>JAOEGL010000007.1:34816375-35373875 GCA_034509955.1 Urosaurus nigricauda | reverse complement strand
GTATTGTCGCTGCTGCTTGTTGCAATGTTTTCTGAAAGTAGAAATGCTCATTATTTTTCTTTTTTTGTTTCTTTTAGACTATTTTTTAGGTAACATTTGAATAGAATACAAACAAAAACATGAGTTCACATGAGAAATACGACACACTGAATTTTCATTTGGTTATTGAACATACTGCTGTTGTGAGTCTTCTATCTTTGTTGTTCTTGCGTGTTTTCGTTTCTGACTTAGGTGACTCTAGGGGCATTTTTGGCATGATTTGTTCAGAGGGGGTTGGCCTGTCTTCCTCTGAGGCTGAGAGAGTGGAGCTGTGGCCTCCCAGAGTCCTAGCCCAATGCTCAAACCACTCAGCCACCCTAAAGAGAGTTCAGATACCAAGGCTTTATTTAACCAAAGCAAACCAGGGCCAGCCTTTGATACTCTATGGGGGAGTTTAGCAGGAATCCCAAAAACATCTGCTAACCTGCAGAGAAACGAAAGCCAATTCAACAGGTAAGTTCTGGTCTTCTCCACACCCATCGTATCCGATCCCCAGTACTCCAGGCCAAAGTCCGTAAAGTCTTTGAGCATGTCTAGCCGTTCCCGTGCGGAGATGTCCCAGTGCCGCCGCTCTTTGATTTCGGTGAAGATCCAAGGCTTGATGAGAGCCGCCCTGGAATAAGTCAGGAATAGGAATCACTAGGACAAAGGGGAGAGGTAACACCGATCAAGATCTTGGAAATGGGCCCATGCATGCCTCCAAAGGTTTCACATGCATGCCACTGCCTATGTACACCTGCCCGAAAATGTAGAATTGCTGGAGAGGAGCACCCTTGCATCCCACTAGCGCAACACAGGAATTTACACAGGACAGGGCCTTTTCAAGCTGTGGCACCTCATCGGTCGATGGACCTCTCCCTGAAGGCCCAACTAACACCAATGTTAGACTATTTGTGACAAGTTAAAAATGAAGGCCTGCCAAAATAAAAATGTCTTTGCCTGTCGGTGGAAGGAGGAAACAGAAAAGACCAATTGTGAGAGTCCCACAACCTGGAACAGGCCTTGTCTTCACCAAACATATATGTGACGGCAGTGAGACCAAGAGGAAGTTCTCACCTGGAAAATGGGCAGACATCTAAAAAATTTATGAATAATGTAGTATAACACAGAGCAGAATCTGCCTATTATGCAAAATAAACAGTGTTGTTCTCCACTGGGAGACCTTGCCCCACCTACTCATTAAAGTGGTACTTTCTTTTTCAGCAATCGCACAAGAAGCAGCAGCACTTGCCTAGCAATTGCAATCCCTGAAACGCCCGTCTCCATGGCTCGAATGGCATCCTCAAAAGAGAAGATATCCCCATTTCCTGAGTGAGAAAGAAGGGAAGAAAGCAAGGATCAGCAAAAAATGCTAACATTTTCAGTCATGAAAAGCTAACTCAAGCAGAATAAAACAGAATCATACTCTCTGCTTCCTGTCTAACAAACAGATTCGCCCTACATGCAACTTGCAAGCCTGTTAGTTCAATTTTTCTTTGGGACCTCAGCCTCCTCTATGGACAGGACCCAGAGAAAAACATATGCCCATAAAGCTGACAATCCATGAGAATGGGAAAAGCAGCACAGGGAGAGTTTGAAGGACAGCTCTGAGGACTGGGGTAGGAAGCCACCATTGATGTGACCTCCAAGGGCCAGGCACAGCTCCATCCTGCCTTGGACCCAGTGGCTGGTGACAGACCTTCCCTCCATATTCCAACTGCCATTGCTTTGGCCTGTTAGGGAAGAAGGGCAGCCAGGCACAGCTCCATCATGCCTTGGTCCAACCAATCCAGAGAAATGAAGAAAAGGTGATACAAAAACTACCTACCAAAAAGAGGCATTGGGGCAGCAACTTTGGCACATTCTCCTATGTATCCCCAGTCTGCCAAGTTTTGGTGCATCTCCTCTCTTGTCCGGCCATGGAGCTAAGAGGGTCAGAGGACAGGAATTATTCTCATGCAAGAGATCCGTACAAGAACCTGCACTTGAATCTGTTTCTGACTAAACAGGGTCTATTTATAGTACAATAAAGTACAACCTTTATAGTTAAAGGTGATTTGATAGCACATAACAAGAATCTCTTCACCCAAAGGAGGCACAGGGAGAGAGACAGGATGGCTACTGTACCGTGACCATAGAGACTCCCCAGTCCCGGAGTTTGGGAATCAAGGTGTGAGCTATCCGGCATTTCTTAGCTATACCCGTCCTGATCTTTGCTGTCACAGGAACACTCAAAACCTGACAACAAAAGAGAAAAATGATGCAATATGAAGTGTGAGCCAGAAACCAGTTCAAAAACGACTTGAGCCTGTTTTCTTCCCACCCCACAAACATCTTCAAGAGCTCAGGAATAAAAATGAGACCAATTTTCAGAGATCCCTGGCTTTTAGTGAAAGGAGAAGGGAAGGGTCAATACTTACAGCATCCCTATGGCTCTTGCCTGAGCCTTGTCCTTTTTCATATTTATTTTATTTCTTAAAATATTCCTATATCACCCTGTATCTAAGGATCTGACCATGCTGGCTCTGTCTAAGAACGTCTTTCCAAGAGTCCTGGTTGTGCAGTGTTTAAATGCCAATATTGCAGCCACAATGTTGTGAGTTCAGTCCCTGTGCTCCAAGGTTGACTCAGCCTTCCATCCTTTCGTAGGTTGGTAAAATGAGTACCCAGGTTGTTGGGGGCAATTGGCTTACACATTGTAAACTGCTTAGAGACTGCTGAATTCACTATGAAGCAGTATAGAAATGTAAATGTAGAGAGTGAGCCTGGTGTAATCATTTAGGCCATGAAATCTTTCATAACTAACCATGTTTTCATGTGGTGATGGATTAACAGTAATGTAGGCACCCAGCAGGCCTCCAAGGGCGAGGTGTTCCCTATCTGGGGTGCCACAGGAGAGAAGGACTTGCTCCCTCCTCCTCTGACAGCATATTGCCCTGAAGAATGAGCCACAGAGGCGGAAATACATGCAGGCAACGTAAAAGCAGATAGAATGTGCAAATCAGATTAGGAGAGGTTTCCGCCAGCATGAGAACTCATCCTAACTTACGTAGTCCATGCCACGGACAATCTGTTCAAACTCGAGAAGATGGTTCATTAAGACACAGCCTCCCTGCTGAAAGACAAAAATGAGACACAACTGATGCATGCTTTGAATGAACATGAGTGCTTTCTAACTATACTGAGCCCTCCACATTTGCTGGGGATAGGGGCACAGAATCCTCATGAAAGTGGAAAAACACAGATAAAAACAGCTCTCTCTAGGAATGTCTAGGTCTTCTGGACCAATTCTGTAGTCAACACAGGGAACTGACAAGGAGTGCTGAGCATGGGACAGAAACTCAGACAGAAGCCTGAGGGCAACAGCCACCGGAAAAAGTGTGTGAGGAGTCTACCATGGCAAAACTGAACGCAAAGAGGTTTAATGCCAATTGAGGGGTAGGCTGATTGCATGCCAATAAGGGTTTGGGGGGTCCTATATATATATACTTAAAACTAGCCCCAGGAAGCTGAGGTTTCCAAAGTGGTGGATTTGTATTGATATTCAGGAAATGAGGGGGTTTAATTTTGATTGATGGTTGTTTCATTGACTTTAAAACACAGAGACAAGATCTGGAGTACCCCAAAACAAGCGGACAGGAAAAATATTTGGGAACATGGCAGAGGAAGAAAGGGGATCTGGTGTTGTTTGATCTGCTGGCCAGAACTATACTGACTTTTAATTTTCATTAGAATTGCAGAGCTCAGGGAAGGTGGTTGCATTCTCTAATATGCCCTTTCATCTTTATTGAGCCTTTCACATGTCAGGGGTCTATATGCCACTCAAAAATTACCTTTCCCAGTGTATCATACGTCATCACAGCCTCATCAGCACATGCTGGGTGTCCAGTGGTAAAATATCATTATTGCTAGATTAAAAATGTTATCAGGAGATATTAAGGTACTTACATACTCGGCATTAATGTCCACAAAATCCACTTGGGCTGTCTCGTTGAGCAGCTCTGCATATTTGACCATTTGTTTGGGAGTCGTTCCTTGCAGCTGCAGAGTAGGAAGATAACACTGAAAAGAGGCCTCAGTGGCAAACTCACAAAGGCACATCATGCACACCTGAAGGTGTCCCAAGCAACAAAGGCAAGCCTCTTCCTACTCTTATGCCCATTCAGGCAACCCACTTACCTCCCAGGTTGACAAGAGCTGGGCACAAACTCTGGATTGGCTGGATGGGCCCCAAAAAGGCAATGGGGTTGTACGTTCCATTGACAGGAGTTTAGCAACCAGATCAAAGGAAGCCACAGCCCCACTGTTCTGCTTCAGTCAGACCTCACCTGGAATCCTGCGTCCAGGTTATAAAAGATATTGACAAACTAACAATATCAAAAATTGGGCCTCTAAGAAGAGGAAAACACAAGATCTCTTGCATTATTGTGTCCTCTTCTGTGGGAAAACATGTACAAATATCCCTAAACTTCCCTCAAATGCCACTGTCTTCTTCTGCAGTTCCTCTCAAAATGGCGACAGGAAGTCACTTCCTGCCACCATTTTGAGAGGGACTGCAGGGGAGGGGAGAAAGGAAGTAGGGCTTGGCTGTGGGGTGACTATGGCCTCTTGAGGTACCTGGATGCCAAAGAGATCCTCTGTTTCATGGCGGTGCAGACACGGCGTGATACCCGGCAGCTCATTCTGGGACAACGCACAAGGGAACATCTCTCCACAGGTGATGTCTGCTCCGAACCGCTTGCATATCCTCCGGAAGGGGAGGGAGCCACACTGAAATCCAAGAGAAGGAACAGGATCGGGTGCACTACCATGACTTGAGTGGATTCCATCACCAGAATAAAGGAAAAAAGGTGGTACAGCTTGAGTCTTTCTTATCCAGAATTTCTATTGCTCTGGCCTCTGAGGGGAAGAAGAGCAGCCAGACACAGCTTCGTCATGCCTTGGTCTCTGCAACTGGTGAGAGTCCTTCCCTCCATTTTCTAATTGCCATTTTTATGGCCTATGAGAGGGAGAAGGACAGCCAGACACAGCATAGTTGTGAAATGGTTCCTGCAGCTTGTGACAGCTTCCACAATGGCCCTATTCAGGCTTAATTTCTGTCAGCACTCATGTTTGCTACTGAAAGCTAGCTGAATCCCAACTGGGATTCTGGGTGACAAGGGCAACTATCCTTTCAAACGTCTGCTGCTCTCTCCCTCCATCATTCTGGTTTCCCAACCTACATACATACCCACTTCTTTCTGTGAACAGCCAGATTCCAATTCTGACAATCAGTTTTTATCACACAGCACAATTTATTTATTTATAATTTATTAATTTCCCTCAGAGCAATCAGAACACTGACTTACCTTGGATAATGATGACAAATAAAGCTTGCCCTGGAGATCCAGCTTTGGAAGACAAGAAGACAAAAGACCAGAGAAAAGAGAAAAGGGTGGAATGAGGCATTAGGGGCAAACCAAACATCCATGTGATTCTAAAGAAAGATAATACTTTTTCAAACAAGATTTAAGGGGAGAATAATTTCTCCCTTTCCAAAATGCACCTGGTTAGGACATAGATGAGCATCTCCCCCATATATGGGATGAGAAAATGAAATTAAGCAGGGAAGGTGCTCCCAAATGGGTCTTTCAGCAGAATCCCTGCTCAACTCGTAAATGTAAATTATATCATATCTTTGATAAGTTGCTGAACCACCCACCTCAACATACCTTCAACATTTCCAGATGAAAATTAGGATGTGCGGCCAAGTAAAAGCAGAGTGGGGTGAAGATGACAAGCATTATTAATGAAAAAATTAAAAAATAACAATCATCTCCTCTCCTCAAACTAAGAGAGGCTGCAGCAGTTTGCTTTTTCCTGAGACTACTTGGAAAGGCAACGTTTTGTCTCCTCCTCTCTTCCTGAGTGAATGGAATGCAAACTGCTTTTGCACTTATTGAGTTCTCTTTGCCTCAACTAAGCTGAGGACTAAGAGGAAAAATGGGAGGAAAGAGAACCAGGATACTTTAAAAGCAGCTGGGATGATGGAGGATTCATCACAACTGTCCTTTACAAATCAGGAGAGTTGGAAGGGACACCCTCAGGGGGAAGCTGCTTCAGAGATTTGGCTCTAGACTGAACCATTTTGCTTCTTAAATTCCAGAAAGAAACAGGTTTCTGACATGAGGGACAAAGGTTCAATGTGGCACTTCTGTGCCTCCTCTGTGCCTGGGATCAAGGCCCAGACAGAGGAGAAAGTGGTAGGTGAGAGACAAGCTCTCCAGCTCAGGATAAAACGGCCTGCTCTGCTTCCCAGTCCACGTACCTTTCTTTTCTCACACGGCCTCAACCTTATGAGGTCCTCGTCTGTCAGGACACCAACTGTTTTGAGAGTTGAGGGAGGAGGGACTGACTTCCCAGTCTTTCTGGCAGCCTTCAATGCCCTACTGGCCTTGTTGAGGCACAAAAGGTAGTCACTGGACTTTCTGAAGAAAAAGTTCTGCAGCATGGTGGAGCCGGATTTCTCATTCACCAGCATATTCCTCACTGTTGACTTCCCCTTCTTCTCTTTCCATAGCTCTTCATTGACTACGTTCTGGTAGCCCTCTCCTAAGTGGGCTCCGGCAAACCGACAGGTGACCCAATACCGGCACTTGCCAAACTGCGAGAAGAGGACGCAGCTGTCTCCGAGGTCCGGGGGCTTTGTGGCCATGTAATTCTCAATGTCACATGGGAAACCTCCCTGTGGGTCCGGCATGCACTCTTCTCCCTTCAAGATGAGAAAAAGTCTATATGAAAAGATGGCAGTGTTATGAAGGCCCATCCTCCCGTCCCACTGCTACTGCCAAATGTGGATTTTGGTATCTGCAAGAAAGGGCCCCTCAGAACCGATCCCGTGCGGATACCAAGGGCTGAGATTAAAAATAATGTCAGTAACTCTTCAGCACAAACTTTACCATGTTGTGGAGCACAGGATATCCTCCTCCGGGATGATATTGAAGTTTCCTCCAAACCTAGCCTCCAGTTCCCTTCTAATTTCCAGCAAGCTTCCTTTTGCAGCGTCTCCTTTCGACTTCCACAGCTTGGCCACCCAGCGGCTCGATGGGACTCAAATTGGACGTATATATCCCACTGTTGGTCATTGCTTTCTGGCAGGAAGACAGAAGGTTGGGGGTTAGAGGAATGGCTCATATGAGGTACTGAAGCAGCCAAATCCATAACGTTAGCAAAGCGGACAACCAGAACTGCCTCCAAGCCCTGACAAATGGGTTTGCCAGTCCTTGGTATTGGTATATAGGAGCTTCTCTCTTAAATTACAAGTTGGCATGACTTCTTTGAATCGCTAAGATAACATCGAGGAATGTTCGGCTGCATCCACACTGGAGAAATAACCCAGTTTGGCGCTGCTTTAACTTTGTTGTCTGACTCACTTGCTATGGAATTCTGGGAGTTGGAGTTTGTTGTGGGGTCCGGAACGGGCCCCACAACAAATTCCAACTCCCAGAATTCCATAGCCTTGAGCCAAGATGCTTAAAGCGGTGCCAAACTGGGTTATTTCTCCAGTGTGGATGCAGCCTTTCCCTTTCATTTCTTGACTATTTACGCTCATATCTGGCTATTTATTTCATTTATTTTTCCACACAAACCCCCACAGTCCCCTCCCTGATCTAGAATTCATTAAACCTATTATAGTTTCATATTATAGTATTATATTTAATTCTCTTTTAAGGGGGGTGTTCCTATCTTTTTATCCAGGCAATGTTTTATCTAAATCTAATTTATTCCATGTAAGCCGCCTTGATTGCCCAAGCAGAAAGGCGAGATACCAAAAATAAAAAAGTTTTATTATTATTATTAATTATTATTATTATTATATGATCTTGTTAGTTGTGATTTTATGTGACTTACAGGTTGAAATAAATTGTTTTAAAAGGAGGTGGGATATAGGGAACAATTGAAGGAAGGGGAAAAAGAAGGAATTCACATTAACTTAAATTATAATTTTGATTATATTTGAGCTGCTTTACAATTAACTCTTGCTTTAACTCCACAACAAAAGCTGCCACTTGAGCTTGGCTCCCTCTTGGACTACAGTTCCCAGAGTTCCCCCAGCCTGCCAGGATGGTTACAGATGATGGGAGTTGTAGTCCACCCACCAAAAAAGTAACTTCCCTACTTTTCAAAGGTCCCCCCCATACTCACTACTAGGCTACTTTGGGGAATCCCTCCAGGGGAGCCTCCATTTCCGGGGTAAAGGTCAACTTCCTTCCCCATTTCGCCTTCTAAAGTACTATGACTATAGACTCCATCCGCCTAGAGAGGTTCCTCTAATCCTCACTTCCGGCCTAAACCGGAAGTACCTCGACCACTTATTTACTAGCTGGGGGACATAGAGGTTGAGAGGCTAGAGCGCCCCTTTCGCTTCCCACCCACCTTTATTTAGGCCATTCTAGCCATTTTTCTATGGTCTCTGAGAGCCACGGCTTGGGCGAGGGGGCGTGGCTTCGGTGGGCGTGGCTTAACCAACGGCTACTTTTTAAAAAGAGGCGGGAAAACTTGTTCTTATTGTAGTTTTCTAGTTCTGACAGGAATACTGTATTCAGGGCTTGTTGTGAGGCCAATAAATGAGGGAAGAAAATGCAAAAAACCCCAAGAAAAGCCAGTTTATATTAATATATATATATATATATACTATTATAATTATTTAGTTGTTTATTTATATCCCACTTTTCTCCCAAGGTGAAACAGTGTTAAAACTAAAACATTCACAATTAGCCACACAACCACTTGTTGGAGTGTTTGGGAAGTAATTTCTTATTCTTGTAGCAGCCTCACATTTGGAAAACACAGCTCTGCTGGCTGTGGATGATGGGAGTTGCTACCCAGCACATTTAGGCACCCGGTTTGGCAGCGCTTTAAGTCTTTTGTGGCTCAAGGCTATGGAATTCTGGGAGTTGGAGTTTGTTGTGGGGCCCAGAGCGGAGCTCTGCTCCGCTCTGGGCCCCACAACAAACTCCAACTCCCAGAATTCCATAGCCTTGAGCCACAAAAGACTTAAAAGCGCTGCCAAACCCGGTTATTTCTCCAGTGTGAAGATGCCAACTGAGGAAGGCTGCTTTGCACCGAGTTTAGAAAGATCACTGAGAAATAATAATAAGCACCCAAGTGTCCCTTTAGGCAAGTCACACTCTCTCAGCCTCAGAGGACGGCCATGGCAAACCCTCTCTGAGGAAACATACCAAGAAAACCCCGTGAGGGTTTTTTTAGGGTTGCCATAAGTCGGAAATGACTTGAAGGCACAGCACCACCACAACAACAAAGAGTAAAATAAATTGGGCAAGTCACACTCTCTCAGCCTCAGAGGATGGCCATGGCAAAACCTCCGAACAAATCTTGCCAAGGTAAACATGGCACATGTCAAGCCTCCTCTGAGAAAACTTGCCTTAGGGTTGCCATAAAATGGAAATGACTTGAAGGCACACCACCACCACCACAACAACAAAGAGTAAACTAGTGAACAAGTCACACTGTCTCAGCCTCAGAAAGAGGATAATATAATAATAATAATAATAATAATTTGAGAGTTTTGCCTCAGGGTCACCATAAGTAAGAAATGACTTGAAGGTACAGCACCACCACCACAACAAAGAGTAAAATAGTGAACAAGTCACATTTTCTCAGCCTCAGAAAGAGGATGGCCATGGCAAACCATGTCTGAGGAAATTTGCCAAGAAAACCACTTGAGTGTTTTGCCTTAGGGTCGCCATAAGTAAGAAATGACTTGAAGGCACATCACCAGCACCACAACAACAACAAAGAGTAAAAGAGTGGGCAAGTCACACTCTCTCAGCCTCAGAGGATGGCCATGGCAAACTCCCTTTGAACAAATCTTGACAAGGAAACCCTATCAGAGTTTCACTTTAGGGTCGCCATGAGTCGGAAACGACTTCAAGGCACTCAGCAGAGTAAAATCATTTCTGCCAATGTCTTAATGGTGGCTAAAAATCCCATTACGTTGAGTCCACTCTCTATGGGACTGACATTGGATTTAAGAATTGCATGAACAAAAATGTGCGGCCGCTGTGTTTTCATGTTCAAAAATGTTTCTCTCAATTAGATGCTGTCGACAGAAGAGGGCGGCAGATGTGTCCAGATGCTTTATTTTCCTGGGAAACAAAGTCAGTTCCATGCATGCCCTTGGCTAATTATGTGGCCATGGACAAGAAAAAAAGATGCACGAGGACAAGTTCTGAGTTTTGGGCCTCCATTTTCTCTTCCATCCTGTTACATTCCTATGAATTGAATGCCATTGCTGCCAAAGCACAGGAGGAGAGGAATGCAGTTGGCCCTCCATATCCACAGAATATTAATCCATAGATTTGAGAATCCGTGGCTTGGAGATATTCCAATGAAATATAAATTCCGAAAAGCAAACCTTGATTTTTGCCATTTTAGATAAGAGGGACCATTTTACTAGGCCACTGTATTTAATGGGATCTCAGCATCCACTGATTTTGGGATCCATGGAAGGGCCTGGAAGCAAACCCTCAGCACATACCAAGGGCCCACTGTAGTAATAATAATAATAATAATAATATCTAATTGTATCTAATAGGACTTGAGCATCCATGGATTTTGTTATCCAGGGGGGTCCTGGAACCAAACCCCAGTGATCAAGGGCCCACTGTAATAATAATAATAATAATAAATACCTCATTGTATTTAATGGGACTTGAGCATTCACTGAATTTGATATCCAGGGAGGTCCTAGAACCAAATCCCAGCAGATACCAAGGACCCATTGTAATAATAATAATAATAATAATAATATCCCATCGTATATAAGGGGACTAATAATCCATTGATTTTGGGGTACATGGAGGGTCCTGAAACCAAGCCCCAGTGGATACCAAAGGTCCACTGTAATACTAATACTACTAATTATAATAATACACCATTGTGTATAATAGGACTTGAGCATCCATGGATTTTGGGATCCATGGGGAGTCCTGGATCCAAACACCAGCAGATACCAAGGGCCCACTGTAATAATAATAATGATAATAATAATAATATCCCATTGTGTATAATGGGACTTGAGCATCCACGGATTTTGCTGTCCATGGAGGTTCCTGGATACTCAGCAGATACCAAGGGCAAAGCTGAGAGAGTGTGACTTGCCCAAGGACAGCCAGTGGGTTGCATGGCCAGGCTTGAATTCGAACCCTGGTCTCCAGATTCATGGTCCAACACTCCTGGAAACTGTGGGAGACGTGTGTCCAAGCAAGATGAGAGGCTGGGGTCTACACCACAGAATTAATGCTGTTTGACACTGCATAAACTGCTACAACATAATGCTATGGAATTCCAGGATTTGTAGTTTTGTGAGTTCTCTATCAGAAAGCTCTGGTGCCCCAACAAACTACAAATCCCAGACTTAACTGCCATGGCAATCGAAGTGATATCAAACTGCATTAATTCTGCAGTGGAGTGTGGCCAAGATGGCAAAAGGTCAGAA
This sequence comes from Urosaurus nigricauda, assembly GCA_034509955.1. Classification (NCBI taxonomy): domain Eukaryota; kingdom Metazoa; phylum Chordata; class Lepidosauria; order Squamata; family Phrynosomatidae; genus Urosaurus; species Urosaurus nigricauda. The sequence goes on along the minus strand of JAOEGL010000007.1, from coordinate 35,362,357 downwards.
TGAGGAAAGACAGAAAAGCTAGGAGAGACCACCGCAGTTTGCTTTTGCCTGAAACTACTGGGAAGGACAAGTTTCTGCCCCCTTCTTTCGCTCTCTTTTGCAATAATCTGCGATTTTGAACTCAGTTTTGCAGCAACAGAGGTCCAAAACACATGGCAAAAATAATCCAGTTTGAGACTGCTTTAACCGTCCTGGCTCAGTGCTAGGGAATCCTGGGAAACCATAGTTTGTTGTGGCACCAGAGCTCTGAGAAGGCTAAATGTCTCACAAAACTACAGTTCCCAGAATTCCCCACCACTGAGCCAGGGCAGTTAAAGCGGTTTCAAACTGGATTATCTCTGCAGTGTGTTCTGGAACTGAAAGAGCTGAGGAGGAGAGAGAAACTGGGCCATTTTAAAAGCAAGATAGAGGATGAATTGCCAGCTGTTCCTGGCTGGTTTGGGATTATTTGGGACACCTGGAAGGGATGCTCACCCCAAACCAGAATGGTTTGGCCATATTTGGGGTGAAAAAGGCCCTAAATCTCTGGAAAACAGGGATAGCTGGAGGAGACTTGCAGGAAAACTAAGCCAAGACAGGATGTAGGTTTGTAAACAGACAAACTTTGTAATTTAAAAGTAACAAACATTCCTCCACCTTTGTTTTATTCCCCCCTTATCTTCTGTCATTCAGAAAATTACATAGGTTTGGGGCTGTGTATATAATGCAAGACTATCTTGTTTTAATACTGTAATAATTTAATTCCTTTTTAGTATACTTGTTTAAAAATGTTTTTAATTGTGTTTTTAATGCTTTGAAGCCGCTCTTGAGTCCCAGTCCTGGGAGACAGAGCGGGATACAAATAAATATAATAAATATATAAGGGAATGTTGTGAATGCGAAATCCAGGCTGGATTTAAGGTACAAATACAGACTTCTTTCTTGTCTCGTCTCCAGGGTTCCGGTACTTTCTGAAGCGAATTGGCTCATCCAGGACCACCTGGCCGCCCTCCTTGTTGGATGAATATCATTTTGGGGATTCAGGAAAAAATATATATGAATTATTGCACTCATTAGAGGTAGGCTTTTTCTTTTTTTTTTCCCCTGTACTCTTGGGCTGCATCCACACTACAGAAATAACCCAGTTTGGCACCACTTCAACTCCATCTGGCTCAAGGCTATGGAATTCTGGGAGTTGGAGTTTGTTGTGGGGCCCAGAGCGGAGCTTTGTCCAGATGTCCTAAGGAATGCAAAGGAGGAGAAGACACCGCAAGACTGTCAGATATTCAAGAAAAATGGGAAATATCCATACAGTGTTTTTCTGCTGTTGCTGTTGTGCAACTTCATGTTGTTTCTTAAAGCCCTTCAAGTGTCCCAAGGGATATTTTTGCTTCAACACAGAGAGACCCCCCACTATTATTATTATTAAGCTTTATTTGTATAGCTTTGTAAATTGACAATAGCGCAGTACATACGATTAAAATAGATAAAATAAACCTGCCTATGACATACATTCTACGGAAATAATTAAATATAATACATATTAATCCGTGTTGACATTCAAACAATAAAAGGTAGCAGACAGCAAATTAAAAACCATGTAACATCTGGAGGCTTCTCTAGCCCGTGGCTGTATCTGCACTGCAGAAATAATGCCGTTCTACACCACTTTCATTCAATGCTATGGGAATTCTGGAATTTGTAGTTTTTTTAATTGGGCCTTCCCTGTCAGAGAGCTCTGGCGCCACAACAAGCTACAAATCCCAGGCTTCCACAGAATGGAGCCATAGCAGTTAAAGTGGTGTCAATCTGTGTTATATCTGCAATGCAGCCACAGAGTGCTTCCTTTCCTAGCTAGACCCAGCTCTTATTCTCCTGCTTTCCTAGAAATGCTCTGAAGGACTTTTCCCCTCTCGTTCATTTGTTCGCTGGCAGTTGCAGCCCTTTTGGTTGTGTTCCCACACATTGCCTGTCCACCGCCACCAAGTGTTTACAGCATTAAAAGCCTGTTTCTGCTCACTGCTTCCTCTTGCTTTAAGCTGCCTTGGCTTCCATTGATCTTCCCTTGGCTTGGACACATTTGGCACGGATTGTGGCTTTGCAAATTCCCAGTTGCTTCGTCCACAACTCTCTCCATCCTCCTGAACTTCAGATCCTTGGACACGGTCTTCTAACATATTGACTCCCCGTGGCAGATCCTGAGAAAGCAGAGTGAAGATCCCGCATATCAGAGTCAATTGTCCACTGAGCTCAGTATGTCTACACTGACCAGCAGCGGACCTCCAGCCGTACCTAGAGAGACTGAATCCAGACCAGGAACCTTTGCAGTGTCATTGTGTGCCTTCAAATAGTTTTTGACTTATGGCAACCTATCATGGGGTTTTCTTGGCCAGTTCCTTCAGAGGAGGGTGAGAGAATGTGACTTGCTCAAGATTGCCCAGTAGGTTTCATGGCTCAGCAGGGATTCGAATCTGGTCTCATGGTCTAACACTCAAACCATCTTTGTTGTTGTGTGCCTTCAAGTCATTTTTGACTTATGGGGACCCTAAGGCGACCCTATTGTAGCTAGATTTGTTCAAAGGGGGGTTGCCTTTGCTTTCCTCTGAGGCTGAGAGAGTGTGACTTGCCCAATGTCACCCAAAGGGTTTCATGGCTGAGCTGGGAATTGAACCCTGGTCTCCAACATTTCACAGATGAAACCAGGGCTGCATCTGCACTGTGGGATTAATTCATTTAGACACCGCTTTAACTGCCTTTGCTCAATGTTATGGGATTATGGGATCTGCAGTTTTGTGAGATGTTCAGCTTTCTCTGTCAGAAAGCTCTGGTGCCACTACAGACCCCAGGATCCCATAGGATGGAGCCATGGCAGTTAAAGCAGTGTCAAACTGCATTAATTCTGCAACGGTGGGAAGCATCCTGGGACACGGGTGGCCATGCAACATCAGAGAATGGTCAAGATGGCAAATGTCATTGATGAAGAAGAACAGACAAGTTAAGAGAAGCTGCAGCAGTTGGCTTTTGCCTGAGCCTATAGGGAAGAGCAAGACTCGCTGTGTTAACTGTGAACCCTTTGGACTCAATTTGCAGCAATTGAAGTAAGCTGAAGACAAAGAGGGAAAGTAGGAGAAGAAGAGAAAAACAGGGACATTTTGGAAATGGCTGAAAAAGCGAATTAATAGGGACAGTCCTAGCCAAACTGGGATGGTTGGAGTGTCTGACAGAGTATAGGATTTGCCAGTCCAATGCAAACTGGGCGAAAAAGGTGCCCTCCTCTGTCACATGAGGGGGGGGCACACTTTTTACCCTCCTTGTTTTTTATATCATGCAAAAAGGGCACAGTGGGTAAGTGGGTTGAAAAGATACCAAGCCCTTATGTGCCGCTGGCCCACCTAAAAGAGGCTGCCGGTGACACGCAGCCCTGATAGGAAGTACTTTAAAAGCTGACAACACCTACTTGGCCCCCCGGCATGCTCTTCATCCTTATGTTTCCTTGCCTGCATTGGGAGATAGCTCCTCCAAATGTCTGCTTTAAGCCGGTCAGAGCAGGAGCGATATCCTACTTCCCTCTTGGCCTCCCGTCTCGGCTCTAGCTATTCCGCCTATCGTTCCACCACCTTGTAAATGTCATCAGCTCCCTTGTCCGGGATTCGCGTGTACTTTCACTGTTTCGTTGGCTCTCTCGCTCTGGGTTTGTGTGCGTGTTTTAACTTCCCAAAATAGGCCTTCCAGCTTCAACATCCAAGATAGATGTGCCCAGTTTCAATCTGTGTTGGAATGCAGCGAAGGAATCTTCTTCTGCCATGCCAACTGCAATGTGATTGTTGCCCATGCACACAGACCAAATTTGGGGCGTCCTCCTTCAGGATGGTGCCCTTGAGCAGCCGCAGGCAACGACTCACATCATTCCCGCATACCATCCGGACTGTCAGGGACAGTCCTGATCAATCCTCTGCCTTCCCACATTTTCAGATGTCCTGGTTTCTCTCTCATGTCCCTGTTTTTTCCCCTTTGTCCTCAACTTATTAATGTTCAACATTTCACAGATGAAAACCGAGACACATGTAGCCAAGCCACATCAGGTCAAGATGGCAAAATGAGGAAGAACAGTCAAGAGAGGAGAGATTTGCAGCATTTTTCTTTTGCCTGAGTCTGTTGGGAAGGGCAAGATGCCGTCTCTCCTCTCGGTTGAGCTAAGTGCAAACTCCTTTTGCATTTTGGACTAGGAGAAAGTGGGGATGTGGGAAGAGGAGAGACAAACTGGGATATTTTGAAAGCAGCAAAAAATATGGGATGAAAGAGGATTAATCAGGATTGTATAATTTCAAATGGGGACAGTTGGGTGGGAAGTGATTCTGCTTAGGATACTGCCAGTCCTGAGCTCTATCTATGGCATCTGTAGCTACTACAGTCAGCCCACTGTGTCCATGGATTCTTTAGCAAACAGATTCAACTATCCACAGCTTGAAAATATTCAAATATATATATAAATTCCAAAGAGCAAACCTTGATTTTGCCATTCGTATAAGGAATACCACTTTAATATGCTATTGTATATCATGGGTCTTGAGCACTGGCAGATTCTGGTATCCAAATAGGGACATGGAACCAAACCCCAGCAGATACCGAGGGATATAAAGACCCTTCGCTACTAAGCTATGGCCTTTCCCCTAAAAATAACAAGATCCTAGTCCTCATGGTTCTCAGTAAAAAGCTGTTTTAAACCAGAACATGGGAAACTGCTCATGGAGAGCTGCTGCGAATCATTACGGAGCTAGCCGGACCAGTAGCCTGAATCAGCAGAGTTTATGCTTTCATATTAATGGGCTGCCAAGATGTACAGTCCCAACATGTTCTCCCAGGAGCAGAATCGGGCCTCTCGCTGGCCCGGAGTAATTGCTCCTTGGCAAGGCAAGCAAGAAAGCTTGGCTCAAGGAACACGGTCTCAGTTGGGTTAATGGATTGTTCCTTTCAAGGCTGAGATTAGATTTCTCTTTCTGGATTAGAAAAGCAAGGGGAAAAAGCCTTTTAGCGCACAGAAGGCCCACATCAGTTTTGACTCGGGGTCATTGGTGGCTGGAGACAGCTGGGAAAAAAGGTCTGCTTTATCTCGTCCTGGTCTTTTTGTGGTGGAGAGGAACAGGGAAAACAGGCAGGACACTTGAGATTCAAAGGCAGTCAATTCATCAGCAGTTATCTCTCTTGGAGTGGAGAGAAGAAACCTGGGAGGAAGCCAAGTGACCCATAAACAGGGTGGGGGTCAAAGATTTCCATTAGGGACTCCCAGATGGCTTTATCTCAGATTTCTCGTCTCTCTCAATCCAGATTCCGCACAGCTGGCGAATGGGGGAAAAAAGTCCGGTTTGGGGCAGGGAGTATTTCTCCTTGCATGACCTCCGAGGGCTTATGGTGTCAAGGTGGTGACGGAAAGGTCCAGATTTGGAAGAGGGAGGTAAGCATTCCTTCCCCATCATCAAAGTGTCTTTCTGTGTGGTCTTCAGACACATGCCCCACTCCAGCGCCCCAATGTTTGACACAAAGGTTAATGAGGACATGTCAGCAGAACAGCAGGAAAGCGATACCTGTTGAATGTCGAGAGAAGGGGAGAGGGCAAATACAGGGATCAAGGGAACTGGTTTGTTTGGATAAGAATGGCAGACAATTTAGAAAGCATTTGGAGGTCTCCGCTGTCGACGCAGCCCTTTGGTAGTACCACCGTGGATTGCTGAGAGAAGGGATCGCCTGGTTAAGCCGTTTTTAAAAATGGGCCCTCAATGGTGCCAAAAAGAATCTGACTCCAGTTTCCCCAAAGACGGAAAAACCTGATGCTGGAAGGTCTCCTTTTGTCTAAGTAGCAAGGGACTATTTTAATCAGAGGACGTCAGGGATCTTTGGCTGTGTTCACACTGGGGAAATAAACCGGTTTGAGTGCCATGGCTCAATGCTGTGAAATTCTGGGAATTGTAGTTTGTTGTGGGGCCCAGAGCGGAGCCATGGCACTTAAACCGGTTTATTTCCCCAGTGTGAACACAGCCTTTGTTATTTTCCCCAGCAGGCTGTGGGTTCCAGGTTATCTTTAAGTATACCTGGTTTCTTGTAAATTTGAAAGTTCTTAAACTACGGCCTGGAGATCTCAGATTTGTTGTTGTGTCATTTCTGGCTTATGGCGACCCTAATTCGACCCTCTAATGGGGTTTTCTTGGCAGGATTGGTTCAGTTGGGTTTTTTTCCTCCCGTTGCCTTCCTCTGAGGCTGAGAAAATGGTGACCCAGTGGGTTTCCACGGACAAGATTCAAAGTCATAGTCCAATAACCAAACGCTGGTTCTTCCTTTTGGGGTGGGGGAAGTATCATTTTATAAACTTATTAAAGTATTTCTTATTGCCACAAAATGGTGTACAATAACGTGTATTAAAAATGTGCTTGAAAGCCAGGCTGGACAGGGAGCTCTAGGAACTGCACTCATACACATAAAAGGATTTTTTCCAAGGTCTGCCCCAACAAACAATATTGGGTTTTATAGCGAGACGCAATGTAAAGAAATGGCAAGAAAAGCAGATTTAGGTTAAAGTTTAGGAGACGTTTCTTTGCAATAAGAGGTCTTTACAGACTTTCTCAGGAGGTGAAGGACATATCATTCATTGAAGAGACTCAGTGGGAAGTTGGAGAGCTCTTTTTCAGGGATGCGGAAGACATACAATTCCTGCAATGAGGTTTGGACTAACTGACCTCTGAAACCCTCTCAGTGCAATCATTCTATGCCCCCAAAGGTATATATTTCTATCTGCCGAATGCTGGAAAAAAACAACTCAGCCAAGAAAAACTTTGATGGCCCAGAGAATGATCTGTAAACGCATGGCGTCACGCTGTCTGCCTGGCACTCTCCGCAAACGGCGTAGGTGACACGCTCTCTGAAAATATACGTCCGTGCGATTCTAGATCCGCTCTGGCTGCCATTTTGCTGGGGGTGGAAGCAGAGGGAAGAACATGACCTCATGGAGGAGAGAGTTAATGAGACAGGTTTGCAAACATTTCCATTCAGTCGTGGGTTAAGACGCTGGGCTCTTATTATTTCATAACAGACAGCAAAATAATGTGAGGTGTTGATGGCAGGGTGTGGTGAGAAAAAATTCCTACATCTGGGTTTTTTTGGGGGGGTGGGATGGGGAATTAGGGGTAACATCTGTCTTTAGTGAGGGCCAAACTGACTGTTCATCATCGGATCCTCTGGGGTTTACATTTTTAATTTAAAGGCAGTTGCCAGTTCTCTCCATTTGGATGCATTCATTCCCTGCATTGTGGCACAGCGGTTAGAGAATTGGAAATCTAGATTCGTCTTCCTGTTGAGCCATAAAACTCACTCAGATTTTCTCAGGATGTAGCCACACTGTACAATAATATCAGTTTGATACCATTTCACCTCTCATGATTCCATCCACTGGAAACTTGGTATCTGTAGTTTGTTGAAGGATCTGACCACCAGAGAATGCTAGTCCAACTTTGGCCCAACTACAGTTCCTAAGGTACTCCAAGTGTCTTTCTACATGACAGAATTTAAACTTCAGTCCCGCTCACCAAGTACAAATCCCAGGATTCCACAGGTTGAAGCCATGCTGACAAAAGTGGTATCAAACCACTATAACAGTTCAGTGCGGATGATTCCTGACACCCTGACAAAGTCTTGAAGAGAGGAGCCTCACTGGATTGCTTTGGATTTGCTAGAAAAAAAAATTGTGATTAAAAAAAGTGACAAATACTAGTTGTGGGGAGAGGCCTCATCCACCCTGTCCCTGTTCCACTCACATTGTATCTTAAAATCTTCATGCGCCACAAACCCCAACTCTCTTTCTTGGAACTCAGCGGGCAGATTCGATGCCCAAATTACTGCACACATTTTCAATCCGGAAATGGGCAAGTCGCCCCATCTCCAGATCTTGGTACACTTCTTTCTTCTTTTGCATCTACGCCCCCAGAATGCCCCAGCCGGCATGGCCCCTGCTCAAAGTCAACTGAATCCCTTTCACTTTCCCAGGCCAACACAGCCATCCACCTTGGCCAAACCCATGGAAAGACCAGAGCAGCTGGAAGAATTAAGAGCATGAAAAGCCAAACTTCTTGTCTCCTTCGCTGGGTCGTTGCATGATCATGCCTTCCATAGATGCTCTGTTGTTGGAAGCAGAGGCTCTTGTTGTGGCATTGTAAATCTTCATCATTTGGTGGCTTATCTATCTGGGATAGAGTGAGTGTGGATGTCCTCTTCAAGCAAATCTACTTTCTCCCTAGCTCCCAGTTCAGGAGTTGGGCAAAGTTTCATAGAATCATAGAGTTAGAAGGCCATTTCCTTTGCAGCCGTGAGAGATCCTCGTGCATTTAGCCATTTTCTTGAATTCAGTTAGTGGCTGTCCATGGACCACTGACACAACGCAGAGTGTGCTTTGCTGCTTGATTTATTCATCTTGCTTGAAGGAGTGCTTCCCTCCATTTTGTGTGGCTGTCAAACTGGAATGTGTGGACCCTGGAATTGAGGGGGGCAGGACAACAAACTCTCCTAAGATTTGGCTGGAGGCGCTCAGCTTCCCCTGAGAAAATTCAGCAAAATTAGACCACCAAGATCCCTAGGTAGTTGAACCAACTTTGGAATTATCCATCAAAAGTCTACTCAGTGGCCATTACTTTGCTGTTGCTTTCACGGGACGCGGATTGCTACCGTAATCATAATTAATAATAAGCAACCTGCCAATGTTGAGCCCGCCTCCCAAAAAACAGTTCAGCAACAGAAATAGCCTCCTAAACCTCCCTCATGTTCATCGATGCAGACATTGAAACCTTTTCCATGATCTGTTAGGGCAGCTTCCACCAACCTGGCATCCTGCAGACATGATGGATTGCGGCTTCCATCAGCCCCATCCAGAACAGCTGATGGTCAAGAAACCTGGGCATTGTAGACTGAAATATTGGAAGGACAGTAGGCTGTCCTGGGCATTTTCGTATCCTCTGAAGTTGTTTGGGACAGAAGAGGAGGAGGAATTGTGGATGACGTGGCAAAGGAGGCAAATCACGCCATTTGCAAACTCCTGACATCTGCGATGCACATGGAGTGGGTGACTGGATGGGAGAACCCAACCCAAGCTGTGTTTTGGAGGGATCCCAGCCTTTTGGGGGTAGAAGCAGTGACGTCGCTGTGTTTTGTGTCGCTCCCGGCATGCTAGCCACAGCTGAAGAAACTGTGAAACCCAGACGATCAGCTGCTAATCCACCAGAAATGTAGCCCCTGAGGGTCAGGCTCAGATGGTAATGGAGTGAGAGGTTCAGACAGCTTTTCCTAACTCCCGCTGCGACAAAGGTCTGGAGGAGGCGTTTACAAGGTCTCTTGGTTTATGAGGAGAGCAGGTTTGGTGGTTTCTTTTCCAAGTCTCCTTATGTACAAATATATACCTTCAGCAAGAACAGAACAAGCAGCCAATAAAAGCAGTTCAGATCAATCCCAGCGGCAACTAAGGTTGCCAATTCAGGATCATCCCAGGCCCCGAGGTTTTTAGGGATGACCGCTGGTCATTTCATTAAGCATTATGCATTAGATACCTGTCTTAGCTGCTATCAGTTTGTCATTCAAACACACACAGAGAGAAAGAGATTGAGGGAGAAAGAGAGAACATACCTTCCTGTTTGAAAATTAAGAGATCTTGGTTAAAGGGGCTGCTCCCAGGTAAAAGTGAAATGAGGAGACTGTTCTTTCTTATTTACTTAAAAAGACAATAAGGACGGAGACGCCATTAATCTAGCCTATTTGCTTCTAGCCAGGAGGTGGATGCAGAGGAGAGCGTAAGGTGAGCCCTGGCACCACCACAACTGGGATGGAAGATACCTAAATAACTTGCCTTGGAGAGTCTTTGCAAGTTGCAGTAACAAACCAATGAAGCCCAGACTTTCCCTCTTACCTAGAGCTGAGCCTATCAAAACTGGAGGAATTGCACCCGTGTCTCCTGCCCACAGATGACCCATGAAAGCTGGAGACTCGGAGCCAGGCCCTGAGATAAGGCAACCCTTGGGAATGTGCATATGGTCCCCCACGGCTACACAGAAGCTGGGGAAAGGAAGACCTGCTGGTCCCGAGGTTCTTGTTTTCTTCCCCATGTCACCACCCGCTCTTCTCCAGAAATGTCTGCTCTGTTCTGGTTTCTTTCTCTCTGGCCTCAGATTTGGCCTATTATGAAAAAATAAACACACCATTATAGCTACTCCATGGCCGCACCGCTGGCAGCTGGCTTTCATCTGTGAAATCTAAACAGTGGCTGGAGCATCAGCGCATGAATGTACCCGGACTTATTTTGAGAATCTATATTTCATGCCAGGGATCAGGCCGATGGCATCCGAGTCCAAATTAAGGTGCTGATGGATAAAATCGCTAGATCTGTCCCATTTCTTTGCAGGATGCAAGCACCATACCTGCCAACATTTCACAGATGGCAAGCTGGCACACATGTGGCCAAGCATCAGCTACCCAATGTGGTCAAACACCCCACAGCATCCCATTCTCAGCTGCCTTTACAGTGTCCTGGCATCTCTCTCCTTCTACTGCTTTCTCCTTTGGTCCTCAGCTTACTTCATTTGCTGCAAACTGAATTCACATTCAATTAATTCAACATGGCAGAGAGGAGGGAACAGATAAGGAATCAGGTCCTTTCTGTCGGCTCAAGCAAAAGCAAACTGCTGCATCCTCTCCGAGCTTGTGTGTTTTTCCCAACTGATCACTTTTGTGATCTTGAACACATTCCAGTGTCGCTTGGCCACATGTCTTCTTCTGTAAAATGTTGGAAAGTGTAAGAGAATCTTCCTTTCTCATATCCCCCTGCCCAGGAATATAAAGCCTGATTATTTTTTTCAGTCCACTGAATGCATCCTTTCTAGTCGGTTGTTGGACCCCTTTTCTGAAGATCTCTCTCTTAAAAACAACAACAAGAGCGAAGCACTGGGGTCCTCCCAGAAAGTCTTCCTCTACTTTTGTCGCATGGGGCTTCTTGCGAATAGCTGTTGCAAAGAAGGACAAACAACGAGGACCTTTTGGATCATTCCACTGAGATTTCCCTGGAAAAAGAAAAAAAATTAATCACTTGCCATAAACTGCTGTTTGGAATAACCCCGCTGCTCTCTTACCATGTAAAAAGCATGAGAAATCAGACAGAGAGAGAGGCAAAAAGTGAAAGATCATGACCTTTGAAGTAGCTATATCCTGCACAGACCTTATCCTCTGTATCCCTTATTGCAAATGGGATGACGCCTTCCTGGTTTTTTTCCTGGAACCTATTCAGCTTTAATTGCTTTAAACCTGGGATGAGAAGATGATCCTGAGGTGGTTTCCCTTTACAAAGAGCAGTCAAGAGAGAAGCGAGGGAGGCCTTCTTCCTGCTTCCAAATTGTGTCTACAACCTGAAATTGCCATTTGCTCCCCCTTGGGAACACTTTTAGAGCCATGAGGACTGGAATCTTATTTCAGTTTAATGTTCAAGTTCGGACTGAAGAGTTTTCAATTACTTACCCTCTGAAAAGTTAAAGATTTGGAGACAAGAAGGAGAATTTCATTTGGAGGGACATCATTCTTATTGAGAGCCAGCATGGCATAGTGGTTAGAGTGTTGGAGTATGACTCTGGAGACCAGGGTTCGAATCCCAGCTTGGCTATGAAACCCACTGGGTGTCCTTCGGCAAGTCACACTCTCTCAGCCTCCTCAGGGGAAGGCCGTGGCAAATCTCCTCTGAACAAATCTTGGTGAGAAAACCCTATGATAGGGTCACCATAGTTTGGAAACGGCTTGGGGGCACACAACAACAACAGTTCTTTTTGGGGTACAATACCTTCATTTTATCTCTTTCTAAATAGCTACAGGTCCAGCAGGTACTCCGTATTTTGTGTGGTTTTTGAACCAACCCAGCAAGTGAGTTTGGAAGAGTTGCGGGCATCCGAAGAGACTTTTCCGAGCTCATCCGCACTGGCTTTGGTCTTCGCTTAGTACCACCGATCAGTTCAAGCTTGTTTCCATCCTAGCTGCTTATAAAAACTTGGTGCTCCACTTTCCCCACTTTTCTTCGTTTACATCCCGAACATAAACAGAGGGCTGGTGATACGAGCCCCTTCCAGTCGCTTTTGGCAAGTGCGCGTGTGCCTTTGAGCGAGGCCAGGAGCCCAGCCGAGTGTTTCTTTACATAATTATATCTTATTACCGCTATGCAAATAAACTCTCCAGATTTGCGGTGAGCTACAATGACACATATGGGGCGGCGGAGGGGAGGAAGGGTCCTTGGAGTTGGTTTTTGTGGGGAAAGAGGGTAGGAGGGATGCTGGCAGTAAAACTCTCCCAGAGGATGATCCAACATAGAACAGAAGCGAAGACACTGTTGCCTGTTGCAATGGCTGCCAGATCTGATGGTTTTGAAGGGGAATTAGACAGACAGGCCCATGGGGAAAGAGCGGTCTGTCTGTGGCTTTTGGCCATGAGAGATCAAGGAAGCCTTGCTGTAAAGAAGCTAAAAAGAGTCTTGATTGTCATAACATTCCCTCCAACTATGGTATATATTAATATATAAGTCTAGAAATTTTTGTCAAAAAATTGACCGCCAAAAAACTTGAGTTGACTTATCCACGGGTCAGTGAAAGTATTGGACCTTAACTCATATATATATATATCCATCCTCTGGTGAAAGGCAAGAGTGTAATGTGTCCTGGAAGCACTGACTCTTTTCTACGTTCTCATCCATCCAGCCTTTAGTGTGAGCACAAACGGTTTTGCCTCCTGAAATTTTGTAAGTTCTTTGGCACTGTTTTCCTTTGCTTCATCCTTTAGCTCCCACGTTAAATGCCCCTAAGTTTTACCCTCAACTTATACACAGGTCATATCAAAACCCATAATTTTGGCCCCAAAACCTGTCCCCAACTTATACATGAGGTTGACTTATAGTCCAGTGTATACAGTATCCCGATTTGGCAGGAGCCGTCCCGATCAATCCTTTGCCATTCCACATTTTCAGCTGCTTGTAGAATGCCCTGGTTTCTCTCTCTTCCACTTTCATTCCTTGTCTTACTTCTCTTGCTGCAAAGCGAATTCAAAGCGTAAAGTAGTTTGCACTCCACTAACTCAACAGGAGGGAGATTGCACCTAAAGATTAGCAAGAACTTTTTCACTGTAAGAGCTGTTCGATGGTGGAACGGATTGCCTCGGAGGGTGGTCACTCCATTCTCCAAAACAAAGTTTTTGTCAAATACTTCTTAAAGGATTTTTTTTAAGGGGTGAATTTTTACCTTCCTATTTAAAACACCCTGTCTGTACTTGTTGCGAAAACGTTAAGGTGCTTGGAGGACTCTCCGCACCTTCGACGTCAGCCATCTCTGGTGATGCCTCCAGATACCTTGAAGCATTCATGGTGAGCCAAAAGGCTTTCAGGAAACACTTTTTAAAAATGGCTTGGCGATCAAACAATGCTTAATTTCTTTCTATCAGATTTAATCCTATTTACACTTGGTTATTTCCACCAAAAAGCCTCCTGGCCCTTCGCTCTCATCCCTGGCCCTCTTGCTGGTGATTTTGAGTTTGTGGCTCACGTTCTACAGAGAATAGGGTTCACTTAATGAACTGTTCTGCTCACTTTTGTTTGGAGACTGCAAAGGATTTAGTGGAAGTGGTGCCATCTGGGAGCTCTGTTTCTTCACATTCTTAATTCCAGGTTATTAGGATTTAAGATGCCTTAGGTTACCATTGGATGAGAAATTAGCCAAGCTGTGGGGGCTACCTGGAAACAATTGACGGTGGGTCCCCCCCACAGAAAAAAGGATTCAGTCTTTTTGAGACTGATGTTGTTGTGTGTCTTCAAACCATCTCTGACTTATGGTGACCCTAAGAGAGCCAGTTTGGCGGTCTGGAAGGGGTTTGCTATGCCTTCCTTTTGAGGCTGAGAGAGTGTGACTTGCCCAAGATCACCCAGTGGGTTTCAATGGCTGAGCAGAGATCTGAACCCAGAGTTGTAGTTCAACCCTCGAATCATAACACTGTCTCTTTTATGACTGATGCCCCACCAAAAATAACCGCCCGGGGCATCTTAAATCCTAATAAACTTGGCTTCCATGTTTATGGGAGAAGGTATATCTGTTCAAAGGTTTTGTCTGAACTTTCCAGAAGATAGCAAAGGTCCTAAATATCTTGGAGAAAGAGAAAGGGGGGGGGAATATGTTTCAGCACCCTAGATAGCTCCCTTTAAAGTTTGGATTTGGAAACAAAATGTGAGGAATTGGGGCAAACGAGCTTTTGGGATTGGGGTTCTCATCATCCGAAGTCAGTATGGCTTCTGTGAATTGTCATCCTCAAGCCGACTCGCCTTGGCTCTCTGGTTGTGCCAGCTAAGGCTTCTCGAACAAACTGTGCTTTCATTTTGAAAAGGTTTGGCCTGTCCCTTCCAGATGAGTTGTGGCACGTCCAGGTGAAAAGGATGACAAAAACCCCTGACAGGTGGGATTTCTCCATGTGCAGAGAAGGATAAGGTACAGTTCTGACACAGAGGGGTTTTGTCTTCAGCAGGCAAAGTTTTGAATCCTGTGCCAGCCCAAGCCTCTGTCTTACACACAGAGACACAAAATTTAGCTTATTATGGATTAAACAAGCAAAGCACTTCTCCCCTCTCCCTCTCTGCCTTTTCACCTCGGGGCTTAAGCATGGTTTACCGCATTAAAGTCGAAAATGTCTCTGAACGGCAGCTGGTTTGTAGCCTTCACACGCAACGGAGGCCTCCAAATAGTCCTCTCTCTCGGATGCGCCTTGCCAGGGTGGCGTCTGGGGGCCCATTACTGCTTTTCTGAGTTGCGTTAGGGGCAAGGTCATGGAGAAGGAGAGAAAAACCCCTCCAAGGCACCCATGAGACCCGTGGAAACTCATGCGGAGCGTGGCTTCTCTGGTGATGAATCAGAGGAGAAAAATGGGGACTAACTCGTGTGCCAAATGAAAGTATTCAGAAAGCCAAAACTTTGTGTATATTCATGTCAAAGGCTGCTTTTGTGTCCCTTAATGCTTTCAGACTCTCTAGGTCACCCCTTTTCTTCTATCCCAAAGGGGAAATAGTTGAGTGATCTTCATAGGGTTTCAATAGTTAAATACACCCCTAACTGGTTTACCAGTGCCCAAGCTAAAGCACATGCCCTCCAACTGGAAGAGTCCCAGTTTAAGCCTCTGCTGTTCCACTTATTCAGTTGTAAAATGTCCCAGTTTCTCTCTTATCCTCCCACTGTCCCCCTTTATCCTTCGCTTACTTCATTTGGGCTGCATTTACACTGCCGGATTAATGCAGTTTGATACCGCTTTAACTGCTACGACACCATGCTATGGGATTCTGGAATGTATACTCTTGTGAGAGATTTAGCCTTCTCTTTCTGGTGCCACAACAAACCACAAATCCATAGGATGGGAGCCATGGCAGTTAAAGTGGTGTCGAACTGCATTAACTTCTGCTGGCCACCCTTCTCCCAGCCACCTGGTCCAGCCTCTTTAGGATGTATTTTATACGGCTTGATGATGTTCCCTCGTCCAAGAATTTTTATTGCTCCTCCAATGTGTACATAAGTGTGCTGTCCTGGAATGGGCAGAGATTAATCATGGCCCTGTTGTTTGCGGCTCTTTTGTTTTGTTTTTATCCTTGGCATTTTTCTAATGCCTTCCCTTTGATTCATCTCTCCTCCTGTTGGATGGGGGGGGGGGGGGAGTCCTTGGGAGACTTTCTGGGTTTTCCAAAAAACTTAATTGCTTTTGTCGCCCCTCCTTCTGAATGTTTTTTTTATGGGACACTTGTTTCTCATTTGATTTTTGGCCAGGCCTGATGTCTCCCAAAGCTTTCTTGGTTCTCAGAAGAACAGAAAAAGGGCCCCGATGCTGGATAGGACCAAAGACTTTGCCTGCCTCAGTGCTCCTTTCCCACAGTAGCTGAACTGGAACGTGGAATCACAGAATCCTAGAGTTGGAAGAGACCCCAAGGGTTATCCGGTCCAACCCTTTTCTGCCATGCAGGAAGACCCCATCAAAACACGCCCAAGAGATGGCCATTCAACCTCTGTTTAAAAACCTCCAAAAGAGGAGACTCGACCAACCTCCAAGGGAACATCTTCCACTGTCAAACATCTCTTACTGCCAGGAAGTTCTTCATAACATTCAGGTAGAATCTCTTTTCCTGTAGTTTGAACCCATTGCTCTACATCCTAGGCCTCATTCCCACTACATAATAAACTGGTTTTCAAACTGATCTGTACTGGTTTAAATGTCCCTTGTTTACACTTGCACTGAATTTCTGACATGGTTTGGTGAGGGCTGCACAGCGCTAAGCCCATATACACTTGTTCTTCCAGATCTGCGGAATTCAACGCTTCTTTTGAAATGAATTGATTCAGCACAAGTGTGAACGCATGGTCTATTTGATTCAGTTCCTGTGGTGTGGTCACCCCTGCAAGGCAACTCCATGTTGAATCAATCCATTGCTGAATGTGAATGTGAAGTGGATTAAATTGAAACAGGTAGGTCCAATCACGGCTCAAATAGAGTGATCTCTTTTTGTTGCTAAATGGCTTCATCGATTCGACTCAAAAAACGATTCATTTTGTAGTGGGAATGAGAGCCTAATCTCTGAAACAACAGAAGACTTGCTTCATCCCCACTATGACATCCGTTCCAATATTGAAACAGGCCTATCATGGCACCCTTTCATTTTCTCTTCTCCCGGCTAAACATACCCAGTTCTCTATGTTGCTCCTTGCAACGCTTGGTGGTTTTGACTTCTGACTTTTCCACACTTGGGTTCGCTCCCATTTTTGGCAGGAAGGTGTGACCTTTGGTGGATTGGCCAGGCCAGGCCTAAAATGTCAGAGCAGATCTTGGCGGAGGGGAAATCCCTGCTAGGACAGCAGTTCCCAGAATCCCCCCATAAGCAGAATGATCAGGGGATTCTGGGGGCTATAGTCCAGAAGGTTAATTTATCCAGACTGCTCTGAAGCCTGTTTTTCCCCCTTTACCTGAATTGATCAATACCTGAATTGATCAAAAAAGAAAAGAGAGGTTTGTCTGTACAATATTCTTTCCTTCCCTTGAAAATGTTTGGACAACAGGATGGATCCCTTTCCCCCAAAAAATCTCTTTCTGCCAAGACCTCAGTTAATTTGTGCTCATGTTCCATTTAACAAGACAGCCTAAATATTTAAAATAGATTTGCGAGCGCAGGGGCCCTGAGATCTGAGCAAAAGCGTCCTTTGTGAGCTCCCCCGGCCGATTGGGTTACGTCGAGCCACAGATGGAAATTATTACGGCTTCTTGAGGAAAAACTGGGTTCTGAGGGGAGGAGAAGGAGAGGAAGGCACGTCGGTTTTTATGTGCTGGTGTGACAATGTCAACAACAACAACAAGAGCCACAAACCATGGCAGCTGTTTTAATCCCGATAATTCAATTCTGCCTGTAAAACAAAAAGCTAATCACGAACAGGTGGGTTGGCCGGAGACTCACGTCTCCATTAGCAAATGACAGCCTCGGATGCTGAGGACACGCAGAAGAAAGAGGAACATTCGTTTATATCTGCCTCTCTCCCAATAATGGGACTCAAGGCAGCTAACAACTTATCTGAAAAAAAAAAGCAGATTAAAAGCTGTACAAAACTTTGATAAAAGTATAAATATAACAGTTATCCAAAAAACGATGAAGTATTCATATCAGGGCTGGAGCAAGCTCGTTTTCTGCTGCTCCAGAGACAAGGGAGTTTATCAGATGACGGAAACTGGAAGTATAATCTAATGGCAATCCAAACACAATCATGGGGTTTCACGTTATTGCGTATTAAAGTATCTCACGCAATTTCGGGCAAAAGGGAAGTCATTCCGAACGCAATCATGGGTTTTACGTTATTGCGAATTAAAGCATCTCACACAATTTCGGGCAATGGGCAGTCATTTTCGGGTAATGGGAAGTCATTCTGAATGCATTCCGAACGCAATTGGAATTCATGTAAATTTGCTAAACTAGCGAATTCACGTGAATTCGAATTGGCTCCAATTGGCTCCATTCGAAATAAAGAGAAATTCCTCCCATCTGATAAACTCCTAGGACGCGGAGGAATGGATTCAAGCTACAAGAAAACAGAAGGCAAGTGAGCATTTGAAAGAGAGAGGAAACATGGGGATAATGCAAACAGCATCCATTTTGCTCTGCTCACGCCCATTTCTCTTTGTTCCTCTGTCAAACTCTGGCGCAACAGGTTTTGGAAATGGGACTTGAACACTTGGCAAAGGTTGTTCGCCAGAGGCCATGTTTGGTTAGGGTTGTGTGTGCGCGTTGTGTGTACACACCACAAAATGTCTCTCTCACCAGGTCCCTTTCAGCAACCGGAATAAACCCATCATCTGTCTCCAGATGGAAAGAGGTCTCCTGGGGCCAAGAGAAGAGAGGATCCTTTGGCTCGCTGACACAGCCGCACCTTCTCCATCTTTTGGGCAACTCCATCACCTGCGCCAAGGTTAGTTCCTATGCTGAGCTCCTTTCCGCAATCCGCACCCGCACCCCTCCTCCCCGTACCAATAACCGAGAGGAAATGCCAAACGCTTTCATGTTGCCGTTGCTACGGGCGACTGTTTTTATTGGGATATCCCACATGTTGGGCACATGTGTCCAAATCCACCACACGGCTCAATCTCAGCAAGGGGCCTCGTTTCTCGCCAGCAAAAGAATCTGGAGGTTTTGAGAGTTCAAAAGGACTTTGGAGGCCATCTAGTCCACCCCCGTTTGGCCCAGGAATCATGCAACTCTGGCTTCCTTGATGAATGACTATCCACTCTCTGCTCATTGGAATATTACTATGATAATTATGATTAAGCTTTATTTATATAGCACTGTAAATTCACACAGCCTTTGCATTTCGAATTTTGAACTTTAAATTTTGGCCTTTCCAAAAAGACACAGCGCAGAATAAACCCATCAGGCGCCGAGCTTGTGGCTACTGGAAAAAGTAAAGATTTTGGGAAATGGTAGTGGTTTGAACGTTGCACCATGACTCCGGAAACCAGGGGTTGAATTGCAGCTCAGCCCTAGAAACCCATTGGGTGATTTGGGCAAGTCGCACTCTCTCAACCTCAGAGGACGGCAATGGCAAGCCCCTTCTGGAGAAGCTTGACAATAAAACCCTGTGATAGGGTCACCTTAGGATCATCGGAAGGCACAAACTATTTGAAGGCACACAACAACAAGAATGCGAAGATCCTTGCTCTGGATTCAGGCTCTAGGTATCTCTGGAGGCCTGCTGCCAGTCAGTGCAGACAATAGTTATTTTTAGTTATTTCCAGCAGCTCATAACAAGAAGAGGAGGTTTATTAGTGTGAGAAGTTACTGTTTCTATTGATTTCCAACAGCTAATAACAAGAAAAAGTTCATTAGTGCAACAAGTAACAGTTTCTAGTTATTTTCAACAGCTGAAAACAACAAAAAGAGAAAATGAGCTTATTGGTGCCACAAGTAACAGTTTCTACTGTAGTTATTTCCAACCATTACTTTCAAGGGCAGCTTGTCAAGAGGTTTTCAGGTTTGATGTTATTCTCTGATCAGTCCTAAGGATACTTCTCCCTCTGAAAAAAAGTAACACGATTTCTCCTTTTCCTTCTTTTATCCATTTCGATAATGGGACTCTAGCTGTCTTACAAATTAAAACTATTTTCTCTCCTTCTTTCACCTCCTCTCTGGTGATTTAATGGAGG
Organism: Urosaurus nigricauda; assembly: GCA_034509955.1. Taxonomy (NCBI): domain Eukaryota; kingdom Metazoa; phylum Chordata; class Lepidosauria; order Squamata; family Phrynosomatidae; genus Urosaurus; species Urosaurus nigricauda. The sequence goes on along the minus strand of JAOEGL010000007.1, from coordinate 35,342,626 downwards.
GCAAAATCCTTTCAGTACTTTGAACTTTGGTCCAAACCACACTGTGGAAATAATCCAGTTTGAGACCGCTTTAACTGCCCTGGCTCAGTTCTAGGGATCCTGGGAATTCTAGTTTATTGTGGTGCCGAAGCTCTTTGATAGAGAAGGCTCCATGTCTCACAAAACTACAGTTTACAGAATTGCCTAGCATTGGGCCAGAGCAGTTAAAGCGGTCTCAAACTGGATTATTTCTGCAGTGTGTTTTGGACCTTAGTTTGCAGTAACTGAAGTAAGCTGAGAAGATTTAAGATGTTTCCCAGTTCTACTAGACAAAAGACATTGCCCAGATATTTGGCCTCCTTAACTAGTTTTTCTTTGGGAAGGGGTCGGGAACAGGGGAGATTAGCAGGAAAACACGGAAGTGGCTTGTCCCTAGGAGGAAAAATAAATAAATAATATGTCATCGTTGTATTAAAATTGTCCAATACCAAATTCAAAATATAATAAATACCAAGGAGACGCCAGAAATCATTTTCAGATGTTGGCACATCTGAATAACGTCAGCCAGGGTACAGAACATGCACAGAGAACATTGGCTTTAAAAGACTGTTTTCTTTTTGTTCAGAAGCTAGAGCAAACAAATAGTGCAGTGCAGTGGTTAAAGCATCAAGAACCGGGCCATAGAAGATCTGGGTTCTGTTCTCTGTTAAGCCCTGAAACTGACATATTATTGTTGTGTGCCTTCAAGTCAACTCTGATTTAGGCCACCTTTTCCTGGCCAGAATTATTAGGTACCAGCCATAGTCGTTCATAGCTCAAACACACAGACAGAGAGAGAAAAAGAGGGAAAACATATATTTCCTATTTGGAAGTTAAGACAGACTTCTTAACTAAAGCAGCTGTTTCCAAATTGAGGTGAGGTTTTAACTTCACACCTGCTTAAGAAGATGGGATGAGGAACTTGTGAGAGGCAGTGTAGTGTAGTGGTTTGAGTGCTGGACTACGACTCTGGAGACCAGAGTTCAAATCCCTGCATGACTCTGGACTCTTTCAAACGGGAGGAATTTCTCCCAAATCCGAATGGAGCCCATTCGGATTCATGTAAATTCGCTTGTTTAGCGAATTTACATAAATCCCCATTGCATTCGGAAGGTGTTCGGAATGTCTTCCTAGTACCCGAAAATAACCCCCCCTTGCCCGAAATTGCGTGAGAACCTTTAATGCACAATAACGCAAAACCCATGATTGCATTTGGAGTGACTTCCCTTTTGCCCGAATTTGCGTGAGAAGAATTAATTCGCAATCACGTGAAACCCCAGGATTGCGTTTGGATTGCCCTTGCATTATACTTCCAATTTCCCACGTCTGAAAGAGTCCATTGGAAAGCCATTAAGTAACCTTGGGTAAGCTGCACTGTCTCAGCCTCAGAAGAAGGCAGTGGCAAATCCTGTCTGAACAAATCTTACCAAGAAAGCCTCGTGATAGATTCTCCTTTGGGTCTCCATAAGTTGGAAAAGACGTGAAGGCAAATGACATAAGGAGCATGCAAGCTAGCCCGGTTGCTTGTAGCCAGGAGTTGGATTCAGAGCAGAGTAGAGGCACCACAATGACTGGGAGGGAAGGAAGAAACTGACCAAGGAAATACATGGATGCCCTTGGGAACCCTTGCAAGTTGCAGCAAGAAATCAATGAAGCGTTGGAAATTGCAACCAGTTACCATTTTCCTAGCTGAGCCCCGGATTTGTACCCGGCTCTTTCCTCTTGCCTGGAGCTGATCCTTCCAGAACTGGAGAATCCATTCCATGAGCCATGAGAACTAGAGATTCAGGGTCAATCCCTGGCAACTCTACTTCGGGTCCCCATGAAGACCATGGCCACACTTTCCCCATCCCATCTTACTGGAATGACTCTCTCTTTCCCATCTCCCTCCAAGAGACGTGCCATCTTAGTAGCTCAGGATGGCTTTTAAAAAGCCAAGGAAAGAAAGAGGTGTTAAAGTGTCAATAGAGCAATAATAAGCTATGAACCCCAAGCGTTTCTGGACAAAGCCACCGGTAGCCGTTAAGCCAAGAAGCTTAATCCAGAACACATTCAGCGAAAGGAGAAGGACGAGAGATGGGATCTTAGGGTCAGAAGAAAAAGGCACGACAAAACTGGGAAGGAGGTGCAAAAAGATTCAACGCTGCATGGAGAGAGAGAGAAAGAGTTCTGGTTCCAGTTCATTTGTGGCAAAGTTATTCCAGCTCAGTTCTGGTTTGCTGCTGACAGGCGCGCAGCTTGAAACCCCCCCAGGATAGAATAATTGGCACGTTTTCTTCTGCATCTCAAGGAATCCTTGCTATTATTCTTTCCAAAACAGTTAGAGATTGGCCAAGATGTTCAGCACTAGTTGCCTTCTGGCCCATATGTTGAAACGGCGTTCCATCCCGCTTCCAACCATTGAAGCTGGGGTTTGTGAAGCGTCACTGCTTCGTCACAATGACTTGGGCCGCTTTCCTCCCAAAGCATGCGGATCTGCACTCTGGCTGTGCGAATCAACCTCCAAGCCAGTGGAGCAGTGAATCCGCTCTTGGTTTTCTCCTCAACTTTATAGCCCCTACAAAGTGTGTGGGGGGAGAATAGAGACTGGCAGTTGGGACGACGCCTTTAAAGTGTCTAAACCGCGAAGAGCAAGTGTTTAGGTGGATGGGGATTCCCGTGAGAACCTTCTACATAGAAAACAAAAAATGTCAGGGAGGAGAATTGTAGAATCCTAGAGTTGGAAGGGACCCCAAAGACCATTTAGTGCAACATCCTGTGATGCAGGAATCAACAGCTACAGCCCTCCTGAAAGATGCCCATCGAACCTCTGGTTAAAGACCTCCAAAGATGGAGAATCCACCGCTCTCCAAGGCAGTCTCTCCCACTATTCAACAGATCCCACAGTCAAGAAGTTCTTCCTAGTGTTTGGGGGGAATCTCTTTATTTACACTATGGATCCTTCGGGTCGCATTCCAGGCACAGCAGAAAACACACTCCCTCCATCTTCTGCGTGACATCCTTTCAGATTTCCAGAAATGGCTGTATCCTATTCCCTCTCTGCTTTCTTTTTCCCAGGCTACACATCCTAGGCCTGAAAGTCCTTCCTTTTGGCTAGTGTTCCATCTCAGATGGGACGTTCCACCTGGAGTCAGATGTGGTTCCTTTCTTTCATCGTATCGTGTGTGATTCAGGCGACTTTTTAAAAAATGCCCCTGTTTTTGCTACAGTCTGTGGGAGAGGAAAAAAACCCCATAATATCTTACAGGTGGCCACCAGCCACTTCTCTCCACATCTGGAATGGCTTAACAGCCCCACATCTGGACTGGGGTGGATGGCAGAGGAAAGGAGGCTGGGGATGGCTCACACCACTTCTTCCCTCCTTTCACAACCCCACACTAGAGAAATAACCCGGTTTGGCACCACTTGAACTGCCCTGGCTCAAGGCTATGGAATTCTGGGAGTTGGAGTTTGTTGTGGGGTCCAGAGCGCGCTCTGGGCCCCACAACAAACTCCAACTCCCAGAATTCCATAGCCTTGAGCCAGGGCAGTTCAAGTGGTGCCAAACCGGGTTATTTCTCTAGCATGGATGCAGCCCAAAGTATCACAAAGACCTGAACATCCTTTACCAGACTAACAGAGGGTGCCTTTTGCTGGTGGGGAAACAGAAGCAACCGCACTGTGCATCTTAATGTTGTTAATGTTGTTGTCTCCTTATAGTGCATTTCAGGAGGAAAATGGGGGAATGGAGAAAAAGAAACAGAGATGTTTCTGGTTGCCGGTTTTAGGATTTGTTTGCACATTAATCCATGTCTTTGTTTTTCTTAGAGCAAAGAAGTAAAACTGCTAGCCCTGATGCATCCAGGGAGGAAAACAAGCACAAGAAGGAGAAATAAGACGCTGTAAGTTGCCTTGGGATTTTTTTGAAAGGGGAAGGCTCCTCCAAGCCTTTCCATCTCTGGCACATGCCTTTAGACTGTCTCTGGTAGTCAGGATATTCTTGCCTCAGGTACCAGATCCCCCACCGCCACCACCTTCCTATTAATTTGTCCAAGTCTCTATTATTAAACTTACATAAAACCAATGATGTCACCGTGGCTTGTGGCAAGGAATTCCACAGGCATTTCGTACTTTCCTCCTGCTAGAAAACATGTGCGTCTGTAGAACTGGATGCCTCTCCAAAGATGGTGAGACAACCTCCCAAGCTCAGAAAAACGGACTTTTCAAGACTAGAACTCCCAAGTACTAGCTTGGGGCTTCTGGGGATTGTAGTCCAAACGCAGTTGCATTCCCAAGCTCGGGTGAAAGTTCTGAGCAATAATGGAGAAGGCCAGGTATGCCTAAGAAATTCTTAAAATTTAATCCATAAATTTTCTACTCTGAGGTCCAGACACTCTCCTAGGAGTTTATCAGACGGGAGGATTTTTTCTCTATTTCGAATGGAGCCAATTCGAATTCATGTGAATTCGCTAGTTTAGCGAATTCACGTGAATTCCTATTGCATTCAGAATGTGTTCAGATTGACTTCCCATTACCCACAAATGACCGCCCATTGCCCAAAATTGCGTGAGATGCTTTAATTCGCAATAAGGTAAAACCCACGATTGCGTTTGGAATGACTTCCCTTTTGCCCGAAATTGCGTGAGATATTTTAATTCGTAATAACATGAAACCCCATGATTGCGTTCGGATTGCCATTAGATTATACTTCCAATTTCCATCGTCCGATAAACTCCCTAAACAGGCTCACATGAAGGAATCCACCTTGGAGAACGTGTGTGTGGGAGAGGAAGGAAAATCCCATCTGTTATTTATTTATTTCCCTCCTTCTTTTCCCCTCGGAGAGCTCGAAGACACTTTAAATGGGCAAAACCATCTTTGCTGGGAGAAAATGGCTATATTAATCATAATTGTCCTAAATCCAGGTCAGCTATATAAAGTCTGATGTCAAGGAATTTTAAACCCCATGAAAAATATACACACAGTCAAGGGGCTGGTCTTGGAGTCACCAAAAAGCTCTGTGGAGGGTTTTTTTTTCCCCTTCTTTATTTTTTAATAGGCCCCTAGATTTACCAAGGTCAGGTGGCCTTAGACTATTTTGGAGGGTACGTCTTGGCCGAAATGAAGGAAGAGCGTAACCTTTTCATATTCCCTTCACTAATTTACCCCCACATTGGTATCCACGGGTTTGTCCACACTGGCAGAACAACCCAGTAAGTCCTAGATTTTGCTCCCGACTGTTCCGATTTCATTTTGTGGATCCCTGTGACGTTTTGTTAATTCCGGAATATTTTCCCTCTGACTCTCGTATCATCGGAGAGTGTTCAAACCAGGAGCACCAGTAAAAGTCAGCCACTGCCATAAATGGCGAAAGGTTTCTTCCAGGTGATTGAAAAATAAATAAATTATGCCGTTCCTTACCTCATTCCAAGAATTTTACAGGCTTTTGGATAATAGGTTCCTCCCTTGCCCCCACCTCGCTCCCTTCCACTGGTTATTCAGTCTTTTTCTCACAAAAGAGAGCATACCCTTAGGCTGGATAAAGGGTGAGAAATGCAGAGTACAAAGGGAAGGAATTTCTTCCGCAGGAGCAGACAGTTAAACGGGAGACATTTGTGGTCACAAGATCTTGCAACCAGCTGCCCCTTTTCTTGTGAATCGTGATCAAGTTCACTTCAACCTACTGCAACCCTATGAAAGTAAGGAGCCTTTTTGAAATGATAATGCTGAGTGTTGACTATGGATGTTATCAGACGACGGAAATTGGAAGTATAATCCAATGGCAATCCAAACGCAATCATGGGGTTTCACGTTATCACGTATTAGAGTATCTCACGCAATTTCAGGCAATGGGAAGTCATTTTGGGGCAATGGGAAGTCATTCTGAACGCATTCCGAATTCAATTAGAATTCACATAAATTCTTTAAACTAGCGAATTTACGTGAATTTGAATTGGCTCCATTCGAAATAGGGAGAAATTCCTCCCGTCTGATAAACTCCTAAGACTCTGGAGAGACCAGTGTTCAAATTCTCTGCTTGGCTATGGAAAGCCACTGGAACCATACCAACCAAGACAGAGAGCCAATGTAAGGTAGTGGTTTGAGTGTTGGACTAGGTCTCTGAGAAACCAGGGTCCAAATTCCACTCAGCCAAGAAACCTTGCAGGCGACCTCAGAGGAAGGTGATGGCAAACCTCTGAAGAAATCACGCAAAGAAAATACTGGGATGGGTTTTCTTTTGGGAATGACTTGAAGGAACATAACACCAACAGCAGCAACAAATGCATGAAAGAACTCCATGATGTCCCACCCTGAGGTCTGCCATTAGCAACAGAACAATACATTTGCAAATTACTCCTTCCTTCCCAGGGTCACACAGGATATATATCTCCATCCTTTTCCAGGCTCTCATTCTCTGAAGATGCCAGCCACAGATGCTGGCGAAACGTCAGAAAGGAACTCTTCCAGAACATGGCCACAGAGCCCGAAAGCTCCACAAAAAACTCCATGATGAGTTGCAGTCTTCCACTGCTTTGCTCAGGTCTTGCAAATGCATAGCGGTGGCTTCCATGATTGATTCAGCCCTGGCCCCAAGCATCTTAGAAACTTAGGTCCAAACCAGCACATTGAATTAGGCTCAGAATCAAATTGGAAGCCAGTGCAATTCTTGCAGGATTGTTGTTATGTGGTCTTTAAAGTCCACACCTGACAGTCGCACCTGGCTGCTGCATTTTGCACTCACTTCTGAACAAGTGCAGCCTCAAATTTATTATTATTATTATTATTATTATTATTATTATTATTAATATTCCAACAGATTAAAAGCAGTACAAAATCATCATAAAAATGTACATACATTATTACATACAGTTAAAATCTAAGGACCACATAACTTTAATAATTATCCATACTAAATTGAGCTCATTATGGTTCTCCAATGCCCTTTAAGCGTGGCAATGCCACGTCTGCAGAGGGGAAAATGTAAAACCCCAGTTTTGGGTCCTTCCATCCCTATGTTTCTGATTCTACTTGGCTTTCTTATGCTGAGTTAGTTTGTCTTCTTATATCATCCCTGCTTTAGAGCACTCCTCTCCTCTTCTACCCAGCCCTGCCAGCTTCCTCTTTGCAGCGCCTCTGGGCATGTGTAGACTGCGTTTATCACCGCTGGCCTTTACAGATCCTGAGGCAGGGATGTGCAAAGGTTCCCACCAGAAAAAACCCTGGGCTACAAGACTGTGGACTCTTTCACACGGGAGGAATTTCTCCCAACTTTGAATGCAGCCAATGCGAATTCACGTGAATTCGCTTGTTTAGCGAATTTATGTGAATCCCCATTGCATTCGGAAGGCGTTCGGAATGACTTCCCATTACCCGAAAATGACCTCTCCTTGCCCGAAATTGCGTGAGAAGCTTTAATTCGCAATAACGTGAAACCTATGATTGCATTCGGCGTGACTTCCCTTTTGCCCGAAATTGCGTGAGAAGCTCTAATTCACAATAATGTGAAACCCCAGGATTGTGTTTGGATTGCCCTTGGATTATACTTCTAATTTCCCATGTCTGAAAGAGTCCAGTGACAAAAAATCATAGGGAAGCCATCCATGCAACCGGTGGGCATTTCTCAGGTGTGGGGATAAGTGGGTCGCACCCTAGAGGTTCTCTCTTGCTCTCTCGCTCTCTTCCTTGCCCCCTTCCCACCCTGGTCCCAGGTGTCCACCTTGGCCTCAGGGCCTGGCAAGTAGCCTATTCCACCCCCCAAAATACACACACACACACACACACACACTTCCCCTCCTGACATCTGTTCTCTCGGCAAGCTGGAATCTGTTTTACAGCTGATGGTGGTGATGAGTCAAGGCCAGGAGGAAAAACAGCTAGGGCACATCCCAGAGGCAACGTGGAGGCATTAAAGGGGGCCTTAAGTGGAAGCCGAGGAAAAGCCGGGATGATCCAAAGGCCTCCTCAGGAGGAACGGCTAACAGGATACAAGGAGGGGGGAGGCGAGAGGGAAGCAGCCAGACACGGCTTGTCGATGTGGAATCCGGGGCCTCTGGGGTTATTTAATATTTTTCATCCTTCCTGCCTTACAGCAAGGAGGTGTCTCTGCATGTGGAAAATGGATAAAGGCTGCTCGGCTCGGCTCCTAATGCTCTCAGAGGGCTTTATGGGCACCGTTTCACAACAACCAGCTCAGGTAGGCTGATGGTACGTGAATGCTTGGGTTCACAACAACCAGCTCAGATGGGCTGGTTACAGAGAACATATATAACTCCCTTGTTGAAACATAGTCACTGGCTACCAGTTTGGTTCTGGCTGGGATGCCATGTGTCCCTTGCTTTAGTGGATGACCCTTATTTGAGGGCCAGAAAACTTATCCCTTATAGGATTCTATGCTGTGTTAGAATCCAGAAATCACGAGGGTGCTGTTTGAAATGAAAGGTGGCGATGATGATGATGATGATGATGCAGAGCTGAAAAGCAGAGACTTGGCTGGTGGTCGTCTTCCAAGTGTTTCAAATTCACATCCTCACCTGGTATTCAGAAGCAAAGCAACCTCTAAATTCCTTTCTTTCCATCTCCTCATCATTCGCTTCACGGTTTTTTTTCTTTTTTCTTTTTAAGAAGCAGCTTCAGCTGCTCTTCTTCTTAAAGACAATTCTGAATATTTTGGGAGGGGGAAGACATCTGATATCTTCCATCTTGGTAGAGGAGGAGGGGTCTGAACCAACATCATCTCCAGCAGCTCAATGGTTTAGATCTTCTCTGCTAAACCAGATCCCCCCCCCCACTTTATTGAAGCTGGAAAGCAAGGAACAAATCCACAAAATACCCCAAGTATCCTTCTGATTTTTTTTTTTCATTTTTATTTTTTGCTTCAGTTTCCCATGCGCAAGTTAGAAAGGGCCAGAGTTAATGTGAGTGCAAAAGAAAATCAGAATCAGTGACACTTGCAAAGGAAGAAGAACAGAGGAGAAAAGAAACCCTCGAAGGAGTAGAAGAATGTCTTTGAAAAGAACCTTAGTAAAAAATAAAGCTGAACTCCTTCCAGTGCAAAAAGAATCAATATTTTGAAAATATTTTCATTTCAATTTTTTTTTCTTCTCCCTTTGCTTTCTTCCTTCCCTTTCTTTCTCCTCCTCTCCCTGAAGTTTCGCTGAGCTGAAGCTGGCAGCTGGGGGATCTGCGAAGAGCAGGAAAAGTCAGTTTGTATAACTGAGAGCGTATGTTCAGCAGACCCAGCAGCAGCGCTTGAAACCTCCAGATGCATTTTGCAGAAGACAGGCTTCTGGGGTGAGTTTTCCAACAGAGACGAGGCACGTTTCGGTGAACCTTCCTTTCTCTCCTTGGAAGAAAGGGACCAAAGAAATAAAGGACAGAAGGAAAAAGAAAGGGAGAGAGAAAGAGAGAGAGAGAGGTCAAGTTTGTTCAGCATTAACCAGGCTCTTGCACCCAACCCTAAGAACAAACCAGTCTCATATTCAAGATAAAATAGTCAAACTGGTAATAAGAGAGAAAAGAAAGAAGATTAACTGAAGAAACTGAATTTGCCTAGATCGGGCAAGGTGGCCCAGGAGGACACCCGTGCCAAGGAGAACGGCAGCCTGCAAAAAGGACCAGCCCACACCAAGGTGAAGTTGCCACTGATTGATTGATTGATTGATTGATAGGGGAAGTTGCTGGGTGGCACAAAACCTGTCCAAGAATCCGTCCAAAGCAAAGAGGCCACCTGGGAGCTGGCCTGACCTCTGGCTGGTGGGAGAAAGGGCGAAAGAGAAGGAAGAAGGTAATGCTGTGAGGGTCAAATCATTTTGGAGTTTCTATCCAGGAGCCTGGTGTCTGTTCCTTATAAAATTGCAGCCCCAGGAGGAATGGTACCCAGGGGTCACTGAGATGGATCATGAAAGGGAAACTGTTTTGGAGGGGTCAAGGAGGAGACCAGAAGCTGGACGGAGATCACACCAGCATGGCTATCTGAAAGAAGACTAAACAGAACCCAGGGGGTCTTTTTCTGGGCTGCTGGGCCAAGTTGCCTGAATTTTTAAGTCTGCGATAATTTTTTTTTGGCTTTCATTTCCTGGGAGAACATGGATGGTCCTTCAAGGTGACTTCTCCTTCCCCGCCACTCCGCTGGGCCGCTTTGATTTTTGTCCTTGCATTGAGAGCCTTTTGGGTGTTGCGGCGTGGTTGGATTTTGCAATTCCTCATGGCTCTGGATTTGGGCTTCTGCGAGAGTGCTTATTGACGGATAACTTTGGAGAGAGACGACTGAAGGAGACAGAGGTAAGAGCCCTTGCTCTGGTCCGACTCCAAGCAGGAAGAAAGGCAAGGTTGGAGGGAAAGGGAGGTGTGTAAAGTGGGGGGGAAATAGGAGAAAAAGACATTGCAATGTGCTTGTGTGTACCTCTTTGCCTGTTAAAGAATATATGTGATATATATTTTTTTTAAAATTTAAAATGCTTCTCAGAAGAAGCACTTAATCCTACAGTCAGAGAAGGTGGAGAGGGACAAGGAGGGGAAGGACAACTGACTTTTCCATTATCCCTATCAAGCCAAAACTATCCATGCTGCAGAATGTGGAAGTCAGACTCTGAAATGTGGAATGAACTGGAGTCTCTGGCTGCAAGTGTGTATGAGAGAGAAAGAGGCTGTGAGATCGTATTTTTGAGTGCATCTGTTGAAAACAAAATAACAACAGCAAAACCAAACTAAACCACACCCTACAAGTACAGTTGGTCCTCCTTATCCACGGATTTCTTATCCACGGATTTGAGCATACGCGGCTTGAAAATATTCCAAAAAAATTATAAGTTCCAAATAGCAAACCTTGATTTTCTGTTTTATATATGGGACACCATTTTGTTGTGCCATTATATTGAATGGGACTTTAGCATCCACGGATTTCGTTATACACGGAGGATCCTGGAACCAAACCCTAGTGGATAACAAGGGCCCACTGAAATCTAGTGTGGTGATCATTTTCCTCCTTGTGGTGCTAGTTATCCTCTGGCAGGGAGTTTGTTTTCTTTATGTGCATAGAGGGGGAATACTCAGTGTATTCCTCCACCTACAACATTAACTGATACAGACCACTATGTAACATCCCTATTTTTAAAACTCTCCCACCTTATTTTACTCAAATCCTGGCCCATGCTGCAAGTATGTGAAAGCTTGACCTTGTGAATGCAAAATCAGAGCTAGGGGAGTTATTCCTTCCAACTCTAAGAGTCAATGGTTCTGTGTCATTTGGGCGAGTGAAGACTGAGGCCTTGGAGACGTGGAGGGTGACACATTCAATAAAATTTTGGGAAGGGAATGGGAAAATGTTGCCTCCAGGTTGGATCGCCACTTTTTGGCCTCCTGAGAAAAGTCCTGCTTTAACTATGGACTTGTGCATTGACAGAAGAGGACTAGATTGTCCTTTGAGGATCCCTTCCAACTCTTCAGCAATACGATTCCCATAGGATGGTTACTCTTGGTTTCCACTTTCATTCACCCTGGTGTTCGGCTGAGCTCTACAGAGATCCAGTTGAGCTCCTGCACAAAATAATGAACCACAATTTCACTCTGAGTGAAAAAGAAAGAAGAAGAAACAAACCCAATTCCTAGTTTTTTTGTGGAGCTTTCGAGCTATGTGGCCATGTTCTAGAACAGTACCTTTCTGACATTTCGCCAGCGTCTGTGGCTGGCATCTTCAGAGAATGATAGCCTGGAAAAAGGATTGGAGATATATATCCTTTATATATGTGACTCTGGGAAGGAAGGAGTAATTTGCAAATGTATTGTTCTGTTGCCAAACCCAATCCCGCCCCCCTCCCAAACCTCAGCATTCAGAAACTCAGAGGGATCCCCCCATTTTAAGGCGATATCTCTTTCTTCACTGAGAAGCTGTGGGATGAAGGCGTGAGTTTGTCTATAAATATCCCTACTGGCTCGGTCTTTGAAGAAACCATCAGGCGCTCCTGAGTGGAGATGTCATATAAAGTTTTACTGTATTGCAATCTCAAGTGCCTTCTGGAAAGACGGCAGAGCGTTGCCAAAGCCGCTTCTTGAGAAAAGGCCTGTTTGGAGGAAGGGAGTTTATTTCTCACTGTCCATGGCACCCTTTCCTTCCCTTCCTGCACCTCACAACCAATGGTCTAGTGCGCTGACAGTATAGCACAAGTCTTTCCATCTAGGATGGCCGTTGAAGCAGTTGCCTTGGCTCCACCATTAACCAAAATGGACACTGTAGTCAAGAAAGCATGGGAAGGCTACGATGTGAAAAAGCACCCATGAAGGAACTAGATAAGATCTTCCAGTGTAAAGACATGCCGTATAGTTAAATGCCAATGTCAGGATTGTCCAAGCCGCTGCATTTCTGATTTCTATGTTGGAGAATGAAGAAAGCTGACGGGAAGAAAATCGACTCATTTGAAATGTGGTGCTGGAGGAGACTTCTGTGGGTAGCTAAAAAGACAAATGAATTGACCCTCGAGCAAATCAAGCCTGAAGTGAGGATGGCTAAACTGAGGCTAGCGTAACTTTGGACATATCAAGATCCTGTGTGGCTCACTGGAAAATGTGGTAATGCTGGAGAAATTGGAAGGCGCTAGAGAAAGAGACCATGCTACAGGTGAATAGATTTAACCAAGGAAACCAGGTAGTTTGCAAAGTACTTTGGAAATCTCTCGTTTGTAGGGTTACCATAAGTTGGAGTCGACATGATGACAAACAGCAACATGAACTGTGTGCTGAAATCTTGGTTTATGAGAAGAAATCTGCAAGAGGAGGAGGTTTGCTGTACCTCTGAATGTGTGACCATTATGGCTTCGCTTCCTTCCAGTGAGACTCCAGCTATAGTTGGATGCTTCCATCTTTCTCTGTATAGGATGAGAGTCGGGTACTTCAACCTTTCTGGTGCAGCAGTGGAGTAAAATGACCCTCCCTTTGAGGAGGAGTGTTGTTGTCGCTCGGGGTGCATCTGTGCCCCAGATTATTGATTACCAATATTTCTGGGATGCCTTTCAGGGCCAAGCAAGCCTTTCCCACAGTGGCGCACGCACATACAGCTACACATAGACACACACACAAATTGAAAACATGAAATGCCATTCACTACTGGCTCATTGATGATTGCGCAGCTTAGAACAGTCTTCAAAAACACGAGATCCACTCTGGGAATTAAAACAATTGGAAACAGAGCTAGCAGTAGTGGAAACCGTGAGAGATCCAGCCCAGCGTTGTTTAACACAAAACAGAACGGGGAGCGGATATTTTATGAGGCTAGCAAAGGAGCTGGCTGCATACCCCAGTTTCAAAAGGAGGGAGCCATTCCTGAAAAGCCTCTGTCCTTTCTGGAATTAGAGGTTGCCCAAGCTCCTGAGAAAGCCTTTACAGAGATGATGGGGTTTTTGAGCATGGGCAGAGTGGCATTTCTAGTCTGTGCATTTGAAAGGGAAGATCATCTGTATGTGTGTGTATGCGCATTCACATTGCCTGTTGACTTATGATGATCCCATAAATTTCATTGGGATTTCTTAGACAAGGCATACTCAGAGATGGTTTTGTAAGTTCCTTCCTCTGAAACAGAGCTTCCAGCTCCTAGGATTTGTTGGTGATCTCCCATCCAAGTACTAACCAGAGCCTAGCCTCCTTAGCTTCTGAGATCAGATGGGATCGGTGCCTCTCGGTGTTCAGGCCAGCTCAAACATGGATACTGGCCCATAAGTAATTCAACGTCTAAAAGGAAACCATCTTCCTTGGGGGCCCAGTTAGCAAAGAACATGAGACACCATCTCCATGAAGAGTCCAACAACAATATCATTCTCCTGACTTAGAGTTTTTTCTTTCCAAGCTGGCCAAACCTGTCTTTTATGAGCAGGACAAATAGGGCACTTACCGAACCGACTGCTCACCGTCCATGTATCCAGTGGCAGTCTCGCATCCGAGTTCGAATCAGGGTTGACCCTGCTCGGCTTCCAAGATCAGATGGGATCTGGTGCCTTTAGGATGCTTAAACATTTCATCGATGAAAACTGGGTCACGTGTCCAAGCAACATCGACGTGTGCTTAAGGTGGTAAAAGTTATTAATGGAAAAGAAGAGACAAGGGAGGTTTCAGCAGTTTGCTTTTGCTTAAGTCTGTCGGGAAAGGCAAGATCTCATCTCCTCGTCTCCTCTCCCTCCCCATTGCTGTGTGCAAGCTACCTTGGCACTTTGAATTCAGTTTGCAGTGATAGAAGTAGGATGAGGACAAAGGAAGAAAGAGGGAGGCGAAAAGAGACACTGGGACATTTTAAAAGCAGCTGAGAAAGTGAGATTGCAGAGGATTTATTGGGCTAAGAATTGGACACAGGGATCTACCCAGGCTCTCAAGGGCAACCTCCATTTAAACCATCACTGCCACCAACCCCTGTGTCAAAACATACCAAAGCTCAGTGCCTCTCTCTGAGCTCAATGGATTAATATTCAAACTCAATGCCAAGAAAACAGCCTGGATTCATTATGCAAATAGAAGGATACAGTGTGCACATCTTCTTTCATTTTGCATTATTCTGGGTCTGCCATTCGAGAGAGGCTGGGAGCAAGGCTCCCTTCAGTAACAGAGACACCCATCACACACAAACACATCGGTTTTGCTGGAAAAACTCTTGGGTAGACTCCGTGGATGTTGCTGGATCTTTTTCCTGTGTCCAGTCGTTCCTGTTTGTAAGACCAGCGGTGGGTGGAGAATTTGCTCCATAATTTAGCCTTAAATCCAGGATGATGCCAAACCAATTTCAGAACGATAGTTTCTGTGCCAAAAGGTATAACAGTCCCACTTTATTTTGCTTTGGTCATCTGGAGTCCTGTGCCCAGTTCTTGGTGCCACAGTTTAAGAAGGATATGAACCAACTGAAAAACGCCCAGAGTAGAGCAGCCAAGATGGTATTAAAACTCATATGAGGAACATTATTGGATATGTCTGATCCGGCGATCTTTTGAGTCCAAAGAGCAATGTAACCATGAGGACCAAAACCTGGCAGTGATTATTATCAATATTTCAATCAAACCATATTTTACCGGAGGTGGAATACTGGACCTAGGGTTTCCTCCTGTGACTATCACACTTTTAAAGAACGGCAACCATAAAAAGCAGGCCTCATTTATTTTATTATTAAACGGAGTTTGGGAAGGTGGTGGTTAAAAATGGGAACAATAATTCTCTTCCTTTTTCCTGTTGTAGGAATGAACCACTTCCTTTGGGCTCCCTCCTGTACTTCCATTTTATCCTCCGCTGGGTGGTCGTAAAGCCTTCATGGTACTTTATCTTTTTACAAGTTGGAAGAGATTTTTGGAAGGGAAATCATGCAAGCCCTGGAATTTGGAATGCCTTTCTTCTAGGAAGATCGGCATGCCTCACTTAACGGTGAAGGTCCTTTTTTTAAAAATAAATTTGCCTTCAATCCAGCCTCTTCCTTTGTCTGTCTGGAAGTGTTTAGCAGCATCAGCATTGGGAGGACGGTGAAGAAGAGCTGAATAAACACAGCTGGGGAATAACAGGATCTTGCTTTAGTTGCATTTGCCTGCCCACAACAGGAAAGGTAAATAGCAGCTGCCTTCTGAATACCTAACTATTCGTGAAAAGCAAAACAGAGAAAAGGGGAGAGCAGACATGCCTGTCTCACCATCTCCCCCGCCATGTTAAAAAGCAATAGATCTGTACATTTAGCCACCATAATGGAAACCATACGAAAAACTGATGTTGGTGGAAGAAAAAGCCATTCCTCTGGATGCATTTTAGAAGAAGCTCTCAAGGGATCTGTCAGAGGCTCAACATGTTTTTGTCTACTTATGTGGGGTTTATCTGACTTGGCTCTTTCATTTCACATGTGCAGGTTATTACAGGTTGTTTGGGATCAGAAAGTGTTTTGGATTTCTGGTTTAACCCATCCCCTACAAAACAAACCTAGTTTCTTCCCGAGATTTTTGGACTACATATCCTATCAGCGTGACTAGGGATGGTGGTGCTGTAGTCCAAAGGGTGCCGGGTGAGAGAAGGCCACCCTGTTAGGACTATTCAGGATTGCTGCCTGTGGCTCTTTTGGCCAGTTTCCAATTAAGATAATGGTTTTAAGGAGATACCAACTCCTTCTCAGGAGCTTAGAGGTACTTGTAGGCTTGGCTCAGCAATGCCAATGAGATTAAGTCAAACCTCAGGGCACGCTTTGGAGATTTCCTTGACGCTCTCTGGATTCTCAGAAGGTCTGGAAGAAAGGAGTAAAGATTCTAATTCAGAGGATTAGATTCTTTTGACTATCACCCTGAACACATTTGATGCTGTCTTGATTTGGGAAGCTCAGCAGGGATGGGCCTGAATATCCTTGGGTGAAAACCACCAGGAGGGGATCCCAGTTCTTGGATGGAGACCACCAGAAGGGGATCCCAGTTGTTGGGTGGAAATCACTAGAAGAGTATCCCAATTCTTGGATGGAAACCACCAGGAGGGGATCCCAGTTCTTAGATGGAGACCACCAGAAGAGGATCCCAGTTGTTGGGTGGAAACCATAGGAGAGTATCACGGTTCTTGAATGGAGACCACCAGGAGGCGATCCCAGTTCTTGTATGGAGACCACCAGCAGGGGATCCCAGTTCTTGGATGGGGACCACCAGGAGAAAATCCCTGTTGTTGGATAGAGACCGTTGGGAGAGTATGCCAGTACTTGGATGGAGATCACCAGAAGGAAATCCTGGTCATTGGATGGAGACCACTAGGAGGTAATTCCAGTCCTTGGATGGAGATCACCAGGAGGAAATCTCAGGCTATTCTAGGGTTCTTGAAAGTGTCTCATTCATAGAGCTGCTATAAACCAAAGTGGACTTGATGGCAGTTAAAAACAACAGCAAATGAAGTCTACTTTCAGCATCCGTTGTTCTTCACCAGAACAGAAGCCCTACCAGGACTTTCTAGGTCGCTCACTCGGAAGAATGCCATAGATGGCCATTCTGACACCTGACCTGATGGATGACCAAAATGTCAGTCCAAATGCACAGCTTGGTGAAACACTCCCTTGGCACAGGCACAATCTATGATGGCTTTGCAGATTTTCTGGAAACATGTTCAACCACTGGTTCTGGATGGCAACCAGTGGGAGAGAAGTGCATGCCTTCCAATAAAGTTGGATCCTCAACTCACCAGCCTGACCTTTCCATTTTTCCTTGGCTTACTGGAGGAAGAAATTTGGGGAACCTGCCCGAAATCCTGGATAGTTACTACTGCCAACCAGAGTTGGCATTGCTAGGTTCAACAGAAGAAGGATCTGACCCAGTGCTGCTTCCTCTGTTCCTATGAGTAATAATGTGGCAGAGTGACGGAAACCGAGATCCGACACCTTGGGTCCAATCCAGAGGGAATCCCCAATTGAAATCAGTGGGAGCTGTTTCAGAGCACCAATACTGCCAATTCAGTTCCAGATGTGGTTTTGCTTCCAAACGGATCAGGATGAGGCCACCCACGTTTGGCGTTAGTGAGAAAGATGATGATGAAAATAGAATTGCACTCATGATATACTATGAATCATGCCTGATAAAGAAACTGCGGTTAGCCTTTCTCTCATTCTTTCTCTCTGCCTGAGAACTCAGCCATTCCAGAGCCTCTGACTCAGGAAAAGGCAACATCATCTGTTCAGTATCTAACTCCTCTCTTACGGAATGCTTTCTTAGTTTTCCAAGTGGTTCCATGTGTGTTTTCCCAATGCTGTGGTCTTATTCTATGTAGAAGCAGTTTCCTCTACTCCTGTTTAAGCCATCCCTTTCCTGGACTGGTACCTTGCTTTATTTTGCAAGAAGGAAAAGCCCATGGCATGATAGGCACAACATGCGCTTTGGTACCGTCTGGTTGTTATAATTTGGCAGGACAGTCCCAGTTAATCCTTGGTCGTTTCACTTTTTCAGCTGCTTTTAAATCGCCCTGGTGTCTCTTTCGTCCTCCTTCATCCTCAGTGTACTTCAGTTGCTGAAAACTGCGTTCCAAAGTGCAAAATTAGTTTGCACTCAGTTCACTGAACAGGTGGGAGAGGAGAGGATGGGGCTGAGTCTTGCCCTTCTCAGTCGGCTCAAGCAAAAGTAAACTGCTGCAGCCTCTCCTAGCTTGTGTCTTCTTCCTCACTAATAATGTGTGCCATCTTGGACACCCTGCTGTTGCTTGGCCTTAGGTGTCTCGGTTTTCATCTGCGAAATGTTGGCAGGTTCGGCCTTGCGTGCAGGAGATTCCCGGGTTCATTTCCCAACAGTTCTGAGATCAGTGAAAGTCCTGGAAGACGCTGGAAGAGAGACATCCCCAGGCAGGATAGGATGAGAGCCTGACTCCAGGTGGATCACCACCATTTGGGGTGCCTTAGCTGTGGATTACTGCCTCGGCAGGGGATGGGACAGAGATGGCCCTTGGGGTTCCCTTCCAGCTCTGTGATGCCATGAACCAATGCTTCCATATTATTCCTGTTCTGCCTTTGCTTCAGAACTGGAGACTGTCCAGACTCGTGGAGTCTTCCACAGGGATAATGGAAACTATTTCAAACATCTTCCTTCTTTCCTCTCTCTCTCTCTCTGAACATCTCCAGCTGGGGAAGTGGGATGGATCGAAGTGACTAGTTTCCTTTTCGTTGGGAAAACCGCTCTGATGTGTGTGTTGTGTGTTTCTGTGTTGGAAATCATACTGACTCATTCATCTGAGAAAGAGGTTTCTAGATGTGCCAGAAATCCTTTGGTAATAATCCTACTAATACTGATTACTAATACTAATACTCATGTTGTTTACATCCTGCATTCTTCCTAATGCGAGGATCCCAGGCAGCTTACAGAAGTTAAAAGAAATGCAATCAAAATCAGTTGCTGAAGGGCAAGTACAAACTTATAAGAAGTTCTCATTAAACAATTACTGTTGTTCTTCATTGCCATTGGGTTGGCTTCAACTTATAGTGACCTCAAAGACACGTGGTTGCTAACAGCCCCGATCAGGTAATGGCAAAGTCAGATTGCAAAATGGCAAAATCAGGGATTCCTTGACTGGGTCCATTCACCTTCCTCTGTTGCTCTCACCTCCCACTTTACCAGACATGAGTGTCTTTTTAAAAAACGAGTCCTGTTGTTTCATGATATTCCCCAAGTACAATAGCCCCAGTTTAGTCATTTCATCTTCTAGGGAGAGTTCAGGCAACAGCTGTCCTGATCTTCTACAAGGCATCCCTTTGGATGCTTAAAGATGGCTGTATCATAGCATCTCTCCATCGCCTCTTCTCCAGGCTAAAGAGGTGGAGGACTGATATGGCCATGTGCCTATGACTCTGTGGGGCATGTCTGGTGGCATTTCCTCCACATTTCCTCTATGCCAGCCGTGCATCCCGCCCTGTTACACTGAACCCGTGGCTGTAAATCTGGGATCAGTCCCAGGCAGGGAGGTGATGATGTCTCCTCACGACATGTTCCAACACGGATCACGAGGGATGGCTGGGATGGTTTGCCCATGGGGTGTTTGCATGTGTGTGTGTATCTGCATTGAGCACTAATTGTTTTTGGCAACTGAGGGCCTACCCCTGGAGAAAGCAGAATACGCTCCTGCACCGGTGATTCAAAGGAATGGGTTTCCACGCCACAGCCTCCCTACCCGCTGGCATTCGATTTGCGTGAGAAAGAGAAACCGGTAAGGAGGTAAATACACACGCACCATCTGTAATGGTGGTGGGACAAAGAGGAAGCCCCATCATGAAGGTCTTAAGCTTGTATAGGGGGGCAAAGGTGTTTTGTTCTTTGGGCCACTATTTCCTCATCCTTGTGTTTACAAACCAACAGGAGTCTAGCCCTAGCTTGCAAAAACTCAATGTTTCCAAGTTGCAATAAATAAGGTAAGAGAGACAGAACTGGGAGCCAGCCATCCCAGGCCAACGTAAACCCCCGGCACCTTTCTCGAGAACTTTGCAAGGGAAAAAACAACTCGTAGGCAAAGCACACACATAGTAGTGGCTTTCTTGTTGCTGTTTTGACAGTGTTGTTCTTGGCCCAGGGATCTAGGGAGCCTTTTGGGCTATTTATTACCAGCTCTTGTTCGCTCCTGACCCGACCCTGTCATTGAGGAAGGGAAGCTGTTTGAAATAGACATGCGTGCTCTGTGTGTGTTTGTGTGTCTAACTTCGTACCATCTGTGTTCTTGCTACCTCTTTCTAAGCTTTCCAGGAAGATTGTGTGACTTGCCCAGAGTCATACAGCGTGTTTTCATGACCGATCAGAGATTTAAATCCAGGTTCCCCTCCTGCAGCACACCAGCCACACCACCACCTTGGATCGAATATTGTCAATTTTACATATGTGTCTCCAGGTCAACTTTTAATGATGCCTTGACAAGATTTACTCAGAGGGTTTCCATTGCCTCCCACTTTTCTTGAGAGAGGGTGACTTGTCCAAAAATCACCCAACTCAGCAAGGATTTTAATCCTGATCTCCCAAAGTCCTTTACTAGTTGCTGTTATTGTTGTCTAATCTTCCTAAAAAGGTGAGAAAGACAATCTCCCTCATTTCACCTTCAACAGTTCCTTTACCTAAAATTTCTGCCTTAATTTCTAAATAGGAACACATGTTCTCTCTCTCTGTTGGTGAGTGTGGCTGAAATACAAGCTGTGAGCAACTGTGTTGGTATTTAATATGACTAACACTTAAAAACATCACCAGGGGTTGCCTCTCAGGTTTCGGCCTGGAAAACTCAGGGCCTGGGATGCTCTTGAACTGGTAACTTTAAACCAGATTTTGAGGTAACTCATCTTCACTCTCTTTGAGACCCCAAGGAACCATTTTGGTTTGGATCCCTGAATCCTGGACTGGATTCGTTCAAGAAGCCATACGTACAAAAGGATTTGCCAATCGGGTTGTATAATTTCTTCACGGGGACGGGTGGGTAGCACCCCATCCAGGGCTTGTGCTTACAAGTCTTGTCTAGCGCATCTCTCTGGCACACTCCATGCGCCCTCAGGGTGCCTTACCAAAGAGATAATGGATTGGTGTTAATTAAGATGATCGGGCAGCCTTTGAATGTCTTCATCAACACCCCAGAATCAAATTACCAAGACCTCCGGGCTGTCAAAGCCAGCGCTTGGGAAAGTTGCTCACTTTTGGATCCGGTGGGTCGTGGAATACAGAAACGCAACTTTGCTTGGAACGTCCTTTGCTGTAAAAGTAGTGAAAGCAAAGGTGGATGAGGTTAGGGCCCTGGGTTTTGTGGCCCTCAGCCTCTCCAAACGTCCTCAACAATTGCCTCTCCTTGAAGCCTCCAACCATGAAGCCCTCTTCTGCCACGTTTCTTCTTTTAAAAGCATCCCAAGTAGAGTTAGTAGGTCAGAATTACCTCTGGGCCTGAGATTTCTAGATCAAAACCTGAGACTTAGCGATGGCCCAGGGCAAAAGGAAGAACCCTTCTCTTACCAGATGAACATACCTCCAAAGGAGCCTTTGTGAGTTGCAGCAACTTGACTGAAACCAATGAAGCATTGCAAACTGAAAGCAAGTTGCACGATCAGCTAGCAGAGCTCAGTTTTTTAAAAAGGAAGATAAACACAGAACTAAGGTTGGCAGAGAGCTCTCAGCTGAAAGTCTGTATGCTGCAGCCGTTGCCAATGGCTTGATCTGACCACACAAAAACTGGGCAATCCACACCTCTGCCTGGAGTTGTTGTTGTTTGTTGTGTGCCTTCAGGTCCTTTTCAACTTATGGTGACCCTACAGCAAGGTTTTCTTGACAGGATTTGTTCAATGGGAGTTTGCAATAACCTTCCCCTGAGGCAGAGAAAGTGTGCTTGCCTACTCTGAACAAATCTTGCCGTGAAAGCCTCTTAGGGTCACCATAAGTCAGAATTGACCTGAAGGCACACAATGACAAAGTAGGCTACGTTTCAGAGGAAGGAACTGGCAAAACCACCTCTGAGTCTTCCTTGCCTAAGAAATCCCTACAAAATTCAAGGGACTGAGATAAATTGACAGGCGACATGAAGGCACATAGACGCACATACACTAGCCAGTACGATGTAGTAGTGATTTATGTGTTAGCCTAGGGATTTATGTGTTAGCCTTTCCAAGGACCTCTGGTCTGATTCATTTTAGTACAATCTCTCCCTTGGGTCTCTGAACAACAGTTGCCAAGCGAGATGGGAATATCTTGTTTGATGTAATGCTTTCAGAAAGTTTAGGCTGGAATTAAAGAGAGCAGAATGCAAGGACAGAAAGAACCCTGATTTCATCTAGTTTCTTTCTAGGAAGCAGGTTGATTTTCAGCCTCTAGAAGGGAGAATTTAAATCCCCTTTTTTTCACCGGCTGTGCCCGGTTTCTCTGTGGAAAACTAAAAGTGATGGTTATCGTCCCACCACCCGATGTTTTGTGGTACCCAAAGCATGTTGATTCTCTCTTGGCTGGTTTAGATGAGGTGGTTGAATGGAAAGGACATGGATTTTATTTTCGTTCCCATCCAAAAAAGAGAGAAATCTACCACAACTCAAACCCCAAACCCAAATATACACATCTCTCCTGGGCTTGTCGCTTGCCAGACTCCAACCGCTCATCCCCGTAGGCGTTCAAAGTGTCGAAACAGATGTCATTCTAAGTTTAATTGTGGCATGGCACTCGTACCCTTGACGGGTTTCATTAGGTTTTATTTTCCCCTCCAGTAAATGTTCCTTCAGAAAGCTGTTTTCCTCGCAGACGTGAGAAATGTGAGTACATGCAGCCCTCCCTGGACCACTGACACAACCGAAAATGTACAGTAGGCCCTTGGTATCCGCTGGGGTTTGGTTCCAGGAACCCCCGTGGATAACAAAATCAGTGGATGCTGAAGTCCTATTAAATACAGTGGCATAGTACAATGGTCTCCCTTATATAAAATGGTAAAATCAAAGTTTGCTGTCTGGAATGTATATATTTTTTCAATATTTTCAAATCGTGGATGCTTCAATCTGTGGATTAAATATCCATGGATACAGAGGGCTGCTCTCCTCGATTTATATGTCTTACGTTAAGGAGTAAATCCCTCCATCTTGTGTGGCTGGCAGTTTCTGTGAATGACTGGCACTCCTTTATTTTTATTTTGCTGGCGACTAGGAGAAAATGTTGCTTAGTCTGCAAAATCTGTTCACATATCTAAGACTCTGTTGCTCCTGAATAATCTCTCTTTCAAAACCCTTCATTCTTCATAGAACCATGGATTTGGAAGGGACCCTAAGGGCCATATAGTCCAACCCCCTGCTATACAGGAATACCCAGCCGCAGCACTCTTGAAAAGGGGTCATCCAACCTCTCTTTAAAGATCTCCAAGGAAGGAGTGTCTGCCGCCATTCTACTGTTGAATAGCTCTTGTATTCACAAAACTCTTCCTAATGTTCAGGCGGAATACCATTTCTAGTCATTTGAACCCACTGCTCCATGTCCCAGTCTCTGCAGCAGGAAAAAAATAAAACCAAGCTTGCTCCATCCTCAATAGGGCATTCCTTCCAATATTTAAACACGGCTACAAGAGAAGAGATTCCACCTGACCATCTTTGCTGGAAGTTACGCTTACAGGCGGCGCTGTCCTTTTGGCATCACAACCCAGGGAATCCACATGACTTTGGGCCTCTGAACATGTAAGTGTGGCCTCCGCTAATACCCAACACATGTGCAATCTTGCGACCACATCGCAGCCTTACCCTCATGACCAAGCTTCCTTCGGTGGCATTTCCATCCCACTTGGAATGTCTGCTATTCCTTCACATAGCTGCGGTTCCCTCCTTCCATCCCAGCATGTCGGGAAGACAACTGCTTTGCTGCCCAGAGAGATGCAGCAATCTAACCTCTTATCTAAATAGCAATCTATCTTGGCACCTTGGAATGGAGTACCTGCCTCTTAGGTGGTTGGCAAGCCCAGCTAGCCATGCCCTCCTCCCGCCAGCCATTTCATCCGGGTCCAGTTTATTTGAAGCACTGTATTTTACCGTAAGAACCTGCTGTGTTTTGAAATCTTTTGGATACACCTTTCTCTCTGTTCCTCCATCCTCGGAGGTACATTTGGTGGGAACATGGCAAGCAAGGTCTTCTCCATGGCTGCTCCCATTTCTAGACAGGTTAGACTGGCACCCTCCTTGCTATTTTTCCGCACCCAAGTGAAGACCCTTTTATTCTGACAAACCTTTGAGAATCAATCAATGAGCATCAATCAGTCAATAATTTATTTATTATGGTCATAGTCCAACATAGCCAAAAGTAACAGATTTTACCATAAAATACACAGGCTATAAGAGTTGTATAAAACAGATTGGCATAAAATGCAATACCATAAATACTTAATATTATAAAATTCTTAAAATTCTCTTTTAGTAATAATAGTGGTAAACCTAATTGTGAATCGTCCCTCGTGTAAATCGAAGCACGTTGTCTAAGTCCATGTGCAACCTCTGAGAAGATAACTTTTCAAGGGAAATGGGCTTTGCGCTGTTTTCATCTGTTTTTCCTGTTGTTCTGTGTTTTTAATTTTAGGAGGGCTTAATTGCCTTTTAACTTTGCACGCTGTGACTTTTTAAAACCGTGTCTTTTAACCATTTAAAACAGCTTTAAATGTGAATTTGAACAGTTGAAACTCTTGTTCGAACTACAGTAAGCTGTCTTAAGTCCCAAACTGGGGTAAAAAATAGAATAGTAGTCTTCAAACCAGTTCCACTTTCCCATGCAACAAGATGCTTAGTTGTCCTTGTGCTGTTTTGCGAGTCCCATCTTTTCTTTCTTTCTTTCTTTCTTTCTTTCTTTCTTTCCTCCCCCATACATTTTAAAATATTTTTGGAATCACTTCTGAAACCTTGTGGTTTCCCTAAATGTAATGAGGCCTGGCCCTCTGTTTCTCAGCGGTCTCGTTTTAGCTCGGTTGCTGTCAGCACTCACCAAATGACTTCCCTCTTAGCAGGAGGGGAAGCCTTTCCCACAGGGGAAAGAGGTGAAACTCAGCCTGTGACCGAGCCTCTTCTGTGTTTCTCTATCTCTGAAGCTGAATTTCGGTAGAGGAAAGTGTTGAGAGTTAAGCGGAGGGATTGCATACCATCCAACATTTCACACATGAAAATGGGGGCACGTATGGTCAAAGCAACTACAGAGTCTGGTCAAGATGGGAGAAGTTCTGCATCAAGAGGAAAACACAAGCTTGGAGATGGAGACAGTGCCAAGTAATGGACTTTCTCAGCTGCTTTTAATGTCCCGGTTTCTCTCTTCTCCTCCCCCTTTGTCCTCAGCAGTTTGCTTTTGCCTGAGCCGACTGGGAAGAGCAGAATTCCGCCTTTCTTCACCCTCCAGTTGAGTTAAGGAAAACTCCTTTTGAACTTCGAATGTGGTTTGCAGCAAAGGGATTAAGCTGAGGACAAAGGGAAAGGAAGAGGGAGAAACCGGGACATTTTAAAACAGTGATCAGGCTAACATTCTCTGAAGATGCCAGATGCCACAGATGCTGGCAAAACGTCAGAAAGGAACTCTTCTAGAACATGGCCACATAGCCCGAAAGCCCCACAAAAAAACTATAGTGATTTCCAAACTTTAGTCTTCCAGGTGTTTTAGACTTCAGTTCCCAGAAGCCCCTGCCGACATGGCCAACATCCAACAGGAATTCTGGGAGCTGAAGTCCAAAACATCTGGAGGACCAAAGTTTGGGAATGGATGTTTTAAAAGCAGCTGAGGAAGTCAATTTCTTGGCACTGTCCCCATTAACTCAGCAGGTGAGGATAGGAGAAGGAAGACCCTTCACTTCCCAGGAGGCTCAGGAGAAAGCAAACTGCTGCTTTTGCCTGGATTATGGGGTTGCCAGTGTGAAATGTGGAAACGGCGGTTCTGCAAAAGAGGGAATTTCAGCAGGCGTTGCTTGTCATGCAACCAGGTAATAAACATCTGAAATTTTCTCTTTCACACCAACTTTAAAGTTAGAGGAATTCTCTCCAGTTTGGCAACCCTATCAAATAGAAAGTCCAAGGAATTCTGATCTATGGTCTTGTGGTAACAATACCACCGGTCACATTAACAAGTGTGAGAAACGGAAGGTTATTTTGGAGCAGCCACCACACACCTTTCTTTGCAAGGACAGCCAAGAAAACTTCCCCAACTCCTGGCCAACTGGTTTGAAGATAAATCTTCATTCCCCAGTAGCTTTAATCTCCTACATTTTGCCAAGACAAACTTGGAAGGTTTTTTTGGGGGGGTCTTTTTCTTCTTCTCCGCATGTCCGCCCGCCCGCACTAAACCAGATCAAGCTTGCCTCTTTCCGGTTTGGGAACTCCAAAACCAATGTTGTTGATCAAGGAGAAAAGATGTCAAATTGTCTACTTCCCAAACAACCGTGGCTTTCTCTTTTTTTCTCTTTCTCTAGATAGTTGGAAGCGATTCAGAGCCTTAGCGGAAAGCAAATAGTAACTATCTCCACATTGGGATGAAAAGGAGTGTGTCTTTCCCACTAGTTTTGACAAAGACTTGAGTGTCTTCTTTTTTCCTGGCTGGATGTAAGGCAAGTTCATGACATGTCTAAGCCTGGCATGGAAATGCCACCGGCATTGGCACATGCACCTCAGGCCTAGCTTGCTCCAACAATCGATTGATAAACTCCTGACTCCGTCTATGAAGTTATCTGAAGGGCTATATGACCCTTTTCTTGTCCCACCGCCTTTTCTTTGAGACACATGCAGTCAAGCAACATCAGTGCGTAGACCAAGATAGCAAAAGTTATTAATGTAGGAAAACAGACAAGCTAGGAGAGACTGCAGCAGTTTGCTTTTGCCTGAGCTTACTGGGAAGAGGAAAAAAATTCCCCCTCCTCTCCCCTCAGTTAAACCATTTTTATACTTTGAACCCAGTTTGCAGCAATGGAAGTAAACTGAAGATGAAGAGGCAAAGGGAGAGGAAGTTAAAGAAACCAGGACATTTAAAAAGCAGCTGAGATAGTGGGAATGATTTGAATGATTTTAAAAACAAAGAGCAGTTCTGACAAGTTTGTTCTTTGTTTGTAGTGATTAGCTGTATCCTTCTGAGATTGTCAGAATTTATTAGAGTGATTTTAAAAGGTATGAAATCGGTAGTTTTTTGTCATGGTATGAGTGTTGGACTGTGACTCTGGAGACTAGGGCCTGGTTTCCACTACCTTTTAAACTGGATCACAAATCGGTTCAAACTGGTTCAAATGACCCTGGCTCCAACTTGAACCAAATTGCTGAAGTGATTCGGAGAGAGGGGCTATGCGCTAGACCCATTTAATCTGCATCTTTTTTACACTGATTTTTTTCCACGTCTTTTGGGATAAATCAATTCCACATATGGGTGAACCAGATGTGGATCGGAATTGGTTTAAATATGCCCTTTGACTGGCTGGAGTGGGTCCATTTTGAATTAATTCATCCATGAATGTGAATTTTACAGGGGGGAAATGTGATTAGGGCAAATGTAGTGTGAACCACACTCCGCTGTCGCATCGATACATCAATTTGGATCATAAACCGATTTATTTGTAAGTGGGTATGAGGCCTAGAGTTCAAATCCCTGCTCAGCCATGGAAACCTACCTTGGGCAAGCCATACTTGCTGAGAGAGTGTGGCTTGCCCCAGGTCACCCAATGGGTTTCAATAGCGCAGCAAGAATCTGAATCCTGTATGTGTGCCAGTCCAAGCCACATATAAAAAGACATGGATTTGTGAAAGCTATGTGTGAAAATGAGTGCAGATTCTCATATTGTTGGTTGTAAAGATCGCCGATGAATGTAGGGATCTGACGGAAGGGAACATGGGAGCCATTCCTACTCAAGGAACTTGGCAAGGAATGGACCTTGGGTGATTTGACCACCCCTTGTGCATCTTTTGGAGAGATGTAAATATGTGAGCCACACACTACGAGGGTCACCCCGTGTTGCCAAAAGCCTTTATAGGGGCACCTAAGAGAACAACTGTTTTCATTTATGAGTTCAGGAAAAAGAAAGAGAGAGGCCTGGTTTACTTTTCTATTAGAGATATTCCTCTCTCCCTCTCTCTCTGCGCAACTTTCTCTAAGCTTCCTAATCCGTCCCTTTTCCTAAACATCTTGACAATGTCTCTCTGACAGACAGGCGGGAACGCTCTGGCCCTTTTTAGGGCTGGATTTGGGGAGAGGGGTTAGATTGAGAAAACAGACCCAGCCACCCTTCCTTTCCGCCAGCCGCCAAAGCCAGGCTGCTGTTTGGCTGCTTTCCTCCCTCTTTGAGTTTTATGGGTTTTAAATACAATGAGAATATGTGCGTAATGGTGGTAGGGTAGAATGGGCAGAGTGGTCCTTTCCTTCCATTCCCCAGAATGGTATCTGGGCAGCTTTCGCCCCATTGCCAGGGACAAAGATGGCACAGTCAAGGGCACAGATAGGGACATACTACTCTTTTCCTTTTGAACTCTCCAGTGTTTCACCGATGAAAACAGGGACATGTGTGTCCAAATGTGAAAGTATGGTCAAGACATTAGATATTACTGATGAGGAAGACCACAAAAGCTAGAAGGAGCTTGCATGGTGAGGTTGCCAGGCCTTCCTTCCTTTCCGCTTCATAGGGAGCAGGAGAGGAATCTCAGGGCGAGAACTGCCAGCTTAAATTGCAAATGTCTTCCCCTTCAAAAGCAAATAGCCCTCTTAACAAACCCTCAAATCAAAGGAAACAAAAGGGACAGGATTCCCTTTCTCTGCTCAACAGTTTGCCTCTCGCTGCTGTTCCCTTCCCCGTCGGGTTTTGGGGTACAGGGCAGGGAGCACCAATACGACTTTGGTTTTCTTTTACAAGGTGTTCGGACCACTAAAAACAAGACGTTCTTCTTTGCTTGGGCTGCTTTGCCCAAACGGAGTAACTGTTTATCACCTTCTGAATCTTGTCACAAAAAGAGCCTTGTAATAAAAAAAAAATTAAATAAGCAGAGAGGAGTCCATATTTGGCTTTTTGCTCTGTCCCTAAATTGCTGTCGCCTCTCTGGGGAGTTTTAAGCAAATAACCAGCTCAGTTTGGTCTCACTTTTGGCTCTCTTCACAGACACTGTTAGTGTTGTTCCAGCAGTCAGAGCAATGCCTGACAAGTAGTGCAATCATCTATCTATCTATCTATCTATCTATCTATCATCTATCTATCTATCATCTATCTATCTATCTATCTATCTCTTCCTTTCTTTTTTCTTCCCTTCCCTTCTTTTCTTTTCTTTTGTTTTCTTTTCTCCTTCCTTCCTTCCTTTCTTCTTTTTTTCTCTTTTTATTTCTTCCCCTTCCTTCCTTCCTTCCTTCCTTCCTTCCTTCCTTTTTTCTCTTTTTTATTTCTTCCCTTTTTCCCTTCCCTTCCCTCCCCTCCCTCCCTTCTTTTCTTTTCTTTTCTTTCAATTTCTTACTTTTCTCCTTCCTTCCTTCCTTTCCCCTTCTCTTCCCTTTTTTCTTTCCTTTCCTTTTCCTTCCCTTTTCCCTTCTTTTCCTTCTTTTTTCTTCTCCCTCCTTTTCCTGCCCCCTCCCTCCCTCCTTTTCTTTTCTTCCATTTCCTTCCTGTTTTCTTTTTATTTCATTCCTTACTTTTTCTTTTTATTTCCATCCTTCTTTCCATCTTTTGGGTAATGCAAAAGTTCTAAGGCACGCAACATGTGCTTTTCCCCATTATCCTTTTTTGCTTAGTTAATATTCTTGAGGATTTCTGGCAAAGATGAGATTAAGAGTGGAAGGCGACAAGGTCAATGCATTTCCCACATCGGGGTGCTGGAAATGTTTGAGCATTTTGTTTTCCTTTGAAATTAGGCTGATGATATTGATGATGAAGAACATGGAGACATAAAAAATGGAGATGCGGTGCCTTTGAGGAAAGGAAACAACTGTGGTTCCAATGTTGATAAGCACTCTGGGAGCAATTCCAAGCCAGCCGATAAAGCGTCTGTATGAAATTGCTATAGATAGGATCAGAATAACACAATTATAAAACGTTATTCTCTTTGGCACAAGCCACATTATCCGGCAACAGACCTCACTGGTTCCTAGATCAGCGGAGAGAATGGGAATCATGGATGGTCCAGAAGTCCAGTCAATAGCATCAGGTAGACCATGAAACTGAGAATAACGCTAACATGTTTTTTTTTAAAGGCATAGTTCTGTAAGTATGGCCACCAAAACAGAAATCTTAAGAAAAGCAAACACTCGTAAGAGAATCAAATGATCCTTGAGTGCATTTTGGAAGAAGACTTCAAGTGGACGCCTGAATATTCATAACATTTTTGGTTGCGTCTGCATGGATTAACAAAGCTGGCTGTTCCATTTTCACGTGTGCATACTTTTAGTTTTGGATAAAAACTTTGCTAAAACATGTTGAACTACCGTACTTTCTTTTGCCGCATAGGAGGCTCTCCCTTATCCTATGTTATCTCTGCCTCTGCTACCACGTTTTCTCTCCGAGACATAACACCCAGGAACGCAATACACATCGACTTCATTAACAGTGTATAAAACCTGCACCGAGGCAATTCTGAAACTGGAGGAGAAATTCAGAGGAAGAGCATGCGGGATGGAAACTCTCTTGCACCAAAGACCTCAGAAGAGCCTCCAGCGAGACGGGTGGATTTCCCAAACTGGTTTTCTTTCCTTGCAGCTTTTGGTGCGCTCATGCTTAAAACTTCAAGCAGTTTGGCCTCAGCTCTCTGCTGTCTTCCACTTGTGGCTTCGCACTTTCGGAGGCCTGGATATTTAGTCTGCCTCTGGCCACCAAGGGATCGAGGTGTGAAGTGATTCCATCTCAAAGGCTTCTGGGCAGACGGAGCAAAGAGAAGCCTTCAAGGAAAAGAAACACTGCTTCCATTCCCACAAGCTTGTAAGTGGGTTGAAAAAATTACACAGATTGCGCTTGTCCCTTTGGTGAGGTTTGGGGTATATGAGTGTCTCCTGAGGCCTATAAGAAGAACTGAGGTTACTAGAACATATGTCCTTCTGTTTTATTTATTATTATTTCTCCGCAGCCCAGTGTTGAGGATGGGTCTCAAAAAGAAAACTCATATCGCAACTCCATTCTGGCTCAGTTTTCTTGGCCAGATTTCTCCAGACCAGTTTTGCAATGGCCTTCCTCTGAGGCTGAGAGGGTGTGAATTGCCCAAAGTCACCCAACAGGTTTCCATGGCTAATATGGGAATTCGAACTCTGATTTCCCAGAGTCCTACGCGCAAACCACTTTACCATGCTGGTGTAGAGTTACATCATTTAAAAAGTGCATGGGATCTTGGTCAGTTTGCAGCAATTGGAGTAAGCTGAAGACAAAGGGGGAGGAAGAGAGAGAAACCAGGACATTTTGAAAGCCGCCGAAAAAGTGGGATGACAGAGGATTCATCAGAAATGTCCCTGCCAAACCGGAACACTTGAAGGGTTTATTGAGCGCCTACAAACAATCTTGCTTCTTGAATCTTTTTCAAAGATTGTCCCACAACTTTTCAACCCAGATCTGAAGAGAGGCATCTCATTGTCCTTCACCCTTAAGTCATTGGACTCTTTCCCCTCCTCCCTGACTTGTAGCCTAAGCTAAAGCCTTGGATTCCAGACTGTCTTTGTCTACAACCCTTTGGAAATACATAGAAGCTGGCTGTGATCCTACTAAGCTGTGTCGACCTCCGAGAAACTTCAAACGCCTTGGTGAGTTGCCATATATGAAACTGGGACCCAAACGAAGTTGGCTGGAAAGCGAGGCCTTTGCTTCTTAGCAAACCCCGGGGTCATTGCTGTCTCCCAGGGCAAGAGAGAATCCTTCCAAGCCTTGTTTTTGGAAGGAAACGTTCCTTTCCACCTTTGGCAGCGGACTTATTTTCAAACCTGCGTTCCTTGGATCAGGAGATGGTTTTGGCTACTCTGCCCCCTTCTCCCCGCAAGGTCTCTGGCATGACTTAGGCGAGGCACAGCTAATAGGATTGCACTATGGGCCTCTTGACCTCTCCATGGGACAGATCCCATCCGTAATATAAAAAACCAACTAAAGCAAACTTCGCTCTGCCTCATTGTGTTGAAACTGGAGATACTTCAAGGATGAGAGTGTAATGCAGCAGCTAAAAAAGCCAATGCCAGCAGCTAAAAAAGCCAATTCTAGGCTGCCTCAATAGGAAGTGTAGTGATCAAGGGAAGTATTAATTCCTCTCTAGTCTGCATTGGTCAGATCTCACTGGGAGGAATCTTGTGTCCAGTTTTGGTCACCACAGTCCAACTCAAGACTTGGTAGGGATAGTCCCAGTTAATCCTCTGTCATCCCACTTTCCCAGTTGCTTTTGAAACGTCCCGGTTTCTCTTTCTTCCGCTCACTTTCACCCTTTGTCCTCAGTTTATTTCAGTTGCTGCAAAGTGAGTCCAAAATCCAAAGGGGGTTTGCACTCAGTTAGCTCAGCCCTGGAGAAATTCTGTCTTTCTCAGTTGGTTCAGGCAAAAGCAAACTGCTGCACCATCTTCTAACTTGTGTTCTCTTCCTCATTAATAGCATTTTCCGTCTTGACCACACTCTGATCTTGCTTGGCCACAAATGTCCCAGTCTTCATCTGTCAAAAGTTGGAGGGTATGGAGTCTCAACATCCCACAGGCTGGGCAACCCATGAGAGAAAGGTGGCTGGATGGCAACGTATAGTGAAGGCACAGATTGGCAAAGACATAATTCCCGGAGTGGCTTCATATGTCTGAAGAATGCCACCTTTTTTTCTCCCTTCTCCCACCTCTTCCCCAAAATGCCACCTTGTTTTTGAAGACATTTCCTTTTTCCGCTTCCAAAAACAGCCTGGCTTCTCTTTCTGGCGCACAATTGAGTCATTGGAATAATTTCTGTTTATTGCTTGGTGTTGATGGCAGAGGTTGGCAGACCTTCTAGACCTGTTGTTTCTGTGCGTTTGTGTGTGTGTGTATAGTTCTTTCCCAATGGGAAAGGCAAACTCTTCCCCACCCTCGGACCTATTAACAGCGTTAGCAAAGGGAAAGGTGGATTCTTGGCAAGCTGGGCTTCTAGCATTTCCCTGCGGAGTCCGTGCCAACTGCGCTTTAACACCCAAGTTGGCTGGCTTTGAGAATTTAAAGCAAACAGAAGCAACGTAAACACTGAATGCAGGTGCAAGAAAAACATGGTTCTCTCTCTGAGGAGTCTGAGTTCCTGATCTGGAAAGCCCTGATCCTAAAGCGGAGGATTGTGCAGAGAAACCAAGGGCAGACTCCTCTCTTTTTTAAAGAATAATTTGGGGTTGATCAGGCAAGAGATATGCATTAATGCATTAACCGGATGGCTTCATATCTCATGGCACATTGTTTTAAGAACAACCACCTTACGTTTCCTAATGTTCCCTGAGTGTTGCTGTTGTTGTTGTTGTTGTTGTTGTTGTTGTAGTTGTTGTTGTGTGCCTTCCAGTCATTTCCAAATGATGGCAAACTTAAGGAGATGCTATAATGGGTTTTTCTTGGCACATTTCTCCAAAGGGTTGTTGTCGTGGGCCTTCAGGTCATTCCCAAATTATAGCAACCCTAAAGCAAACCTGTCACGGGATTTCCTTGGCAAATTTCTGCTGACGGTTGTTTTTGTCTGCCTTCAAGTCGTTTCCAAAATATGGCAACCCTAAGCCGACACTGGAGTTTATCACACAAAGGAGATTGGGAGTTCATCTCATGAATATCCTGGAAAAATTGTGTAATTACGCATAACAATTTCACATGACATCACACAAATCCCACCATTAAAGTGGTCACAAAGAAGCATTAATGTGCTTTTTTTTTTACTTTCAGGATTTCAGCGACAATATATTTCCGATGCCACCTTATTTGCGTATGATAATAATTCCCGCAATTGCTCGCCATTTCTGTTTCATTTGCAGAATGCTTTAAATGTGCTTTAAATGCTGAAATAAGCCCCAGTGTGATAAACTCCACTATCATGGGTTTTTTCTTGGTAACACCTTTTCTTGTTGTTGCGTGCTTTCAGTTCATTCCTAAACTATGGCAGCCGTAAGGCAAACCTATTGTCAGGTTTTATTGGCAGATTTCTTCAGAGCAGGGGTTACCGTCGCCATCCTCTGAGGCTGAGAGCGTGTGACGTACCCAAGGTCGCTCAGTGGGTTTCATAAACTCGAACCCTGGTCTCCAGAGTCATAGTCCAACACTCAAACCACTATGCCATACTGACTCTCTTGTTGTTATTATTATCAATTTATATCCCATATAAATATTTCTCTTTCTCTTGGCTTGCAACATACTTAAGAAGAATACAGGCTAAGAGGTTACCGAGAGCAGATGAGTGTAAAAATAGTTGTTAAAATAAACGATGCTATTAAAGGGAACAGTTTAAAAAAGGATACCTCTCATGTCAGTGGGGCAGCGGACTTACTCTGGGGTCTAGCTTGGATTTTCTCCTAAGTGCTCATCCTTGTTCCACCTCATAGATTCAGCACCTTGGACAACTCCGTTAAAGACTAAAAAACGGAGTGTTTTTAAATGCCTCGGTGCCTGGAAGCCACCCGCTTCCTCTGGAGGGTAGGCAATGTCACAAGATCTGTGTGCGTTTGTGTGCGTTTGTGTACTTGTCTCCCAGTATACCTGGGAGGACGGCATCCCCTCTTGTATGTCCCCTTTGGAAGGGAAACAGTTTTGGGAAATAGCTTCCTTCCACCCTCTAAGTTCCTTAGACAAGTGAAGTCTCCCTCGTCCGAAATGCTTGGGACCCGAAGTCTTTGGGAGGTTTTCACATTTTGGAACATTTACGTATACGTAATAAGATCTCTTGGAGATGGGACCCCATAACACGAAATTGATGTTTCTTGTACACCTTATACACATACAGCTTGAAAGTAATCTGATGCCCGATATTTCAAATACTTTTGTGCGTGAAACAAAGTTTCTGCACTGGGTTTGTGGGTGTCGCTATGGAGTTTATCACACTGGGGCTAATTTTGGCATTAAAGAGAGATTAAAGTGCATTTAAAGCATCCCACAAATAAAGCAAAAATGGGGAGTCCTTGCGCGAATGGTTATCACACGCAATGGCGCAAATATAGTGATATAGGAAATGCATTGTCGCTGAAATCCCGAAGGTGAAAAGATGCCTCTTAATGCTTCTTTGTGACCACTTTAAGGGCGGGTTTTGTGCGACGTTGTGTGAAATCATCTCATGTAATTATGTGATTTTTACGGGATATTCATGGGATAAACTCCCACTCTCCTTCATGTGATAAACTTTTACGTCGGCCACCCATGTGCACAATTTTGGATTTTGAAATATTTCAGATTGTGGAAGAAGGGAGGCCTAACCTGTACCAAAGGAAATCAGCCCGGCAGTGCCTTTTAGGGGACATTTTGCCATGTTTTGTCCCTGCTCCTGGCCTAAAATAGGGATGCAGAACAGTGTCACAAGGTCCCCTTTCTTTCCCAACATGATTTATGCCCAGTTTATGCCTTTGTTCAAAATCAGAAGTTACTAGAAGTCACTTTCAGGTGTGTTTTTGGTGGCACTACTCCCCATGGCCCCTAGAGGGTGCCAGGGCCCCTTTCCAGTTTCCAAAATTGGTACAGAGGCAAGAATTAATGCTATTCTCTCCTAACCAGATCAAAATCCTGGGATCTGTAGTTCTGGTATGAACCCCAGGGTGCTCCCCCTTGAACTTCGGTTTCCAAGGGTTCCATGAAAAGAGAGGGAATGAGATCAAATAGGAACTGCACTTCCAGGGAGTTCACCAGAGCCCGGCACCAAATTCCAAGCCCCTCTCCCCAAACTATAAATCCCAGGGTCCCTTCGGAGGGAACCTTGGCAGTTAAAGTGGGATCAAACTGCTGTGAAGCGTTCCAGGGTTAAAGAAGTGTTAAGTCCTTTCTTAAAATACAGATCTCAGGATTCCTTGGAGAGTCTTTAATTTTGTATGTTTTTAATTGCATTCTTTTAAATGGTAAGCTTTTTTGAGTTCCAACTTTGGAAACAAAGTGGGGTATAAATAAATATAAGAATAATGATTAAAGCGGGATCAGACTGATAAAACTCTACAGTGTGTAGGCATCCTTTTAGCAGAATTGGGGACCTCTGTTTGCATTGCTTTAGGATTGTTGGGGGATTTTGGGGGATGTCTTTTTTATGAAATGCCCAGACACAGAGACGACACAAAAGGGGGTCTGAGGTTGTTATAACTGAGATTGTCCTTCCCCCTGTTTTGCAGAGTTTCAATGTTCTGACTCGGTCTACGATGAAGGTATGGAAGTTTGCAGCCATAGCCTCGATGCTCCTCAGTTCCATGCTCTCCGTTTTGGTTTGTAGAGACCTCTTCAGCGGGATCTCTGCCTCGGCCTTCTTGCCATCGTCGCTGTCCTCCATCTCTTCATCCTCCCAGAGCGAGGGGCAAAGGCGGCACCCACGGGACCTGGGACACCGGGCATCGCTGATCTCCCAGTGTAAGCCTCCTCTTCCTTTTCCTCTGATGCGCCATGCAAGTATGTGCCCCATGCAGCGGTGGCCCATGGCTGCCATGTCAGGGGTGCACTATGTCCATGCTGGGCTTTATTCCAGAGTTCAAGGGAACTTTCCAAAGGACTGAGTCCTTTCACTCCGAAACAGATTCCGCACTTTGGAGACCACCTTGAAAGTCTGAAATAGAGCTCAGAGCAGATTCGCCGCCTCCCAGTTGTAGAAGCCACCAGACACCACTAAGGAGTTCATCACACAGAAGGAATTTCTCTCAATTTTGAAAGAAATGGAAGTGAGGCCAGTTCGGAATTGAGTAAATTCGCTAGTTCAGTGAATTTATGTGATTGCGTATTGACACTGCATTGTGTTCAGAACTGCCCAAAATTGCCTCCCAGTGCCCGAAATTGTGTGTGATAGTTTCTCACACAATAACGTGAAAACCCATGATTGCGTTCTAAGGACTTTGCCCGAAAATATGTGTGATCGGCTTTCACGCAATCACGCGAAACCTCATGATTGCATTCAGATTGCCATTGGATTATACTTCCAATTCCCTTTGTGTGATAAACTCCTATAAGTCTTTATTGCAGGGTTTCCCAACCAGGAAGCCAGAGTGACCGGAAAATTGTCGGCTGTGAGCAAATAAAAGCTCAAAACACTCAAATAAAGATACATTCAGGTTTTTACTAATGCTCAGAATGGAAGACATTGTGGAATTCCTCCTGGACAGAAGGCTGGAATGTAGGGCATGTCCTGGAAAAGGAGGATGTCTGGTCACCTTGCTGGAAACATAGGATTCCCTGAGAGGTCAGTAGGGGACCCTAAGAGACCCTGATTGAAGAAGTCAATGAATTTTCACAAACTGTAGCATGCTGGGCTGGAGATTTGCCCCCAGCCCTTTCCTCTTTGTCTGGAGCCGAGCTTTCCAAAATGGGAGAGTCTGCACCCTCCTTTCCTGCCTGAAGATGTCCCATAAAAAATGGAGATTCAGGGCTAGTTTCCGAGATTTGCATTCTTACCTGTAACCATACACTAGACATAGCACCTGGTATTGTGCAGCATTTATGATGGCACTCAGGTCTTGCTCATCAACTTCATATCAGCAACCGCTTAGCAGCCACGTATTCCGGACTGGTTTCCGGATCACTGTCCTCCTTATGTCATTTTTCTTAAGGTTCACAACCACAAGGCGTGCTGCTCGCCATCCGCTGAGCTGTCATTTGGTGGAAACATTTTACCACACAAAGGTATAAATCAACACAGGCTTACGCATGCGGACACACACACACAAAAGGGTTGCTGCGTTAAATACACAACTCCAGCCCAATCAACTTTATTTAGCAGAAGGATAATCCTTAAGGCAACATGCGATCGTATCTCCTCAGATCAGCAGCGGGAGGGAAAAATACTTGATGGATTTGGAAATAAAACACCCCGAAATGATTGCTTCTTTGGAAGCGGGTTACACGGGGGGTGTTCCCCCCCCCCCCCCGACAGAGCCGTGAGGCTTTACTTAGCTTTAATTGTGTGTTTATACATGGGACAAGATGATATTAAAGGCATTTGATTAGGTTAGATTTGGGCATGTAATGGGATTAGGGGGATGCCTCTGCTGCCGGGAGGCCAAGAAAGAGGGAGAGGCTGCAGAAGCTCCCATTCTGGGGGATTTGGGGAGTTTTAAATAACTCTCTTCACGCTCTGCAGCTTTCTCATGAGGCTCTCAGACTGCTCTCCATTGGAAACTGGATCCTAGATTGGACTCTTGTTGGGTTGAGGACTACTGACAATTGTTTCTACAGACTGTTGTCTAGTGGTCTGTGTGCTAGACTCTGGACTCTTTCATACAAGGCTAAATTGGAAGTATAATTTAAGGTCAATTCGAATGCAATCATGGGTTTTACGTTATTGCGAATTAACTCTTCGCATGCAAATTCGGGCAAGAGGGAAGCCAATTCGAATGCAATCATGGGTTTTACGTTATTGCGAATTAAAGCTTCGCATGCAAATTCGGGCAGGAGGGGGTTATTTTTGGGTAATGGGAAGTAATTCCGAACGGAGCAGGGGTTCATGTAAATTCGCTAAAAAAGCGAATTTACATAAATCCGCATTGGCTCCATTCGGAGTTGGGAGAAATTCCTCCCCGTTTGAAAGAGTCCTAGGACATTGGCAGACCAGGGTTCAGATCCTTGCTCGGCCATGGAAACCCACATTCTCTTATCCTCCGACCAAAGTGCAAAAGTCATTTGCGCTCACTTAACTTTGCAAGGGAAGAAAGGAGAAGAGCGGGCAGAATCATGCCCTTCCCAATAGTCTCGGGCAAAAGCCAACTGCTGCAGCATCTCCTAGCTTGTCTCTTCTTCTTCTTCATTGATACCTTTTGCCATCTTGGCCACACTCTGATGTTCCTTGGCCACCCATGTCCTAGTTTTTACCTGCAAGATGTTGGAAGGTATGACCTTTCTATTCAGTTGCCGCTCTCGCTTGACACTCTCACTAGCGTGGCCTTTTGGAACAAAACGGAACAAAGTACCGAATGACAACACGAATAATAAAGTTTAACTCAGCATTCTGGGCCCGCTACCAGATTTGGCTCTCTTGGCTGCAGGGAGCAGGAGGTCATTGGAATCAGATGTTGTTGTCCCTTTGTTCTTTCTCCCTGAGCTGAGAAGGGAAGAGATGCCCTCCGGCCATCGGATTCTTGAAAGGCCCTCGGAGGAGCTTTCCGGCACCTCTTTAAATCCAGGCTGCAAACCAAGGCAAGGCAGGCTCCCTTCAATAAAAAACAGCATAAGCGGATTGCTCAAGAGTGTCGGGGTGTGTGTGTGAAAATGGTTTTAAAACCCTGAACTCCATGCTGCGAGGTGTGGAGAGCATTTGCATGTGTTCGGAACAGAGGTGTAGCCACCAGGAGGGCAAAATGGGGGCATTGTCTCCCCCCAATAAAAATTCCACAAATGTTCCCCCCTCAATTATTACTATTGCAGTCACCTAAAACTTCAACTCAGCCTTCGGAAATAGGAGTCTGGGAATCCAGTGAAGGGATATTGTTCGTCGCTAATGTTCTTCTTGATAGAAGCAACAAGTCATTTTAATCAATGTCTTCCCCCAGCAAGAAAGACCATTGAAAAGATACACAATCTAAAATGTACAGATGAGCACACAGTACTGTATCTTGCCGCAGGTAGAGCTTTTCATTGGGGACGTATGTGTTGTGTTTCTAATTTGTTAGGTTTTTTAAAACTGCTTTTCACTTGTGTCTTTTAAACGGAGGTTTGGGTTAATTGTGTTTAAACCTTTGTACTCCGACTCCATCTGCACTGCAGGATGAGTACAGTTTTGACACTGCTTTAACAGCCACAGCTCC
Organism: Urosaurus nigricauda; assembly: GCA_034509955.1. Lineage (NCBI taxonomy): Eukaryota > Metazoa > Chordata > Lepidosauria > Squamata > Phrynosomatidae > Urosaurus > Urosaurus nigricauda. The sequence goes on along the minus strand of JAOEGL010000007.1, from coordinate 35,302,866 downwards.
ATGCTATGGAAGCCTGGGATTTGTAGTCTTGTGAGTTATTTAAAAGGCTAAATAACGCACAAGACCATAAATCCCAGACTTCCATAGCATGGAGCCACGCTGTTAAAGCAATGTTCAAACTATGCAAATCTCTGGATTCCATAGGATGGAGTCGTGCTGCATTAATTAGTACATTAGCAGCAACCTGAGAATTTATTTTAAAATGTTACTGTGTTTTTAAAAGGCCGTATGCCACCTTGAACCCCATGCTTGGGGAAAATATATATGCAACAAACAAGCAAGTATTAACCGCTGCCTAACCCATCTGTCCCCCACCTGCAATTATTGTTTTTCAACTCCAGACAGCACCTTGTTTGAGAGCTACACGGAGGGAGAAATCCACCAGCTCATCTCCACCCTGATCGAGAGGTACAGCCAGTCCATGAACTCCGGAGGGCACGAGCTGCCCCTCTTCGCCAAAGCCGGCAACCGGATGAAGCGCGCCAAGGCCCGCCACAAACCCTGTTCCCTCAAAGAGCTGGAGGTGACCGTCAGCGAACTGGGCCTCGGCTACAAGTCGGACGAGACCGTCCTCTTCCGCTACTGCAGCGGCACCTGCGACACGGCCGTGAGGAACTACGACCTTTCCTTGAAGAACATCCGGAGCATGAGGAAGATCAAGAAGGAGAAAGTGCGGGCTCGGCCGTGTTGCAGGCCCCTGGCGTACGACGACGACGTCTCCTTCCTGGACATGAGCAACCGGTACCACACGGTGAATGAGGTGTCGGCCAAAGAATGCGGCTGCGTGTGACGGGTGAGCGGAAGGAGTGGGGAAATGAGGAGCGTCCAGTTCTCCATCAAGCAAGAGGTGCCCAAAGGGTCTGCTGACATGAGGGCAGTCATCCGAAGGCGAACGAGAGAGAGAACCATAGAGTTGGAAGTCCAACCCGCTGCCATGCAGGAAGACACAATCAAAGCATCCCCAACAGAAAACCAAAGAGGACAACCAGGGAAACTCTCGCACTCAGAACGGCCAAGGAGGTGAGTAGTTTCTCAGTCTACTTCGGAGTTGCTGATAGACACGCAAAAGCCAAGAGGGAACTTTAGACCATCTGTGCTGCCTGAAGGACCACCTGTCTTGCAGAATAGGAAAACACATCTGAGAGCGATGATGGTTTCAACCTTCCTCTGCCATCTTTGGCCATTATAGTTTTCTCACCAGAGGCCACTGTCGGGACAACGCCAGAAAGAAGTCCCTCTGGGTCTCTCGCTACATCTCCGTTGTTCTGCCATGAGACATGTTCCTGATACAGAAGATGCAGCAGGAGGAGAACAGACATCAGCAGCGCATTCGTACAGAGCTTTATGAACTCGTAAACTCATTTTTAAAAAGAACAACAAGAAGATTATCTTATTTGCAACAGATGTTGTCTGTTCATTTCCAGGAACAGCCATTTACAGACCATTTTGGTCAAGCTGGAGGTCTTTATTTCATTGATTCCGTTGGGGAGCTTCAAAGCATGGGTTCATTTAACTTGATGCACGGTGAAACTTTTGGAGGCGTGCAAAGAAGAAGACTGACAGATTCAAGGAACTTTCCCCTTGGACCGTAAGAGCATTATCCTACCCTTATCTTAATGTACAGTTATAACAGTACTGTGTAAAAAATATAAATATTTATATTTATATATATGAAGAATGTAGACATAGTTCTAAAATATCAACAAATGTATACCAAAGGCTTCCATTCCTTATCAGGTATTGCATCAACTTCTTAATGGCATTTATTGTAAACAGGATTCTCTAAGCTTCTGAAAGCGTAAGGACATAAATATTCTAACACTACAGGAATAATGGGACAAAGGCATAACAGAACAAGAGATTTGGCCTACTTCCTCATGTATCTGAGAAGTAGACCAAAAGTGCATCTACATTGTATAAATAATGCAGTTTGACACCTCTTTAAGTGTTGTCTCTATGGAATACTGGGTTTTACAAGGTCTTTAGCCTTCTCTACCAGAGTACTGGTGCCTCGCAAAACTACAAACCTGTAGGATGGAGCCATGGCAGTTAAAGTGATGTCAAACTGATTTATCTCTGCAATGTAGATACATCCTGATTCTAAGAAAGCTTATGCTTCAACTTCTGTCTCAAAGGCACTAGAAGATCCTTTGCATCCTGATGTTTTCCAGATGAACACGGCCGTTATGTCCCTGAATTCAGAACAACAGATGCTTTGCTTTGCATGAAGAAGGCTCCGGGTTCAATCTCTGCAAATGGAGGGAGTGACTGTGAATCAACTGTAGACCAAATTGATCTAGATTTGGTTAAAAAGCAACTGCCGTATGGTTTGTTGTGAACCAGCCTTTTATAGGGAACCGGGAAGGCTAGTGCCTTACCTCATGTGTTGAGACAGGACCATAACTGAGTGGAAGAGCATCTCTAGAAAGAACTGGGAGAAGATTCCCATCAAAACCCCATGGACCTGATGCCAGTCAGACCAACGGTTCTCACTCTCTTCTCCAGATATAAGGGACTAAACTCCCAGAATTCCTGAGCAGTGGCCATACTGGCTGAAACCACTGGGAGATGAAGTCCAAAATATCTGGAATACCAGAGTTTGAGAACCACTGGCATAGACAATGGACCAGTTTCCATTTCAAATAATGGAAAAGACCAACTGATCACTTTTAATTTCTAACAAGTCAATGAATGAATCTGGGCAAGTGTGTTTGCAAAACCATAAAGACCAGAGGCTTAGCGGGAGCGAATTTGGGCAGGGAACCTCTTATAACCGAAGGGAACCCTTTGTTCTTTGGCATGGTCTCTGTCCCACCCCTGGGCAATGGCCGGGGCAGCAGTCCTCTCCTTCCCCAGCCTCATTGGCATTCCTCTTCTCTTCTCTTCTTCTCCTCCACCCGTGATGGATGGGCACCGTTCTTTTTACAGCCTGTCCTTCTGTTTAGCATTTTCCCAGCCCTAGGAAAGCAGCCAAGAACAAAGGGTTGGAAGGAGGAAGAGAAAGAGGAGGAGGAGGAGAGGCCATGAAAGCTTCCAGCCAGAGACAAATTAGTTTGGCTCAGCCCAGCCAAGGGCTTGCTTTTTCCCTGCCAAAGTAAACAGGGGCGGCATGGATGGAAGAAGTGGCCTGCGGTGTACATGGAGACCCTGCACATGCCCAAACACCCTGGCATCAGGTGACCTTCTCCCTGTTACTCTTTGGGAAGAAAGGAATGATAGGAGGAGGAGAGGAGGAAGGATGAGTGGAAGGATGAGTGGAAGGAAGGAAGGAAGGAAACCCCCAGTTAAATTTTTCAGCAAGGGGGTCATAAGGGAACCATGTAGGCATCCCAGGACCAGCTGCTAGTTCCCATGTTATGGATGACATCTTGTGTGTGTCAAACTGCTTTGGGATGTAGTCTGAACTTTAATAGAGTTGTACAAAGTGCTCGGCTACTCTCGTGACCCCTCAAGAAGCTCTCCTCCAGGTCCGGAATGAAAAAGATTTTTAGCTACCTCTCTTTCTACCTGCAATTGTGTTGGGATAGATAGATAGATAGATAGATAGATAGATAGATAGATAGATGATAGAGTGGCACCAAAGAGAAAACAGTTTGTGAACTGGAATGCAGCCAGAGAGGTGTCTTGAGAAGGAGAAAGATTTACTGTGGAGATGCAAACGGTGGTGAACTCTTCTCTGAACATCCCATTTTTCCTTCATCACTGCACCAGGAGTCCCAGTTCAGGCAGAGAGAGCTCTGTTGCAAAAATAAGTAAATTTTATGGTGGTGGGGAAAAGCTGAAGCCCTCCTTCCTCCCACTGCCTTGTTCCTCTTCTCTCCAAAGTGGCCTTCTTCCAGGACCTTTGGCCAGGCCATAAAATCATGACCTATCCGGAGGCCAGGACAGGCGTGTGGTTTGGGCCTCTCCTGCGTCTTGGGAACCCACGTTTTACCAGCGATGAGAGAGCTTTTCTGGGCTGACGTTATTTGGACGCATCCGGGAAGGATGAGCGCCAAGGAAAAAGAACAGAAATCTGGGAAAGGGCCTTCATGACATAGTCACACACTCTTGTAACCGGAGCTCGGGCGCTCGGTACATCCTTCTTGCAAACCCTTTTGCTTTCATGCATTTGAGCAAGAGACAGCCATCATATACATAGGATGGGTTTTGGTCACTGTTTGTTATTGTTGTGTGCCTTTGAGTCATTTCTGACTTAGAGCCATTGCCTCCGAAGCTGAGAGAGTGTGACTTACCCAAAGCCACCCAGGGCAAGCAGGGGTTGAACCCTAGGATTTAAATTGTCAAAATTTTAACTGAGTCTTCTTAAGTCTCATGGAAGTCAAGCTACAATGAAGTCTGGATCTAACCCACCCACATATATATATTCCCTTGTAGCCTTATATTTCCCTGTGATCCGTTTGTCAAGAATCCTCTCATTTCTCCAGTGGTTTTTCCGGAACTCAACAACATGTTCTGCAAATTGCTTGTTCACGAGAATTTGATGCAATACCCCTTTCAGAGCTTGGGAAAGTTACTTTTTTTCTGGCTCCCTGAATCCGCCATCCAACTTTGTCACTGGCGAATCCTGGGGTTCCAAAAAAAAGGGCAAATTCCCCCAAGTTCTGTTTTTTATTTTTTTTGTACATTATTATAGATTACCTCTATTTATTCAAAATAACTTATGATATTTATTCAGGTACTTTCAATGCATTCTACCTAACGCGTTGAGGGCAATGCTCCTTGTTTTTATTTTGTTCAACCCTTCCCTTAATTTATTTCACAAAAAGGGTGCCAACATTCATGTGACTTTTGCGCTATGTTTTTTTTTAAAAAAACCTCTTGTATTTCTGAACAAAAAGCAGTAAGAACAAAGACATTTTAAAAAGAGAGAGAAAAGAAAGGATAAAAAGTCAATGCCTTAAAAAGTTACTGACGTGAACCCAAGACACGGGGGAGACGATTAAAAGAAAAGAAACAACTTAAGGAAACCGAATGGCGTCCCGCGTGTTGATTTTCTGTCGGTACGTTAAATATTTTGTGGTGAGTTTTATTTGTTGAAAATGGGAAGCAACAAAAGGAACTCAGCAGTCACCAGTTCAATCCCTGGCTGATGCGAAATTATTTAAAAAGTGGCCAGATATACTGGGTACACTGGTGTGGCCCAGTTAAGAAATATAACATACCTCTGTGTGTTTGTGTTTGTGTAGTAGTAGTACTAGTATTAGTAGGGATGTTAATTACTTGCAAATGTTCTTATCCTTTACATCCCTAGTAGAAAGGGCCTACTTTAGTTACTTCCAAAAAATGAATGCTAGAGTTGGAAGAGACCCCCAAGGGTCATGCAGTCCAGCCACTTTTGCAAGAAGATCCTATCAAAACACTCCCTACCGATGGCCATCCAGCCTCTGTTTAAAAACCTCCTTCGACCATCTCCGAAGCAGCATCTTCCACTGTTGAACACCTCTAACCGACAGGAAGGTCTTCTGAAAGTTTAGGTGGAATTTCTTGAGCAGAGAATGTGAAACTAAAGAGTTGCTTAAATAAGAATTGTAATGAAAACAGCAGGTAAATACTTGGGTGCTTTAGATGTGTTACCAATTACTTTTTTTAATAAGCAAGTTCCCAATCTTTGAAAGTGAATCCAATTGAAGCCACCCCACATCTTTGTTGTCGTCGTTGTTTTTGTAATATAGAGGTAAGATACACAAAACTGCTTTCATGTATGAATGGGTTGGAAGAATCAAAACCAGCTTATTTTCTTATGGAAGGTTTCAGATTTTCCAGATTACAAATACTAGAAGGATGTCCAAACGTGAGGAGTAGAACCTTTGGTTTCATATGAACTGTGAAGAATCAAACTCCTGAAAAAGATTGGGAAGTCCTCACTTTTCCTCTCTCTTCCTTGCTTTTGTTTCTTGAAGTGAAAGGGAGGAAAAGAAAGGCGCTTTCGGAAAGCCCTGAAGATTTATATCGTTTGGGGGAATGGAAAAATGTTTCGTTTACATTTCTGCGCAAGCCACCCAGATTTCTGACAGCAGCCGAAGCGGGGAGGGAGCCCAAAGAGAAGTGGGCAGCGGAGCCAGCCTCTCATATCCAAAGCCACACTCTGTAAATATTTTATTATACATCTTTGGAGTCCCATAAATCTTATTTTCTTGAAAAGTGAGGGATAGGGGCTGCCAAGCTAGCTGCAGCGGTAAGCACAGAAGGGTTCGTTTTGAAGGTGGGTGGGTTGGCTGGTGGTGGTGCTGATGGATAGGCGGCTGCAGCTATGATGAAATGTTCTGGAACGGGGAGATCCTAAAAGGCTTGTTTTGCAGAAGACACTTAAGTGAGACAGAAGTTCTTAATGGAGACCAAGGTCAGATGAGCCAGTGTGGTATAGCGGTTTGAGTATTGGAGACCAGGGTTTGATTCCTGCTTGGTCATGAAACCCACTGGGTAGCTTTGGGCAAGTCACAATCTCTCAACCTCGTGAGAAGGCCAAGGTAAACCTCCTCTCCAACAAATCTTGCCAAGAAAACCTAATGAGAGGTTCGCCTTACGGTCGCCATAAGTCATAAGTGACTTGAAGGCACACAACACAAAGGTAAAAACGGAGGGTGGAATCCCTAAGCCTTCCTGATACTGTTGGACTACAACTCCCAACATCCCTCACCATTGCCTATGCAAGCTGGGGGCTGTTGAAACAACTTCTTCTCAACGTAAGGCCCCAACCTTGGCTTGAAGCGTTTGTGGGGGTTAGTTGTTGAATGTAGAAGAAAGAGTAGCAGGAAGAGAAGGGAGATTTGAGAACAGCAAATCCACATTCCCCCCAAAACTAGGACTCAAGACTTTCTCCTCTGACAAGTCTTGGCTCCTAAGTTAGCGGGAAATGTGGAGCACAAAAGGAGGAGAAAGAGGAACGAGACATAAGAGAGAAAGAGAGAGGCAGTTCTCCTTCTCTCGTGGGAGTGAGTAGTGGAGGGTTTCCATGTCATTGGGGCAGGGAATCAGTTTCAGGTTTTATTTTGAATTTTAAAAGTGTTATCCAAGGTGCTGAACCTATTTGAAGCTCTGCGTAGGGGAAGAATTTTTTTAAAAAATCAAAATATACACATAAAAGTATAAACACATTCAGATGTTTTTCTTATTGGAACGAAGCAGCATGCGTTCCCTTCCCCCTTAACCTGGAAAACCACTTTTGAACCAAGACAGAACCTTGACATGCAGAATTACGGTCCAAAGCGCGCATGGGGTACATGCCTGTATTTGTCGACACCTCCTAAAACAAACCATGATGAAATCTCTTAAGAGGCCTGAGAGAAGGACTCCGGAGACGGCATAAAATTTGTGAACCAAAATTCCTTCCAAGCTGGAGCAGGGTGTTTCCCACAAAGTTGTTAACAGCTGGGAAAGGAAAAAGGAGAGCGGGTTAGAGCTCAGCAACATCACCAAAAGATGGTGATGCTTAGGGGCATTTTTATAAAGTGATGGGAGAAATCGTTTTAATTATCGCCTGGTGGATTTGAATGAGGTCACCACCGCTCAGCTGACCCGTGACTCCTCCGGTAAGATTTCTCCAGCTGCGAAAATGTGGTTTGCAGCCTCTCTCCAGCATCCGTTGCCCTGGAGCATTTTGACACCCGAGAAGGAGCGTCCAAAGGGCACACAAAAATGCCCTCTGAGGTTTCATCCATGCTCCAGTGCAAAGTGGATTGTTTAAGGCTGCTTTTTTAAAGCGGAATATCAGACAGAAGCCCCAAAAGGAGGTTTGGATTGTACAAAATGAACCACTCTCTATTTGTGTGTATGTGTGTAGCGGAGACAATTTCCTATGTATATCCCAAATCTGCAAAACACTGGATGGATGGAGGACTTCTATGGATATATTCCATCTGTTGGCTGCTAATTTGGTGTTTCCAAATCTCCCCTGACTTCTCAAGAAATGCCCTTCTACCAAGAATTCACAGGAAAAAAATAGAACACATTTCACATCGGTTTTCCCTTCCTCTGCCTTTTACAAGGTTTTTGCTTGTAGCGATCTGGAGTCATGCAGCACAGGACAGTCTGTCTCAGAGCTACAAAAGGCTGCGGTGGTTTGCTTTTGCCTGGATCTAGTGGGAAGGACATGACTCTGTTCACGCCGCTCTTCAGAGTGCTAACATGGCTTGAGAACTGGATTAGGTCTTTCAAATTGGATTAGTCAGGGTCTGTGTGAAGGCAAGAATGGTAGAGTGGCTCAAGTATTGGATTAGGGCTCTGACACTTCAGACAGAATTTCAAATTCTTTCTGAGCTGTTTCTGAAGAAATATGAACATTTTAGTGTATTTTCTTCAAATGAACCAAGCAAGCTGGAAGCGCATGAATTAAAAAAAACAAGTTATATGAAATTCCTTCCCATCTCCGTCTGGCAAACGGAAGAGATTTCCAGCATAGAAAGGGCCACATCGTTGTACCTGCTGGGTATTGAGTTGTTAAAGGCGAGGTGCATATCATTAAAAGGAAGAAACAAAGGCAACCCATATTCAAAACTTAATATTCTTAACAAGACAAAGTGGTTCAAAGCCAGACTCTTAACAGCTATGGACACAAAGACCTGTACTTGGCAAATTCTTAACAAAAGCAAAGAAACACAACTGTGTTTCCAAACACTCCCTTGTGTTGTCTTCTATGTTCCAAATCTAGTTCCATCTTTGGGACCCCTTGATCTTGCCAGAGGATCAGTTCCAGAGAGGCTCAGCTGGAGAAAGAAAGGTAGTTCGCTGTCTCATGCAGTGATGCTTCTCCCACCCTTGAACCACTTGCTCAGTTCTGGAATGGTCTGGAAGTGCACTGGCTTCTTCTGTAAGACCTGACAAGCTTTGCAGAAGTTCCAGGCCCACCAGAAGCCTCGAATGGGCTTCAGCCATGTGCGCCAACGGAAGTAACTCTGATATCGCGTTGTGTTCCTGTCCAACTCATATAAGAACTTGGCCAATTCTTGGCCAGATGGGAAGTCATCGACGTGAATGAATGAGTCCGAGGGCATGTAATGTTCATAATTCTTTCTCGGTGGTCCAAGGACGACAGGCACGGCCCAAGCAAGGAAGGCATTCCTCCAGACCTTCTCCGTGATGTAGTCCTCATGAATGGAGTTCTCAAAGGCCAGGTAGAATTTATATTGGGATAACGTGGACAGATGTTTAACCCAAGGTAGAGGTGAGTGATGGTGTCCGTAGACATCCACCGGGATATACTTCTTCAGTTCCTTGTAGTATTTCACCCGAGCAGAGTCTGACATCCAGCTGCTCACCACCCAGGCCACCAGCTTAGACTTGGGTGGAATGGTAAAATTTTGAGGTTCAGGGAGGACTTCCATCCAGCCGTAAGGAGTGAAGATGTCCGAGTCTCTCCGGTAAGTCATGGTGAGGTTGAAGAGGTTGTCCATGGAGTCGAGGTTAGGGGAGTTGGTGGGAGACTCCATGTTTAACCAGATCCAGCGTTGCGATGGCGGCCTCGGTTCTTTGGGGAGTTTCTTGGGGTCACCATAGACATCACGATGGTGGACCAGGACTGCGTCCGCCTTTGGGTACCAGCTGCGATTGATGGTGATGTGGCACTCAGGGATGCCCAGGAGCCTGGAACAGTTTTCGATGTGGCAGTGCTTCCCGAAAGGGCATGTCCAGAGCAGGAGGGTGAGGCTGGAAGAGCCCATATCAACAGGATATGCCAGTGTGACAGGATCCTGACCCCCAGGGTCTCTTTTCATGGACATGTCGATGTAGGCAAAGAGTATCACGATGAACCCAAGCTGGAAGGCTATGAAGGTCAAGAATTTCTTCCAAGATGAAGAGGGCGTTTGTCCGTTGGAATCCATGAGGCAGCCCTGGAAGGAAAGCAATGGCAGTGGGTAGGACTCCTTTGTTCACCAAGAGTAAGGAATGCCTCAATCTATAGGATACAAGGATTGCCACATGTCCCTTATTACAACTGATGCTTTTATCTAAGGACTGGAGAGCTTGGTCCTTATAGGATTGATAGGCGTCCCTTATTATAAGGGATGTCCTTAATTCAAGGGCTGTAGAGCTTGTCCTTTGCAGGGCTGACAGGTCCCTTATTATAAGGGATTTCCCTTATTTGCGGACAGAAGACGTGTCCCTTCTGCATCTCTTAGTATAAGGGATGTCCCTTATTTGACAGCCCAAAAAGTTTTTTATTTTTATACAGACTGGGCAAGATTAGCAAAATAAGTCCTGTCAATAAAATATATATTTTAAAATGGAGGCCCTTCATAAAGACAGCATTGTGTGCATCGTGTAATTGATAAATCTGTACAATGTTGTCCTTTTACAGAGGCTAGGTCAGTTAATTGAAATTGACACTTTTATTTGGTATTTAGGTAGAACACAAACATTGTAAACAACTATTTCCTGGCTGACAATCCTGCCTATTTATTAAGTTATTTGTTTCTTCATTCATTCTTTTGTTTGTGTGTTACCAGGCTTTCTCCCAGCATAGGACCCATGGCAGTTCCCAGACAAAGTCGATTTTAAAAAGTGACACAATACACTTTAAACACACACACACAATTAGAATCACTACATAAAATAATATAAAAAATCATTTAAAAGACATGCAAAAGTCTTAAAAACAAAAAACACAACCTCCTAATATGAATGGTTGTTCACTCTCCCTTGTTGATATTTTGAAAACTTTTAGTTGTTGTTGTGTGCCTTTTTCCAGCTTATGGTGACCCTCGGGCAAAACTATCACGGGGTTTTCTCTGCCAGATTTGTACAGAGGAGGCTTGCCGTTGTCTTCCCCCGAGGCTGAGAGAGTGTGACTTGCCCACTCGGCAACACTCATTTTATGGGACACTTGTATCTGAGCATTAATTAATTCCCATTTCTTGAGGGACAGAGTTGCGTAGTGGTTTCAGTATTGGATTAGGAGAGTGGTTGACCAGAGTTCGAATCCTGGCTCACCCATGTAAACCCTTGGGCAGGTCACACTCTCTCAGCCTCAGAGGATGGCAATGGCAAACCCCCTGTGAAGAAACCTTGTCAAGAAAACCCCATAGCTGCGTTCACAGTGGAGAAATAACCCGGTTTGGCACCGCTTTAAACTGCCCTGGCTCAAGGCTATGGAATTCTGGGAGTTGGAGTATGTTGTAGGGTCCAGAGCTTGTTGTCTGGGTCAGTCGCTATGGAATTCTGGGAGTTGGAGTTTGTTGTGGGGTCCAGAGCGGAGCTCCGCTCCGCTCTGGACCCCACAACATACTCCAACTCCCAGAATTCCATAGCCTTGAGCCAGGGCAGTTAAAGCAGTGCCAAACCGGGTTAATTCTCCAGTGTGGATGCAGCCCATGATAGTCAGAAATGACTTGAAGGCACACAACAACAGACGGTTCTTAACAATTTATGATAAATACAGATACACAAAACAAATGTGCACTTCTGTTTCACACTCGCACACATATGTGCGTACACACACAACAGAGTTGCACAAAGACACACATCCCTGTCTCTCCTTGCCTCACTTTTGCTCGCTTTGGACCGTCTGCTAGCTAAGGATCTCCCCCAAAAGAGACTACTCAAAGCCCAGGCTTTTGGCTGCGCGATAGGCCTTCCCTCCATGGAACAACACCCAGTAGCAAATTAATGCTCAGGAAAGGGGCCTAGTCCCAAACTCTCAAAATGGCACTCTGAATTTGTGATTTCAAGTCTGTTGTGGCCCTTTTCGCAGGGTGACCAGGTGTCCTCCGCCGCCAAGGAGGACAAAGCACCACAAAATGTAGGGCATTACAGAAATGAAAGCTAAAATCACTCCTAGGACCTGATCAGACGTCGGAAATTGGAAGTATAATCCAATGGCAATCCGAACACAATGGTGGGGTTTCACGTTATTGCGTATTAAAACATCTCGCGCAATTTCGGGCAAAAGGGAAGTCATTCTGAACGCAATCATGGGTTTTACATTATTGCGGATTAAAGCATCTCACGCAATTTCGGGCAATGGGGGGTCGTTTTCAGGTAATGGGAAGTCATTCTGAACGCATTCCAAACGCAATTGGAATTCACATAAGTTCACTAAACTAGCGAATTCACGTGAATTCGAATTGGCTCCAATTAGCTCCATTCGCAATAAAGAAAAATTCCTCTTTAGGTCCCTAGGAATGTAAACCCGTGCTTCATAGCCATGCTCAAAATGGAGGGCATTTTGAAATTCTTCCCTAGCAGAAGATTAAAATGTAAGACGTGTCTTGGAAAAGGAGGACTCCTGGTCACCCTGAGTCCTTTCAGACATTCCCATCATTTTTAGGGCAGCAGAGAGACCAAGGGCCTTACCACACTAGCAAAATCCTGCTGAGAAACGGGATTTGAAGTACATTTAAATTAGGGGGGGAAACCCCCAAATGTGGGAAGTTTATCAGATGACGTTCTTGCAAATGTGAAATAACGCGTAGTTAAAGCAAAGTCAAAAGGAACCAAAAATGGCAGCTTTTTTATTTTCGGAACTTCCCGAAAGTAAAAAGCTGCTGGTTTTGTCCCTTTTGTCTTCACTTTAACTTCGTGTTATTTCACATTTGCAGGAATGCGGTGTGATAAACTTCCCGCATTTGCAGGTTTTTAAAAATTTTTTAATCTAGTTTAAATGCCAAATGGGATTTCACTAGTGCGATAAGGTGCCAAGAGATGGCTACTGTGCCCCTGAAGTCTTAACTCCATATGGCCTAAAATTCCTTTAGAGACCTACAGATCCATAAATCCTACAAATCCCTAAGGCCCAAGATATCCCGAGGCCTAGGACTCCATAAGGCCAGTGCCTGAGGCCTACAATTCCTTTTTAGGGTGGTGATTCCCAAACTTTTGTCCTCCAGGTGTTTTAGACTTCCGCTCCCAGAATCCCCAAATTTCATCCAAGCTGCTTGGGGCTTCTAGGACCTGAAGTCCAAAACACCAGGAGGACCAAAGTTTGGGAACCATTGCTTTAGGGCTACAGCTGAGATATACCTGTGGTTTTTGTGTTTTCCTCCTCCTTTGTGATGGCGTGACTTCACAAACGGTGAAGACACCTGGGATCTCAGATTAGAGGCACCTTTTATTATTGATAATAGGGTTCAAATTTGATACCATGAACTTTGGAAGGCTTGGTTCACAGGGCCAGAAGGAGAAAATGAAAGCCTGTGACTAACGTCATTTTATTTAATTTTTCTCCTGGGTGTTTCTTAACACCTTTGCCTGATGAAGAAGCCAGTGGAGCTTCAAAAGCTTGCATCATGTATTTTGTGCATTTTGGTTAGCCGATTCATGGTATCACTGTTTTGTGGATTTTGGATGTTACTGAACTTTGCTTTATGGCCAACACAGCTACCCTGAATATTTTTCTTTCTGGTTGCCTGGCTTTGCCCTGTACCACTTTTTGTCGATGGCATGTTGGAGGGTGTGCAATATTCAACCTGCAAATATCTCTAAATTGTGCACAAATCACAACTATCCATCAATGACTTACTGCCTTCATCTTTCCTTGCCTTCTCTTTTAATCTTTTCCCAGTCCAGTTAAGTCTTAGTGATATCTTGACCTTGCCGAATGACCGGTCCCACACAGGCCGGCTGGTTCAAACAAAATAGCTCACCTTTCTCTATAACCGTGGTTTTGTCCACTTCACTTGAACCATTTGCTTAGGTCTGGGATTATCTGGTATTGAACTAGACTTTCCTGTAAGGTCTGGCATGCTTTGCAGAATTTAAAGGCCCAAGAAGTTGGTCCATTGGGTTTCAGCCATGAGCGCCAACGGAAGTAACTCTCATATCGCGTCGTGTTCCTGTCCAGCTCATGCAAGAACTTGGCCAACTCTTGGGCAGAAGGGAAGTCATCGATGTGAATGAACGAATCTGGAGGAATATGACGTTCGTAATTCTCTCTCGGAGGTCCGAGGACGACGGGAACAGCCCAAGATTGGAAAGCGTTCCTCCAGACCTTCTCCGTGATGTAATCCTCATGAATGGAGTTCTCAAAGGCCAGGTAGAATTTGTATTGAGATAATGTGGACAGATGTTGGTCCCGAGGAAGAGGTAGGCGATGGCGTCCGTAGATGTCCACCTGGAGGTACTTCTTCAGTTCCTGGTAGTATTTCACCCGGCGAGAGTCTGGTTTCCAGTTACTCACTGCCCAGGCTACCAGCTTAGACTTGGGTGGAATGGTGATATTTTGTTTCTGTGGAAGAACTTCCATCCAGCCATAAGGAATGTAGATGTCCGAATCTCTTCGGTAAGTCATGGTGAGGTTGAAGCGGTTGTCCAAAAAGCTTTGTACAGAGTAGGACGTGGGAGACTCCATATTGAACCAGATCCAGCGTTGGGATGGTGGCCTTGGCTTTTGGGGGAGTCTCTTGGGGCTACCATAAAGGTCAAAATGGTGGATGAGGACTGCATCCGCTTTTGGGTACCAGCTGCGGTTGATAGTGATGTGGCAATTGGGGATGCCCAGCAGCCTGGAACAGTTTTCAATGTGGCAGTGCTTCCCGAAAGGCCAGGTCCACAGCAGGATGGTGAGGTTGGAAGTCTTCTTCTCAACTAGAGGACTACTTCTCAACAGTTGTAGTGGTTGCAGAATGGGGTCCTCAAGATCTAAGTTCACAGATACTTGGATGGAGATGAAGACTATTCCACTGATGCCAACCTGGAGGAATGTGAAGATGAGAAGTTTCCGGAGAGTCCATGTTTGCTTCTGTCCAGTGGAATTCATGGAGCAGCCTGGGAAAGGAAGAGATAAAGTGAAGCAATGGGAAGATTTAGGCTTTGGGTGTTTCTTTTTATTACTGCAATACTATATACACTACTTAGTTCGGTATAATTAGTCAAGTAACCTCTCCTGGCTGAGCCCCTCAAAAGCTGATGGAAATATCATTCATCCATGCTTTGATCGCTGGCAGAATGGACCTCTTCTCTCCAAGTCTGGTAAAACTGGTGGGGTGCAGGATTTATGATCGTGGCAATAATGTCACATTTATACTTCTTTTGATTGCCAAGCCTACAAAACTTTAAATGCAAAGCGTGCAGAGGACTGAACATGGGTCCATCTACCCACGGAGGACTTTCAAACGGGAGGAATTTCTCCCAAATCCGAATGGAGCCCCTTCGGATTCATGTAAATTCGCTTGTTTAGCGAATTTACGTGAATCCCCATTGCGTTCGGAATGTCTTCCCATTACCCGAAAATAACCCCCCCTTGCCCGAAATTGCGTGAGAACCTTTAATGCGCAATAACGCAAAACCCATGATTGCATTCGGAGTGACTTCCCTTTTGCCCGAATTTGCGTGAGAAGAGTTAATTCACAATAATGTGAAACCCCAGGATTGCGTTTGGATTGCCCTTGCATTATACTTCCAATTTCCCACGTCTGAAAGAGTCCGGAGAAGGATAAGTATTTTGCAGGTCCTCCTCTCATATACTCTCCATCCTTTCACAAATGAAAGCTTGCTCACGTTATGGTGAAGCAACAACGGAGTGTGGTCAAGAAGTCAAAGCTAATAAAAAGGAAGAACAGACAAGCTTGGAGAGGATGCAGCAGTTTGCTTTTGCTCTTCCTTCTGCTAAGATGAATGCAAACTACTGTTGCACTTTGAATGCATTTTGCAGCAACTCAAGTCAATGAAAGACAAAGAAGCAAAGCAGGAGGAAGGGAGAGAGATGGGATATTTTAAAAGCAGCTGCAAAAGTGGGATGACAGAGGATTAATGGAGACTGTCCCTGACAAATTGGGACCACTTGGAGGATATGTCCTCTACTTCTTCTCTTGGAAATCAATGGAAATCAAAACTGAAATTTTGGAAATCTTGGAAATCAAACAGAAGAAGGATGAGAGAAACCCACCTTTGGCTTTCATCCAGAGACAGCATTGACTCCTATCTGCTCAGAAAGGCTGGCAAGCAGAAACCCAATGCTTTTTCTGCAGGTTGTGTTCCCTAACAGGTGGATGAGCGCAATGGTATGTCACCTGCTGCTTTAGGGCTTTTTCCTCGTTTTTCTGTCCTAAAATTGGTGGGTTCCACCCTTCTCAAATAACATCCAGTCTAAAGCAACTCTGGTGTGATCTGAAAGGAAGGGTTTATATGGCCAGTCATTGCTAGGGAGGAGCATCTTCTTTCAAATAAAAAAGTACCATAAACTATGCAAATTACTTCATCTCCCAAGTTTCTTTCTTTCACAACCATCAAATGTAGATGAAACTGCCATGGACTGATTCATAGAATTATAGAGTTGGGAGAGACCGCAAAGGCTATAAAGTCCAGCCCCTGTCATGCGAAAAGAGAAAATAAAGCACTCATGAAAAACGTCTATCGAACCTCTGTTCAAAGACCTCAGAAGAAGGACAGTCCACCATCTTTTCCCACTATCAAACAGCTCTTACAGTCAGAAATTTCTTCCCAAAGTTTAGGTGGAATCTCTTTTCTTGTCATTTGAATCCACTGGTTCTGTCCTAGTTGGGTGCAATTTTTCCCCTTGTTCGAACCCATTTTGCAGCAATAGAAGTAAGTGGCTTGCTTACTGCCTTTACTTCTTTGGGGTTTTGCCATTATTTCTTAAATTTTGTGGTACTTTATTTAAGCAATATGAAAGGCAGAAGAAAAAAATGTTTCAAATGTCAATTTTCAAAATGCAGGAAGCGATCTTAATAAATACTAGACTTCCCTGAGTCTTTCCTAGTAATACCATCATTCACATTCACACATGATTTAGGAGGGGCAACTGTTGGATGATCAATGAAGTCAATAAAAGGGAACCAAGTTGTAAAAGATGCATTTTCCACTCGATTAATCTGCTCCAAATCCAGTTAAGTCTGCAAGACATCTTTCTTTGCCAACAGTTGAGTCCCTGAGAGGACAAATGGCCAACTGCTTTACCTCATAGTGGGATTACGCTTCATTTGAACCACTTGCTCAGTTTGGAAACCGTCTGGTATTGAACTGGCTTCTTCTGTAAGGCCCAGCATGCTCTGCAGAAATGAATGGCCCATGAGAATTCTCCAGAAGGTTTCAGCCATGAGCGCCAACGGAAGTAACTCTCATATCGCGTCGTGTTCCTGTCCAGCTCATGCAAGAACTTGGCCAACTCTTGGGCAGAAGGGAAGTCATCGATGTGAATGAACGAATCTGGAGGAATATGACGTTCGTAATTCTCTCTCGGAGGTCCAAGGACAACTGGAACAGCCCAAGATTGGAAAGCGTTCCTCCAGATCTTCTCCGTGATGTAATCCTCATGAATGGAGTTCTCAAAGGCCAGGTAGAATTTGTATTGAGATAATGTGGACAGATGCTGGTCCCCAGGAAGAGGTTGGTGACGGCGTCCGTAGATGTCCACCTGGAGGTACTTCTTCAGTTCCTGGTAGTATTTCACCCGGCGAGAGTCTGGTTTCCAGTTGCTCACTGCCCAGGCTACCAGCTTAGACTTGGGTGGAATGGTGACATTTTGTTTCTGTGGAAGAACTTCCATCCACCCGTAAGGGGTGAAGATATCTGAATCTCTCCAATAGGACATGGTGAGATTGAAATGGTTGTCCATCATGTTGAGGTTGGTAGAGGCAGTTGGTGCCTCCATATTGAACCAGATCCAGCGCTGGAATGGTGGTCTTGGTTCTTGAGGAAGTCTCCTGGGGCTACTGCACACATCATGATGGTGTACAATAACAGCATCGGCCTTTTGGTACTGGCTGCGGTTGGCTGTGATGTAGCAGTCGGG
Source organism: Urosaurus nigricauda (assembly GCA_034509955.1). NCBI lineage: Eukaryota > Metazoa > Chordata > Lepidosauria > Squamata > Phrynosomatidae > Urosaurus > Urosaurus nigricauda. The sequence continues at coordinate 35,285,180 of JAOEGL010000007.1, read as the reverse complement.
GATACCCAGCAGCTGGAAACACCTTTTGATAGGAAAATGTTTGCCAAAAGGCCAGGTCCATAACAAGATAGTGGGCTTGGAGGGCTGCTTGTCAACAGGAAGGCTCTTTTCCAGCCGTTTCGGTGGTTGGAGCGTGACAGGCACAGGGTTGCCTAGATCTGGTTTCACAGAGATCCGGATGTAGCTGAAGAAGATTGCACTGAGGCCAAGTTGGAAGAGGGTGAAAGTCAAGACCTTCTGGCAAGTTGCTTTTGGAGGGTGTCCGTTTGAGCCCATAGAGCAGCCCTGGAAGGGAAGAGAGACAGTGTAAAATAATTGTGGGTACACAGGCCAAAAATGACTTCATGGTTTAAACCAACCCTACTCAAGAGCAGGAGGAAAATCTCAAGCAACATACTCCCATCCTGTCCTATTCTGTCTTGAGCAGGTTTTGACCTGCAGACAATCATGAGTGTCACTTGGCAGGTAAATGAATTGGTTCAGAAATGCACTGTGCACAAGGTGTTTCCTTCTGAAACATCCTCAAAAGGTGGTATTTAAAAGCATGACCATCGAATGCCCTTCTTCCTCTAGTCTCCCCTAACTCTCAACTTCATCCTATAATTCCCAACCATTCACCCCACTTTGCACCCCAGAGTCCAGTACCCTCCGGTTTCCTCCTTTTGGCTGAAACAGCCCCACTTAATCGTCTCTCATCCCACTTTCAGTTTGCAGCAGTTGAAGTAAGCTAAGAACAAAGGTGGGAGCAGGAGAGGAAAAGCAGGGAATTGTAAAAGCATCTGAAAAAGTGAGATAGCAGAGGATTAGTCAGGGACGTTCGTTCTAAACTGGGACTCTGAGAACTACGCCGAAAAATGCCACAATCTCCTGACACATTTTTGCCCTGCCTTGAGGAAGCAGGAAGAATTCTGACTATGCCAGCAAATTCACTCGACCGAAAGCATCTCACATTTCCCATCCACCGTGTTTGATGGCATTTGGTAAACAAAGCAGCTCTGTTCAAGGTGTTTATTAGACCCACAGAGCCATAAACTGAATCTGGAAGATTGTCACCTTTTGGACAAACCTCTCTGGAGTTTTATCAGACGACAGAAATTGGAAGCATAATCCAATGGCAGTCCGAATGCAATCATGGGGATTCACATTATTGCGTGAGAGACTACCACGTGCATTTTCAGGCAGTGGGAAATCCTTCCAAATGCAACAGCCCTGGTGGCGCAGTGGTTAAATGCCTGTACTGCAGCCGCTCACTCAAAACCATAAGGTGGCGAGTTCAAGACCAGCAAAGGGCTGAAGCTCGACTCAGGCTCGCATCCTTCCGAGGTCGCTAAAATGAGTACCCAGATTGTTGGGGGGCAAATAGCTTACAATTGTAAACTGCTTAGACACTCAAGGGTATGAAGCGGTATATAAATAAAGCTGTTTTTTGTTTTATTGTGGGGTTTCACGTTATTGTGTGAAAAACTATCACACACAATTTTGGGCAATGGGAAGTTGTTCCGAACACGATGCGGCGCCAATACACCATCATGTAAATTTGCTGAACTAGTGAATTCACTCATTTCCGAACTGGCCCCACTTTCATTTCTTTTGAAATTGAGAGAAATTCCTCCCGTGTGATAAACTCCTCTGAGATTTTGAGGTCTTCAACGGAGACCCTGCTGGATGTCTCACCATCCCAAGAAGCAAGTCATGGATGGAGACGTGAGACAGGACTTGCTCTGTGGAAATCCCTCCAAAGGGAGGCCGTCTCATCTCCATCCCTCTTGGGCTTCCAGTGGATGGTGAGAACCATAATATTTCCTTGGGCCTCCGACTTAGAAAGCAATGGTAAAATTGGGTTTAAATCTACTATGTAAGAATATAATCTACTTTATCTCCCATAGTGTCTCAGCAGGTAAACACTTCTGGATAAATAGATTATAGATGTCATTCAAAGCAACTCATTCCCTTGATGTTGAACAAAAACCAGGCTTCTTCTGATGGGAATTCAGCCCCTGCTTCTGTCAAATCGATCTCAAAGACCACCTTTTCTGTTGCCCCTTTCTGTGGATGGGTAAAAGTGGAAGAACTTCAAAAAGATTGTCCACACCTGAACTGAATCTCTTTCCTAGAAGACCGCGTTTTGGTCACCAAGGGGGGGTCTTTGCAGCTAGGATTTCACGGAAGTTTTTCTATCCAGAGACCAATTCAGGTTTCCCCTCTGACCCTTGGCTTGTTGAAAATCCACCGAGTCAAAACACAAAATGATGATGGATGAGACTCACCTCCAGCTTTGCAAGACCGTGTGCTCTCATAGACGGTGGTTTGGAGCTATCTGCAGATGAATCGGTATGGCGCTTGGTAGAGAAGCAATTGATATCAAAGGCAAATCTGGTTGATTTCTCCAAGCAAAGTGTAAAGCCAAAGGCATGCCCCTTGGTGAATATTGTTCTTATAAGCCCAAGCACCTGGGTCCATTCCTTCCTACACTGGCATTCGAAGTACTTCCCCAAACTTGTCTATCAGACAAGTGACAGAACTGGCCATGAGCCATTTAGGTGTGACTTGAACAAAAAATGCTACCTGGGAGAATTTCATTTCAGTTTCTTTTTAAGGGAATATACTTGAAAGGGCAGCCATGGAAGAAGTAGATAAGATCTTCAAGTGAAAAGGTACATCATTGAATGCCAAAAGCCAGGATGGTCTATGACATTGTATTTCTGATTTCTATGTATGGTTGTGAAAGCTGCACAATGGAGAAAGCAGACAGGAGGAAAAAATAACAATTTTAAGGGGGAAATGTACCAAACGTGGTCGATTTCTTCTTTCTTCCAGATGAACAGGACATGAGATTTGATTAATTTTTTATTATTATAAATCAAACCTAGGAGAAATGTAAATGGAAAGACCTAACAATCTAGACTCAAAGCTTTGAGCGGTCAATCCTAAAATTGTTTGGTGTTAAATATAGTGCAAGGAACGAAATACAGATCAGTCCCCTTGAGATGTGGGGGCCCAAACAGCCCATGCAAGTCCAGGCTTCATCAACGGGACTACAATGAAGAAATCATTGTGGCTTCAGATCAGACCTCGCTCATCTGGAGTCATGGAAGTCCAGGTCTAGAAGGATATTGAGAAGCTGGAAGGGGTCCAGAGGATGGCCAACAAGGTGGTTAAAGGTCTGGAAACCAAAAGCTGTGTGTAGAGCAGCTTACGGAGCTGGCTTGGAGCAGAGAAGAGTAAGAGGTGATATGATGTTCATCTTTAAATGTCTGAAGATGGAAAGATTTTCATCTGCTCTAGAGACTAGGACACGAACCAGTGTATTCAAATTCCAGGAAAAGAGATGCCGCCTAAACTTTAGGAAGACCTTCATGACTGTAAGAGATGTTTGGCAGTGGAGTGGGCAGTCTCAGAGGAGAGTGAATTCTCTTTCATTGGAGCTCTTCAAACAAAGGGCGGATGGACATCTTTCTGGAGTGGTTTAGTTGTGTATTCCTTCATGACAGAGAACTATATGGCCCCCGGGGTTCCTTCCAACTCTTGGATGCTCAAGTCCCGTTATATACAGTGTGTCCCTTATATAAAATGGCAAAATCAAGGTTTGCCATAAATGCAAGTCAACTTGATGGCAAGTAGAATCAACGAAAGAAACGCAACATGGTTACTCAGAAACTTAAGCCCGCAAGATTTATGTGGAAGGCGTTCAGACAGAAATGGAACAGGTTTAGCAGAGAAGGTTTGAAGGGGAGGGAGAACAGACTTACGTTGCAGCAGAAGAGCTGCAATGGAGCTGTCAATGTGGGAGACAACCACACCTAACACAACTTATATCTTTAAATATACTGCTGGGAAAGCTGTCCCATGTTGGATGAGATGGACCTTGGAGTCCCTTCAAACTCTCCAATTCGGTTGTTCCAGGGAGTCCATCAAGATAGATGAGGAGGTGGGAAAAACCAAGACGCAGTTATAGAAGCCCCTAAACCTGACTTTCACATGTTCAAGGGTCACTTTCTAACTGGAAAAAGAAAACATTCCCTGACTCTAAGACTTCTTTCATGCAATGCTTGAAGGCTTCAACCTGCAGAGTTACAGAGCACTTGCTCTCCGATCGTTCTCTTCCAACCCGGCTGGGCCCAAAGACAGAACAACGAAAGGAACTCACCTCCAGCTTTCACCGCTCTCTGTGTTGGCTTTGGCAGAGACGGAGTTGATGTGTCATTTGGCTAACCGGTGATGGAGGATCGGTACAGAAAGGAACACGGACAATGTTTGCAAGGGCATGAACAGGTGTCTGAACAAAGAGCGATCGGTTTGGGGGTGTGGCCCTGGCTTTGCTTTCACTTGGATTTGCTTTTCCAAACCCAATCAATCAGTGTAACATCTGGCATTGCTTTTGCTCCAAGGAGGATACAGATCCAATTTATAGAAACTTGAAGAGTGTCATGAAACGGCTCTGGTCCAAGCTATTGGAAGGACCGTATCTCCTCGTATGATCCTGCGCAAGATCTCGGATCTTTGGGAGCCTTTGCTCGATCCCATACCCTTCATGGGGACATTTGGTGGGAACATTGCAAACAGGACCTTTTTGGTGCCTGCTCTCAGACTTTGAACTTGCTCCCAAGAGGCCAGGATGACCCCTTTTTAGCTCTCTGATTAGGTGGAGATGTTTCTATTCCAGAAAACTTTTGGGAATGGCTTATTAACCAGAGGATGGCTTTTGATGGTGCCATACTGCCTTTAATCTTCATTAAGGACATTATGGAACCACCCTAAATAGTGGTGTGTCTTCTAATTTTGCATGCTCTCGAGTCACCAGATCTTGGTAGCTAAGCAGAGTGATCTCTGCTTAGAACTTGGATGGGAGACCACAAGGGAATCCCAGGTACTGGAGGCTCTATTTCAGAGTAAGAAACGGGCAAAACTGCTTCTTTTTTTTTTAAATTATTATACAAAATTTTACATACAAACATTTAACAAGGTATAAATACATAACAAAACACCATAAAACAAACCAAACAAACAAACAAAAACATATATGATCGTTGGAAGGGCGGTATATAAATAAAGTATTATTATTATTATTATTAATTATATATACTGCATACAAAAATTTCAAGCAATGAATCTAAAAAGAAACTTCCGAAGACTCCTACTTGCTGATTCGTAAGTTTTCTTCTTATCTGCATATATGATTTCTTAAATGAAAGCTTTTACCATATTGCTTACCCTCCTTATTTTAACTATAACTTAACAGAACTTGTGATATTTAAATCATAATGTTGTGTAATGTTGTGTATTTCAGAGGAAAAAACCTGGCAAAACTGCTTCTGAGGATTCCTTGCCTAACAATATCCTATAAAGAGGCGACAGCTGACTTGAAGGCACATATGCACAGGATTCAACACCCCTGAAATAATTATAATTCCTTTAAAGTTCAGCCCAAAAACCCAGCCTGGATTTGATGCAACCACAGTTGACTTGGGAGCCAACTGGGAACTGCATCCTTGTTCCCCTGCATTCCTGACTTAATGTGTCTCAAGATCTGGTATCGTCTTCTGTCATCCGAAACTTGTTTTTCTTGATCCAAACAGTCACATTAAGGTCTTCTTTGTTCTTTCCACATTAGCTAGTTATGAGCACCATTGAACAGCCACGACAACCGTCTTCCGCAGTCTTCGGATGGTAAGTTTGGTGGGCACTAAAGCTTTCTAGCAGAAAATTCTTAATTATCCTTCTTGGAACTACAAAACCCCAGGTTTCCACAGATTGGAACCAATGTAATTATATGATATGAAAGGTGCTGCTGGTTTGCCACATTTGCATGTCCCAAAAGACTTTTCATTTCTATCCTGTTTACATGTCAAACCCTTTTGTCTGCTGTCTTTTCATCCCATGGGTCACTTTGCCTGATCCTTTTCTTTGGATGCCAAATGATGGCAGACCAAGCGAACCAGGGAAGGCGAGCAAAGCCAATGAGTTACGATAACGTACGTCCAACTTCGGCAATTGTAACCGACTTGTTTGGTCATTGCAGAAGTTGGTCAGAAACCCTTCGGTTGAGGCACTGTCCAACTGAGAAGGTGGGTTTGAATGGCTCATATTAAGGACTTCAAACGTGAATCCCCAAAATTACAACATTGTACGTCTGGCTTGTAACAACTGAACAGGATTCCAGTTGGTGTTGTTTGTGTTGCTTTTCTCCAAACACCAAATTACACATCACCGAAAAAATTTTCACAATACTTCGGGATGTGCAAATATTTACAAGAACAGCACGGATATATTCCTTTGGCTCCCAAAGCAGGGAGCAAAGTGAGGCAATGATTTGACTTGGAAAACGAGGGTGAACAACAGAGAGATCTCCATCCTTTCTCCTCGCATGAGTCTGGCCTTCCTTCTAATTTGTCTCAAGGAAATTCATAAATTAACATCAAAAAGCATTGGCAGGGAGAATCCCTTTTTTCTCCACTGCACTGTTGACATTTTTATTTCATATATATATATTTGGCAAGCTGCCCCCATTGCGCCATGTTCGGGAGCGTCCCAGAGCAAGCTCCGTAACCCAAAAACAAAACTCAGTGAAACTGCGGCGTGGTGCCGGAGCGGAAGGCGACGCCACAAAAACAGGCCCGCAGCACATGTTGTGTCTGTGTCTGCCTTCTGTTCAGTGGTATGTCTGGTCCACAACTCTGGGTAGAAAAACCACATAATATAGTATGATAGTGACTGGCTGGAGCCAGCGTGGTGCAGCAGTTGCCGCATCAGGCCAGGACTCCTCTCAGGGAACACAATTCAAATCCTGATCAGCCATGGAAACCTTTCAGTCTCAGTGGAAGGCAACAGAGGAAAACCTTCTCTGAAGAAATCTGCCCAAGAAAACCCCAGGATGCAGTCTCCGTATGTTGACTTTAAGGCAGATAACAACGCGAGAAACTCAAAGATGGTAAAAGATTTGGAGAGACAGCATGGTGTAGTGGTTTGAGTGTTGGACTCCAGGATACCAGGGTTCAAAATCCCGGCTCATGCTAACCATGGGCAAGTCACACTCTCTCAGCCTTAAAGAAAGGCACTGGCAAAGCCCTTCTGAACAAATCTTGCCAAGAAACCCCCATGATAGGTTCGACTTAACGTCCCCACAAGTCGGAAAGTGACCTCAAGGCACACAACTTCCCCCGGTTTGGAAACATTTGATTGTCCAAGAAAGAGATTGTACACGTAGTAACCATCAGACTATTGCATTGATCTTCCATGCAAGCAAAGTGATTCTCAAAATTTTACAAGAAAGACATTTGTCATCTATGGAGAAGGAAATGCCAGCGGTCCAAGGCGGAGGCATCAGGAATCATGTTGCAAACATCCATTGGATTATGGAACACACCAAATAATTTCAGAAGAAAATCAGCATGTACTTTATACATTACAACAAAGCCTTCGACTGTGTAGATCATGTGAAATTAAGCTACAACATTTGACTGTCCTGATTCATAGCCTGAATGCCGGTCAAAATGCCACTTTCAGGACAGGATATGGAGAAACAGAACGGATTCCCATTGGCAATGAATGTCAGACAAGGTTCAGTTTTATTGCCCTATATGTTTAGTTTATATGCAATATAAAACATTTATAATATACCGTAAGGGTACAAACAAACAATGCCTGCGCATGCAACATGGCCATGCAGTATTGTTACAGGTTGCAAATGGAGTGTTTTCCAAGATGGCATGGTCATACTTTAAAATGAAAAGTGGTGTCCTATACTCCAATATTTTGTCTTGTTTACTCTCCGGACTGTGAGAAGAGGAATCCCGCCGAGGGAGGCCAAAGATTTCCTCAATGCCATGACCGCACATCAGAGAGGCTGGTTGTTCTCCCAGATCTGGGGGAAATGCTCTGGATTCCAGTCTCACCCCTTGCGGAGCCTGGCCAGTCCAAGGCATCCCGGCTCCCGAAACTCCCAGGGAAGACCCCACAAAGCGTGGTAATGGGCATTTCCTCACCGACAGCTGAAAAGAGACAAAACAACGGTCGTAAAATTGATCCTCCTGCCACTTTTCCATGGAAAGTTTGCAAGAGTTACTGTCATGGGAGTGGCGGTGCTGGCGGGGAAAGAGGACAGGAATGCGACATGATGGAGGACAGAAGGAGGTGGGCATCCTACCCAGGCATGGCACCCTTCAGACACACAACAGTTTCCTCCTTTGGCTTGTTGTTGTTGTTGTGTGCTTTATGGTGACCCTATCATGGGTTTTTCTTGTCAAGATTTGGTCAGAAGAGTTTTGCCATTGCCTTCTCTTGAGACACTGGGTTTCATGGCCAAGCCGGAATCAAACCCTGGTCTCCAGAGTCGTAGTCCGACACCCAAAGCACTATGCCACATCTGGCATATCTCCAAATATCTGAAGGGATGCCATGTAGAAGATGGAACCATCTTATCTTGCTCCAAAGAATGAATAGATTAAAAGTGCAAAAAGCGATTCCACCTAAACCTTAGGAAGAATTTTCCGATAGTAAGAGCTGTTTCGGAGTGGAAAGGACAGCCTTAGATGGCGATGGACTCTCCTTCTTTGGGGATCTTTAAGCAGGGGTTGGGTGATCATCTTTTAAGAGGGTTGGAGGAGATGGCCCTTCCAACTCGAATATTCTGCAATTCACCTCCGAGTGTCACCAAAACAATAGGCTGCAGTTCGGCCCAAGTCTGTGAGACCTCAGTTTGGTTTATAAGAGCTTGGCTTTGAAGAGGGGTATCATTTTTTAAAAAAATTAATGGGTTTCTGGATTGCCCCATCCATTCCTGCTTCTCTTGGGTCACCTCCAATCCTAGCTTTTCAGAACAATTTTTAAAGAGCCGACGGGGAAAAACATCCACAAATGTGCGCCATCATTAAAGACCGCGGAGCCCACTACGGTCTCTGTGTGGCCAGATTTCCATCTCGTAAAAAGCAACGCCCTGCGTGATAATTGGCTGTATTATATCGCTTCTTGGATGCTTTGCCCGTCACAAATTGGAAAGCGTTTCCCATTTCCTGGTGGTGGTTGAAGGGAGGGAAAACAGGCCAGGATTGGAAAGCAAGTGGTCTCATTGACCAAAAACAGGCCCCTTTTTTCTGTCCCACGTCAGTCATAAACCACAATCCCTGATTTGTGATTTTTGGAGAGGTTACGGTTGCAATTCACTGACCTTCCTTACATATGTTTGCCTTATTCAGGATTTCTGCAGTGTTAAGATCTGGATCAATCTATCCTTCCATCCATCCATCCATCCATCCATCCATCCATCGTGGCAATGTTTTATGTCAGTCATAAATCACAATCCTTGTTTGTGACTTTTGGAGAATTATTGCTAAAGTTTCAGTTCACTGACCTTCTTCACATTTGTTTGCCTTCTTCAGGATTTCTGCAGTGTTAATCTATCTGTCTATCTATCTATCTATCTATCTATCTATCATCTATCTATCCATCCATCTATCCTTCCCTCCTTCCTAGCCATGTTTTATGTCAGTCATAAACCACAAGCTTTGTTTGTGGCTTTTGGAGAGGTGGTGCTAAAATTTCAAGATTTATGCAGTGCTAAGATCTGGTCTAGATCTATCTATCATCTATCTATCTATCTATCTATCTATCATCTATCTATCTATCTATCTATCTATCTATCTTCTTTGTGGTCTCTGTGAATCACACAAATGGGTTATATCTGCTCTTGCTCAGAAAGAACCCATTTGTGTGTATTTGCAGATGACCTCTCAAAGAAATACAGTTACAGGTAAGCAACCTTTCCATCTGTTCCTCTATCTATCTTTCTGTCTTATCCATCCATCCATCCCTTTGTCCACCTCTCTATCCTTCTTTCCTGGCAGCGTTTTATTAGGAAATCCCTGCTTTGAAACAGTTTGTTCCTCTCAGCTCTTTTCTGAGTTGACAAATATTTCTCTCCCTTCTTTTTTTCTGGGCAGGAATCTTTTAGAAAAGATGGGTTTTATCATTTGTATTTGTATTGCCTAGGCAGGACCATTGGGCTTAAAACGGGATGAGATCAAATATAAGTCCTCAGATACTCCCTTGCATCCGTCAAGGATTTTCAAGCCAACCGGATCTTGAAAAGTTTCATTTTAAAAGTTTCCCATTAACTTGGCATTGTGTGTTTTGGAAGTAATGCACCGAGTCACCGGTGACCCATTTGCAATGGCAGCTTCCTGGTTTCCGAGCCAAAATAAGGCAGGGCAGACAAGGAAGAAGTGGGGAGGAGGGAGAAGGCAGACAATATTAATTGTGCTTAAAATAAAACATAAATTTGTCTAAATTGGGACTCATGTCAAAGAAACATCGGGCAATTTTGAGCGAGAAAGTGGCATGGAGGTGTGGAGCAATCTAGATTGCCGATTGTAGATTGTGGATTGCAGATATGGATCATGGATTACGGATTACAGTCTTCTAATTTCTTTTTCTGTAAAGTGAAAATGCCAGTTTTAGGTTTTTTAAAAGCGGAGCAAGGCTGGACTTGTTGGCCCTTATGGTCCCTTTCCAACTCTAAGAGTTTATGATACTAAACAAAACCATTTACATTATACACATACAGACACACACACACATTTCCAGCATGCATTTCACAATGCATTGTTGTGCGCACAACTTCTCACACAGGTGGGAAAGGTCAAAGGTTTTGTAGCTGCTCAGGACGACAACTCGAAAAACCGAAATGTTTAAGTGATGGTGTTTTGGTGGCATCCTATCTGCCTACAAAGCTGAGTCCGATCAGGTGGGTGCGATGGACAGGAATACACAAATATTGTCAAAAGACGCACCCGCCTCTCTTTGATGTGTTTCTCTCCCTGCATTTTGCAGCCTTTGACTGTTGCGATGACCCCAGAAGGAGAAGAATGAAGACATCTGGCCACAAGCTTTCCGCACGGAGCCAGCAAACGTACTATAAATTACAGAGGCATGCTTAAGGGGGGGAAATGCAGCTTTTCCATTGCAAGAGGCTTTTATAGACTCACTCCAACCTCAGCTGGAAACAGGTTTGATTTTCTTTTTCTTCAAGCAATATATGAAAGAGAGAGAGAGAGAGGCCATAAAACAAGAGAGCAAATTTAAATCCTTGGATGCCGTATTAAACTTTGGTCCATTCATTGCTTATATAGAAGCAGAAATAAGTTGAGTCCTCCGCACTCATCTCCTCTAACAAGGTTTTTAAGTCTGTAAGGTTTCCAGGTTTGTTTAAAAGACTCCACTCTCCCCATACCTGGTGCTACAACTCCCTGGGGATGATGGGAATTGAAGTTTAATGGATCTAGAGGTCTATAGGGCTGCATCTACCACTGCAGAATTAATGCAACTTGGCACCTCTTTCACTGCTATGGGATGCTGGGGTTTGCAGCTTTGTGAGATATTTTGCCTTCTCTGTCAGAGATCCCTGATGCCACAAAAACCTACATAGTATGGATCCCTGACAGCCGGTCTAGATACCCTTTCAGGATACCTTCTAAATCTATAATTCTAAATTTTTACCTTGGAAGGCGGTGGATTTCTAAAGAGAGGTGAGATGGGGACTTCTCAGGTTTGCTTTGGCCATGCAATTCTTGGGCCAAAGTGACCCAAGGTTTCACAGATGAAAAGCAGGCCATATCCGCCCAAGCGACTTTCAGATCATGGTGTCAAGATGGCCAAAGGTACGAATGAGGCCGAACGTACAAACTAAGAGAGGCTGCCGCAGTTTGCTTTTGCCTGAGACGACTGGGAAGGGCAAGGCTCTTCTCTCCCTGCCTCTGAGCCCTTTGATTGCAAACTCTTCTTGCATTTTGAACTCAGTTTGCAGGAATGGAAAGAAGCTGAGGACAAAGGTTGGAGAAAGGGGTCCTTTGTGAAATTTTTTTTGGGGGGGGGGAATATGAGATGGTGGAAACAATGCTTTGCTTCCGAGAAACGGCATCAACCGGTGCATTCCTGGTGCACCTGGCTCCCTGGTTGCATCCTGCAGCCGTTGCCGAATCTCCCCCTCGGCAGGGAAAGTGGGAAAGGATGACAAATGAGTTGTAAAAGTGTGTGGGAAACCTTTGGGAGGATACATCTTCCTGATCCCATCTTTCACGATGGAAGGCGAGAGAGAGAGAGAGAGAGAGAGCTCCCTTCCCAACAGATGTGAGAGGCCTGGACGATGTTATTAATAATATTGTCAAACGGATTTAGGACCAGCTCATGGGGGGAAGTTTCGAGGTGATGGTGGTCCTTGTTGTTGTTGTTTTCTTGCATCTCCCAAACAATCGGGGATCTAGGCCAAGACAGCAGCAGCTGCCGCAAGTAAAATAAAAATATATATAAAATATTTTAGGGGTAACGATTTATTCCAGAGGCCCACCCACGGCGTTCCCGGCCCTGTCACTCGCACGGTAAAACTTCAAAAACTTTCGCTCCCACTTGTTTCCACTTGCCCTTTGGCTCCCTTCTGCCGTGACGAACCATAAAAAGAGACCCATGAAGTTTTGAAAAATTCACGTTGATTGGCATCGAGGCATGGAAAAAAAGGGAAAGAGAGAAACAGGGCTCCATAAATAACCAGCCAAAGTCCCGACACGTTTTAAAAAAGGGGGGAAAGATCTGCGGCAAATTGGCTGCCGTGTTTTGACAAACCTTCCTCTAATGAGACAAGAGGAGAAAGTTATGGGTTTCCATGTGTTCTTGTTGTTGTTTTTGCTTCCAGAGAGGGCTTTCTTGGAATCCCATGCAGAGTTTCTTTTTTTATGAGCGCTATTATGGTTTTTTAATAGGGGAAATTGTTTGAGATGCGCTTTCTCCAGGCAGAAACGGGAAGAGCCAAAAAAGCATCAGAATCCGCGGGAGGGCAAAACGTCAAAACAAGGAGCCCGCCAAGCAAAATGGAGGCTTCTCTATTCGTCCGCTGCTTCCGAGAATTGTATTTTGTACAGTCTGGATCGGATTGGATTCTTGAAATGCCAGCGTGGCGGAGCTGGGAGTGGAAAGGCATTTTGCACATTCTCAGGAACATTTTGCTTTACCCTTCCTTCACCAAAGGTGCAGCTCATAAACTAGAACAGGCAGGTCTAGGGGACAATTTGGTATTATTATTCTTATTAGCAGGTCTAGGGGCCAGTTTGGAGAGTTCAGAAAAAGGAACCTAATCCTTTTTTTCCCCCTTCCTTGAAGGAAGCACTGAGTAATTTCAGCAATGTTTTTCCCGCTGCGAGAAACTCTTCGAAAACTGCTCAGCTTTCAAAGACTATGCACCATTTGGGATTTATTCTGTGAAACATTCGTACGGAGGGTTTCTGTGCATGAGCAGAAAATTGCATTTGCTTTTGAAATAAGAGAAACCCCCAAAAAGTAACTGTCCAAGCTCTGATCAAGGAATGGGATCTCTTCCTCGCTCTCCCCGGTTTCCTCATTAATGCACCTGTTGGAATGGCAATAAATTACTTTTAAAAGACTTTGACAAGTCACGAGAACAAGTTACCCCCTCGCCACAAAAAATGTGCTTCTTTTTATTTTTCAAGCTCTGATCTAGGAAGAAAGTTTATTTCCCCTCAATAGATGGCCCACAGACTGTGGGTTATAATTTTAAATCCAAGTGAAATCCACAAATAATCCTTGGATTTTCGTATCCCTCACGGATCGGAGGATTTAAGGGGGTTTCGTCTCACTCTGGGGACCCCCGCCTTCGGTGGAGTGGGGCAGCAACGTTGAGACTGCAAAACCTGAAGAGTCAGAAGCCATAAATTATGTCCAGATTTGTGTCCCTCTTTTTTTGGTGGCCCCCCAAAACCGTCAGCTGGTTTGCATTGTCTGCAAGGGCCCCCCTTTTCACGGCGATGGGGGAAACGATGCGCCTGCTGAAGGGGAAGAGAAGGAAACGGAGGCTCATTACGTGGAAGTCCAAGCGGTGGTCCCTCTGGATGCATTGCAGGATTTTTCCCCAAATTTTTTAACAACCCCCCCTCAAGTTCCCTTGCGGGGATCTCATTTCCTGGTTTTGAAGGACCAAACAATGAAATTAAGTCCCTTCCATAAGCTGGACAGCCCAACCGCAATAGCTTTACAAGCCAGAGACTTGACGTATGGAAAGGGGGCCCTTCTTTTTCCAACTTGGGGTGTGACGTTTATTAACACTCATCCCCATTTCACACATACCCACATAGAGAGAGAAAAAAACCCTGGGTAACCAGAGCGGTTGTGTATAAATCCACAAGCAGAAGCTTGGAAACTCGATATAAGTCGCCCTCGTCCTGGTCAAGCCATGGAAAGAGCGCCATTGAGCCCGATAAGCCCTCTGAAAAGTTACTTCGAGGTGAATGTAACACCTAGCATCCACACAACCGATCTCAAGGACCGAGAACATAATGACGACTCTGGCAATAGCTGGAGATCACCATCAGCCGGAGATGTGCCACCCAGAGTTAACACATTCACAACTGATTTGTATGCATGAGTCCAATGTAATTCAATGAGGGACAGTGTGGTGTAGTGGAATGAGTGTTGGACTATGACTCTGGAGACCAGGATTCGATGCCCAGCTCGGCTATGAGACCCATTGGGGAACCCTTGGGCAAGTCACACGCTCTCAGCCTCAGAAGAAGGCAATGGCAAACCTCCTCTGCAACAAATTTTGGCCAAAAAACCCTCACATTATAGGGCTGCCACGTAAGTCAGAAATGACTTGAAATTACACAACAACAACAACAGGAATATGTAAGGATCATAAAAATCCCCCATTCCTGATTTACGAAGCATCAACTGCTGCGGGTGACGGGGGTCTGTTCTCCCATTGATCACGGTCCGTTTCCACCCCTTTGTCTATGTTTCTGGCCAGGACTCTAAATCCCATCTGCCTGGTGGGAGGGGACCAAATCACACTGTGCTAAGTATATTGTATATACTCAACTATAACTATCGACTTCATGTATAAGTCAAAATATAAGCCAAAATAATTGATTTTGATATGAGCCATGGATAAGTCGAGGATTAAATCTAGGGGCATGTAATAAAAGATGGTGCAAAGGAAAACACTGCCAAAGAACTTACAAAATTCTAGCAGGGATAAATAAATGCTCAAAATGAAAGCTGGGTGGATGAAACGATAAAGGGATCAGTGATTCCAGGACAGATTACATTTTTATTTTTAACCAAGGGATGGTTCCTTTTATAAAATAAGTGTACAGTGGAGTACCTATATTGACCGGTGGATAAGTCGACTCAGGTTTTTTGAGTCAATTTTTTTACTTTAAAATTTCTAGACTTATACATGATTCTTTACAGTATATAGGATTTCGGTCTCAGGAAGGAGAAGGGATGACTGGTGTTCCCTCATTCTCTTGCACAGGGAAAAACACAGGAAGCGTGGACAAGGGCGATAAGCTACCGATGATAGAGTACTTTGTCTTCATTTTAACAAAGTGTGGATGTCAATTCCCCGCGAAGGAGTCATGCTGGAAGGCGGCCAGAGTGGATCGTGTTCTTCTAAATTATAACAGGAGGCAAAACCAGATGCTGAAACAGGGGAAAGTGAGGGGTCAACTGGTCTCCATTGGAGACGTCCCATCAACCTCAATTTCTTTCTCCCCGAGAGGAATTCTCTCATCTCCTATCTGGCGGAGATCCGGTTTCCTCCGCGCGATGTCGGGGAGCGTTTGTGGTCAACAGATTTTGGGGTTGCTATGGCGATGGTTCCATGTGGTCCCCTTTTCTTCCCCCGGAATCGCATCGTCTGCAGATCTTTCCGGAAGCCGTTCCCACGCTGGAAGGAGAAGCCATGCTGGGGCTCTCCCTTAAACGGGCGACGGGTTTTATGGCCCTTGGCCAGAGTACAGTTGTATTTGCTCCAGCTTCGCGCGGGGCTACGCTTGCTCAGTTTTGACGCAATGGTTTTCACGAAAGGAGGAAATGGACAATGGGAGCGAAAGTAGGCCGAAAAGTCTTGCATGGATCAGAGCTGCGTCAACGGCACCAAGTCACACATTTTTGTCGTACAGGGGATAAAGGGAAAGTTAATAGAAAAAGAGTGTGGGAAAGCACATTTTGGGGGGGGTCCAGAGGGTCATGCAAAACAGGTTAAAGGTCAAACAGGTCAATTTCACCCAGAGTGTGCATGTGCTGCAGTTGCACTTATGGAGAAAAAAATGGCTTTAACCTGTTTTGCATGACCCTCTGGACGCCCCCAAAAATGTGCTTTCCCACACTCTGTTTCAAATCCCAAAGTATAGGACAAATTGCTTGTGTTTTTTGGGGGCTCCGTGGCCATGTTCTAGAAGAGTTTATTCCTGATGTTTTGCCAGCATCTTCTCTGAAGATGCCAGCCACAGATGCTGGCGAAAAGTCAGGAATAAACTCTTCTGGAACATGGCTACATAGCCCCGAAAACCCACAAAAAACTATGGATGCCGGCCATGAAAGCCTTTGATTCACCTGATAAAGCTGCTGGTGAAACGTCAGGAATAAACTCTTGTAGAACACACCTCATAGATCAAAAACTGCGCAAAAAACTATGGATGCCCAAACCATGAAAACCGGGCCAAGCTTCCTTTACATGCCCAAAATGCTATGTTTGGATGGGAAAAATGAGGCAGGGTTGAGGAAGGGACAAAAATTGAGCCACCCCAAAAGAGGGCACAAAGGATGGGTGGATGGCAGGATGAATGGGGAGAATTACAATTTTGGGGGGGTGGTCACCCCATACTTCCGCTCAGATGCCCAAAGGTCCCTATATTTCCCTGGGAATCGGTACATGGTGCAAAATCCCTATGGTAGAAAGTAGGGTTAACTTTGCAGGGATGGGCACATAATGGGTTCAAAAATGCTTTGCATGCTTTTTTAAGAGAGGCTGGGAAAGGAATCCTTCCTCCAAAAACTCTTCCCACCCCATTGCTAACAAAATGGGGGTCATTTGGTTCCTGGAAAGGTACAGGTCAGCCTATCATTGTTCCGTATGGAAACGTTTAATTTCTGCTCCCTTTTGTGAAGCTGAGCCGTTCTGTTAAAGCGGTGTCAAACTGCATTAGTTCTACAATGCAGATTAGACCATGGTCTACCGAATGTTATGAAATGATTGTGGACCACCAGTAATTCAGATCCTGTCTAAGTATCTATAGGTATCTTTAGATAATGTGATCTTTTCCAAGTAGGGTCCCAAGTAGGGGATAAATTGTGCTGTTGTGGACCAGATCAATACAGTGGGCCCTTGTTATCCGCTGGGGTTTGGATAACAAAATCCGTGGATGCTCAAGTCCCATTAAATACAATGGCACAGCAAAATGGTGTCCCTTGTATAAAATGGCAAAATCAAGGTTTGCTATTTGGAATTTATATATATATATATATATATATATATATCTAGATGGATAAATAAATAGATATTTGGAATATTTGCAAGCCATGGATGCTTGAATCCGTGGATAAATAAATTGGTGGATAAGGAGGGCCAACTCTGTTATGTAGATATTCACAGAGAGTCTGTCATTACTAGAACCACAGTTGTTCTTTTTCAGTGATGATGATGATGATGATGATGATGATGATGATGCAACTATTATTAAGTGAATTTTTATCTCCCTTTCTTCCAATTAGCTTAAGTTGCTACGCGATCATGGGACTCTGTTTCTTCCCTTTATCTTCACAACAAACTTTCCAGGTAGGTCAGGCCAAGAAAAAGCAATGGGCCTCCCCGTGGGTTTCATGCCTGAATGGTGTACTAGATCTCCCAAGTCCCAGTCCAACACTTTAACCACTGTCTGGCCGTTACGCCAAAACAAAGCTTTGCGGTGTGTGCTCAAGCGAAACCAGGCACATCAGACCAAGCAGAACATTGGGTTGATAAATGGGCTTGATCTGTACTGTGTGCTGGCAATAAATTATCCATACAGAAGTGTACGTTCCTGGTAGCTTAATATTGAAATGTTGTTCCTTGCAAACTCAAAACGTCCCCTCCCTGCCCAGGTAGGAAGAAATATTTAACAACGCAGGGTTTTTTCTGTGGTTGTGGTATCCGCTTTATTCTTGGTACACACACACACACACAATGTTATTTTAACGCAGAGGAAGAATGGTTTAACAATGGATTCAGTCAGGCTACACATTTGGACAGAGCAAAACGGCAGAGCCTTCCCTGCTGGAATCACATTCCCTTCAGAAAGCAGGTTTTGTGAGGATCACACAGTGGTCACTCCGTCATGAAAGGGAGAAGAAATCAATACAGTCCTCGCATGTAGAAAACCAGTTTGTCAGGGGAAGGATTTGGTTGTTGGATCAGAGAGAAACAAAGCTTATATTCTTAAGCAGCACAGTGTGCCACGCACTTTTCCAGAAAAATTAGAAGCAACATTAATGGCACCAAATCTTATGGGACTGGAGCGGTGACATTTTGGAGACCCTGCAGCAAATGAGGATTAGTAACTTTAAGGGACACAAAAAGGACTTTTGGTGGTGATGTGAACCCGCATTTCTATGATTTTTAAATTTGCACAAGACTGCAAGATAGGTTTGGATGCCAATGTGTACCTTTCCCAGAGTTTAGAAAAGTTACCTTTTTGGTCTACAGCTTCCAGAATGCTGCCTCGGCCATTCTGAGGTATTCTGGAATGTGTAGCCTCCAAAAAGTAACTTTTCCAAGCGCTGGCTTGTCCCACAGTATCTGTCCCCCATTGAGACCAATTCTTTTCTCATATTGGGGATCCCCCTTGAAAAAAGCTGTGCCCGAACCCTTCATTCTTCTGGATTATGTTGCATTTGCACAGAAATAATTGGGGACCAGCATGGAAACGAATATTCGTATCGCCAAAAACAGGAGTGAAACTCAAATAGAAATGTGGAAATATTCAAAACAAATGCGGGAAGGGAAACACATTCACACTCGCAAAGTGTGTGTGCAAATCTATTTCCCCCCCTTTTGCCAACCAAAGAACAATGAAGACAACACGTTTCTCTGTTTTGCTGAAGTCATGAATAAAATCAGACTTCTAACGCAACCCCAGTGAAATTTCACCTAAATATTCGCCTAAATATTCATATTTACATAACTATATAAGGTTATAGTTAGAGTTAAAATATACATATAAAACCAAGAAGCAAACCGCAAATATAACATGTTAAACTCCGTCTAACAACGCATGAATAGAAACAGGCTTATAATGCAACCCGAGTGGAATTTCGCCTAAAAGTTCTGATTAAATTTCCATATCTCTCGTTCTATACAACTATAATTATAACTATATATGGATATAGCGATAGTTACAGTTACACATATAAACAGTCCCAGCAGGCAAACCACAAACAGAACATGTTGAACTCTATATAACTACTTATTTTAAGAATTATTACGGCTCTCTGCAGGCAGCCCCCGAGAAACAAAGGAAAAGGAATCCTTTGCAAAGGAAAACATGGGACTCTTTGAAACAAAAGGGGGAAATGTAGCATCGGCCGTCTTGTTTACCTCCTCAGTGATTCATTTACATCAAAGAACAATTTAAAACATCAACACTTTTCCCCCCTGGAAGTCATGAAATGCATCAGACTTATCGCCTCAATTTTCTTAAGAATCTTATTATGGAGACAGGGAGAGGGAAACAGTGTGTGTGTTTTGGGGTTTGGGGCAGAATCCTGTATGGGATTTACGGATGAAAGGACACCGTAATTATGGTGCTGCGCCAACGATTCCCAAACCCTGGCCTTCGAGGTGTTTTGGACTTCAGCTCCCAGAATCCCAGACCAAGATGTCTGGGGTTTCTAAGTGCCGAAGTCCAAAACATCTGGAGGACCAAAGTTTGGGGATCACTATGCCACACCATAAATCTTAGGAAGGAGCTGCTGCGATCGATGGGGATCTGTTCCCCTTTGTTTCTTGGGTTGCAACTGACTTTCCGTGAGCAATCTCTGGAGCGACGGGCAGAACCGGATCCCTGTCACAATTCCCGCTCGCGCTGGTGATCACTGGGAACATGCATCAGCGGCTTCCCGATCAATGGGAGACTGGATCCCCATCGATCACAGCAGCCGAAGCCCGGAAAGTGGACACCGAGGGACTTCCATGATCCCTCCGTAGCCTCTAAACTAGAATCAATGAAAGGATTGCGCATGCATAACATTCAAGAGTACATAACTCTCGGTTACGATGTCGTAACTCCCGTAAAGAAACCCGGCTATTACCTCTACATCGAGGTACAAATGTACTATGCATATAAAAGGGAGAGAACATAACATGCAAATATAAACAGAACATTTTAAACTGGGATTCGCTAACTGTGGAAAGAAGGCGAAACACTTTCCAGAACTCAACAGATTGGTCAGCATTTTGTCTCGCCAAAACCAAAGGCACTTTGTCGTCCCAAGTGACCCGAGAAACAATTCACTTCCGCCAGATTCTGCCCCAAAATTTGTGCATTTTAAAAAGTACATTCATATATTTTATAAAATTGTTACAGAGAACAGTTGAAAACTAGCAGCAGATTCTTGATGACAGGTTATGTGTTTTTTTTAAATGAGGAATAAGAGGAT
The DNA here is from genome assembly GCA_034509955.1 of Urosaurus nigricauda. Classification (NCBI taxonomy): domain Eukaryota; kingdom Metazoa; phylum Chordata; class Lepidosauria; order Squamata; family Phrynosomatidae; genus Urosaurus; species Urosaurus nigricauda. The sequence continues at coordinate 35,264,705 of JAOEGL010000007.1, read as the reverse complement.
AGACCTTGGACATCTTTTGAAAAACCGTAGCTTTAGATTTATTACTTGCCCACCACGACTAAACTAGATTCAATTTCTTTTCCCCCCGTTTTCCACCAGCGATCTGACATCTTCTTGGATACCTTCCCTGGAAAAGATGCAACAAAAATTAAATCGTTAAACAGGTCCGTTCCTGACAAAGCGGAAATTTTAATGTCTGGCATGTAAGTTAATGCTTTTCTTAACCGCTAATGGCTAATCCTAAAGTTAAATAATCAGAGTTTGATTATCGTATCGCCTGTTCCTCTTGATTAGGCCAAGCAGCGCCGATAAGCCAAACAAAGTAAGAAAATACATGGAAAAATGAGTTCTAGGATGGGACCCTGCGTAAAGACCAGACTGGAAATGATACACAGTTTAATAACGCAAGCCAGGAATAGTTTTAAAGCTCATTTTTCTCCATTGGAATTGGTGACACCTTGTGGCAAAAGGAGTAACGGCAGATAAAGAACGAGGAATGCTATTTTTCCTTAAAGAAAAAAAAATTATAGCGATTTTACCAAATACGGAGAAACAGAGCGAGGGGGAAAAAGCAAGGAATGTAGAAACACAGAAGGGCCGCTCCCTCCCTCCCATTCTCTTTTATAAAAAGGAAATGAAAAAGAAATCTGAAAAAGCTGCTTTATCTTAAAAATCAAACGGTCAGCTGTTATTAATTATGAGGATGCTTTCCATCCCGATGGAAGGAGATGCAAAAACAAAGAAAAGCAATACATTTCAAATACCATCCATCCCTCCCTTCCTCAAAAAGTCTCTGGGGAGTACGCATTTCCCGCTCGGTGAGCGCATGGACTTTCTCATTCACCCCACTGGATTAGGAAGTGAAAGAATATTGGTAGTAATGGATTCAGAAGGTTGGAAAAAATTATTTCCCCATCAGGAAGAAGAACAGGCCAGTGAGAATTTTGAGCCATTTTCTCCTGACGTTTGAAGATCTCGAAACATTGTGGAAGGCTCTAATTACACTTGTCCCTCCATATTCGCTAGGGTTAGAGGCACAAGAAGAGCCCCATGAATATGGAAAAACCGCAAATAACAAAAACACCACCGGAGAGGACACCTCTCTAGGAATCTCTAGGTCCTCCAGCGCAACTCTGTGGCCAACTTCCGACAGACACTGACCATAGAAATCGCGCTGGAGGAGCTACAAAGGCCTAGTAGAGTATTCTCTCTAGGAATCCTTCAGTGCAACTTTTAGTTAAAGTTGACCATAGAATTGCACTGGAGGACCTGGATGGTTCTAGAGAGAACAAGTTAATCAAATCCGTGAATAATCAAATCCGCAAATATCAAATCCAGTGTAATTTATGACCCCGTACTTTCTTTCTCTAACCTGATTCATCCATCTAGACATTATTGTGGTTCAGGGTCTTTTATTTCCGGCTCTCCTTCTTCAGCTTTGGCTTGATCCGGGACTTCCAGCTGCTCAGCAACATCCGGTTCAACCGGGACTTGCCCCTGATCTGGAACTTCTAGGTATCCATAAGCTTCTGTCTGGCCTGAAGGTTCCAGCTGACCGGGAACTTCCGTCTGGTCTGAAGGTTCTGGCTGACCGGCAACGTCCAGCTGGTCCAAATGTTCTGGTTCAGCTGAGGACTCGGCTATGATCACTTCGGCAGATGGTTGGGGTCCGACTACCTGTTCGGGGGGTTGGACGACTTCCGGTTCGCGAGGGATCAGTAAGACCCCCTGTTCGAAGGAGTCCAACCTCAGCTCCACCACGTTGCGAATTAAGGCTGCAAAAAAGTTGCTGTTGTTAGTGGCTGGAATTCACAATCGCAGTTGCAAAGGCATAACCTAAAGTTACCCGTATATACTTGACTATAAGTCAACCTCGTGTGTAAGTCGAGGGCAGGTTTTGGGGTCAAAATTATGGATTTTGACATGACCCATGATTAAGTCGAGGGTAAAATGTAGGGACACGTAACAGAGGATGTAAAGGACGATGCAAAGGAAAATGATGCCAAAGAAAAAATTCTGGCAGACATAACTGTTTACGCTCATCCTAAAGACTGGTTGGATGAGAAAGTAAAGGAGATCCATGCTTCTTTTTGGTGCGTCCAGGATAGACTAAGCTCTTATTACTCTATTCGGAGGAAGGGGATGGTTCATATATATATATATATACATATATATATGAGTTCAAGTACAGTACTTACATTGACCTGTGGATAGGTTGGCCCAGGCTTATTGGGTCAATTTTTTGACTAAAATTTCTAGACTTATACACGAGTATATATAGTAAAACACTCATAACTGATTTGTATTCACAATCCCTGCATATTCAATAGTGTAAGGAATACGCAGGGATCATAAAACTCTCCTAATCTTGACCTAATCAGTGGCAGCAGCCACTGTGAGCGATGGAGGTCTATTCTATCGATTGGGATGCAGTAAGCTGATGTTTCAACCCCTTTTCCGCCAGGGATCTCCAGTGTGAGGAGAAATCCTGCTTCTGATTATTGCACTGGACATCGCTCGCATTGAGGTTAAAATATCAGTCTGCTGCGCCACGATTGCCAAAAGAGCAGACTCCTATTGCTTGCAGAGACTGCTGCCCAGTAAGTCAGGATTCAGATGGTCGGGAGAGGAGGCACTGCTTTCTAGGCATTTGTAGGTCCTCCATCAGGATTTGTTGATCAATTTCTGTCAGATGTTGATCATATAGTTTCATTTGACCCCAGAAAACACCCTCCTCCTCCTCCTCTCTGACACTTCTAGGCAGCAGAATTTAACTTACTGTCAGCCACTATTCTGCCAAGAACTTTCTTCTCCGTGTTTTCTTCGACTTGCTCCATCACCCATGGGACGAAACCCGTCTCGATGTCTGTGCAGAGCGAGAATGAACAACCCGATTATTAGCAGAATAACTTACCTTTTATCTTACACTTACTTTATTCATAGCAGCATAAGCTCTCTAGTTCTTGACACATTGGCAAGTTATTTATCTATTAAATTCCTAAATTGCAGCCACCCTAGAAGACAAAGATGGGACTGGGGCCTTCAAACCCGATACCCCTTTGACAGAAAGTCAACCGCAACCTCCCCAACGCACCTCTTTCCACAGGATCGTAGAAATATCCGCTGTCTCTGAGGCTCCCAAAGACGGAGGGAATCAAGTCCGACAGGTAACGCTGAGCGAAAGCCCGGGCCGCGATCTTTTCCGAGGTTTCCTTCTCCTTTTTCAGGACTTCCATCTGCTGCTTCTTACGGCGTTCCTGTGCAAAACAAAAAAGACAGTGTTTGTTAGATACTTGCTTGGATTTCTCTATTTATGTATTTAGGCTTTTTCCTGTCCTGTGCGATGATCCTGCCTGAGTTTTGGCAACCAAAAGCAAATCAAAGCTTGTCACTTTTCCCCGCATGAGTCTGTTTCTCATGCATTCAAACACTAGTCTCCATCGTAAAAGCAAGGCACGCTGCTCTTTTCTTATCTTAAGTGTCCCTTGGAGCTTGGGATTTCAATGCCTGGACTAGGGCAGGGTGACAGAGAGATGGAGAGATGGAAGGAGTGCCCTAATGAAAGACAAGAGAAAGGAGGTGCACCGCAGAGAGAGAAGGTGCAGCGGCAGACCTAGTACACTCATCCCTCCATGTTTGCAGCTTTGATATTTGTGGATTTGATTATTCATGGATTTGATTAATATGTTCTCTGTAGGAATATATAAGTCCTCCAGTGCATATGGTCAACTTTAACTAAAAGTTGCATTGAAAGACCTAGAGATTCCTAGAGAGGATATTTTACTAGTCCTTTGTAGCTCCTCCAGTGCAGTTCTGTGGTCAACGTCTGTCAGATGCTGACCACAGAGTTGCCCTGGAATATGGCTTTTCCATATTCATGGGGGTCTTGTGCCCCTAACCTTGGCAAATATGGAGGGACAAGTGTATATTTGACACCTGGTGTGGATCATTTTTTAAATACTTCTCTCTTCAACAGCCTTTTCTGGGTCTGGAGGAACCGCTGACTTGGCTGGAAAGAACCCTGTCCAGCCAGCAGACCTACCAGGCCTGGAAGGTAGCACCGTCCCACCAGCATCCCATGTTGACACCCCTCTCTGATGTGTCCATACCCTCCGCACACCCCAAGTGACACCCCAGAGAAGGGATGCCCTGGCAGAAAGAGAGAGAAGGGGTTTATTGGTGAAGAGAAAGAGAGAAACTTCAACTCCTTCTTTGCCCCATTGCCTTACTTTTTCTTCTCGGTGCCGCCTCTCTTGTTCCTCAAGGCGCTGGACCTCCGCGAGTTCGGCGCAGCGCATCTCCAGGTAGGCGTACTGATGCGCCCGCATGTCGGCCAGCTCCTCCTCCTCCATGACCTCCAGCAGGGCTTGCTCAATGGTTTTGCCCACCAGGACCTCCAGCATCGGCCGGACTTCGATGTCGAAATCGAAAAGCTGCCGGGTTGGGAACGGGCGTAGAAGAAAGAGAAAGAGGGGGTTAAACAGGACTTCAGACTTGGTGAGCAATTTGGTGTGCTGGTTTTTGATTTGCAATGTTTATTTTAAGTGTTTTAATTGTTCTGTTTTTAAAAAACATGCCTTAAAAGTAGTGTTTTAAGAGAATATCATTTAATGCTTTTTAAAATATTGTACATACAGTTGGCCCTATGTATCCACAGATTTTTTTTATCCATGGATTCAAACATCCATGGTTTCAAGATATTTTTAAAACATATAAATTTTAAAAAGCAAACCTCAATTTTGCCATTTTATGTCAGGGACAGCATTTTACTCTGTCATTGTATTTAATGGGACTTGAGTATCTATGGATTTTGGTATCCATGGGAGATCCTGGAACCAAATCCCAGCGGATACCAAGGGCCCACTGTATTGTTTTAGATCTTATAACTTAGACTGGAAGCTACTTTGGAGAGCAAGCATGGCATCGTGGTTCGAGTGTTGGACTAGGACACTGGGATACCAGGGTTCAAATCCGCATTTGGCCATGGAAACCCACTGGGTGACCTTGGACAAGTCACACTCTCTCATCCTCAGAGGACAGCAAGGGCAAACCCCTTCTGAACAAATCTTTCCAAGGGTCGCTGTTAAGTCATAAATGACAAGAAAGCCACTTTGAGTTCCATTTGAGAGAATAGTGGGCTATAAACCAGATGAATGAATAAGTAATACCTCTCCTTCCAATATTTGCGTGGCCACATCTCTTCCGGACTTTGCAGGAATGAAGAGCGGAGTGGCCGGCCTGTCTAGGAAGGCGTCCGTCTGACACTCGACGTCCACCTCAATGATGCGATCGGCCAGCTCTTCCAGGTACAATTCTGAAACACAGCCCAAGAAATGCTAACTCTTTCTGGCTACCCATGTTCACATTAATGATATCACCGTTTTTAAAATAACGGATTCCCTGAAGCCCCAGTTGGTCTAGGAAGATCCAAACATGCCCCCTTAGTCCCCTACAAGGCTTGGGGGTATTTGGGGCCAAACAATATAATTTTTTGTGTAGGTGAGGTGTGCGGGTGCATCTCTCCAAAGTCCCCTGTTAGCCTCATGCAGCCCCATCACCTTCCACCTTTCCACCTTCCACCATCCTGGTGTAAAGTCTCAGGTCTTTCAAGCGGGCGGCTGACCTGTTTGGACATTGACATGCCGCCGGCCCTCCAGCGGGTCAGGCGTCCGCGTCCGGAGCTGCTCTTTGGCTCGCTTCCTGGCCAGAGCTTTCCGGTGGGCTTCCCGTCGCCGCTGGAGCTCAAGGGGGTCAGGTTCTCCAGTCTGGGAAAGAAGGAAGGAAGGAAAGAAAGAAAAAAGGAAGAAAGGAAGGAAAGAGGGCAGGGGGAAAGACATAAAACATTATTATTCTTCAAGCGGGCCAGAAGCAAAAATGTTCTTATGGCCAATGCCCTGAAGTACAGAACGTATCAAATGTTAGACTGATAAGAACCATAGAGTTGGAAGGGACCCCAAGGGCCACCTAGTCGACCGCCATGGTGCCACCGTCCAAGCGCCAACTTACCCAGGGCAGAACGTGAAGGGCATATGTGTTCCCTCGGACGACCCTCCTCTCGTACATGAGGTTGGCATAGCGAATTGGTTCTTCCTCTCTGGGCAACACACAAAATTAAGGGTTTGGGGGGAAATAGGATTCCGTGTGGTGTTTTAGGTTTCATCATTGGAAGGATGTTAGCAAAAGTCCAAGGAGCCTCTGCCATGACAAAAGGTACTAGGAAATCTCACCCACCAGCTGGGAGCTCAGAAGCAGGGAGAGGTCTATACTGATGCAGTACAGTCCCTTAGCTGTACTGGCTAAAAAGGATGATGGGACCTGTAATTCCCTATCTGTGCTGTCTAGCAGGATTATGGGATCTGTGGTCCCTTCCCTGAATCCCCTAGCCATTCTGGTTAGCAGAATTATAAGATCTATAGTTCCCTTTCTAAATCCCCTATCCATGCTGGCTGAAAGGATTATAGCCATAGGTCTATAAGGATTATAGCCATAAATCTATAAGGATTGTAGCCATAAGTCTATAAGGATGAATACCATAGGTCTATAAGGATTATAGCCATAGGTCTATAAAGATTATCGTCATAGGTCTATAAGGATTATAGCCATAGGTCTATAGATTATAGCCATAGGTCTGTAAGGATTATAGTCATAAATCTATAAGGATTATAGCCATAGGTCTATAAGGATGATCACCATAGGTCTATAAGGATTATAGCCATAGGTCTATAAGGATTGTCGTCATAGGTCTATAAGGATTATAGCCATAGGTCTATAGATTATAGCCATAGGTCTATAAGGATTATAGCCATAGGTCTATAAATTATAGCAATAGGTCTATAAAGATTATAACCATAAATCTATAAGGATTATAGCCATAGGTTTATGAGGATTATAGCCATAGGTCTATAGATTATAGCCATAGGTCTATAAGGATTATAGCCATAGGTCTATAAGGATTATCATCATAGGTCTATAGATTATAGCCATAGGTCTATAAGGATTATAGCCATAAATCTATAAGGATTATCGCCATAGGTCTATAAGGATTATAGCCATAGGTCTATATATTATAGCCATAGGTCTATAAGGATTATAACCATAGGTCTATAAGGATTATTGCCATAGGTCTATAAGGATTATCACCATAGGTCTATAGATTATAGCCATAGGTCCCATATTGGTCCTCTCCTTGAATCCCCTAGCCATGCTGGCTAAAAGGATTGTGAGATCTGTAGTCCCCTAACTGAATCCCCCGGCCATGCCGGCTAGCAGGATCATGGGCCCTGTAGTCCCCCCCAAAAGCATCTCCTATGGACCGTTATGTCAAGGGGGGATGGATCGAAAGTACTCACTGGGTCTCATTGGGGTCCAGGGAGGTCCGGTACTTCCTCCGGGCGGGCAGAGTCCTGGGCCGGCTGTAGTAGGAGTAGGTGGCCGAGGGTCCGGCCGCAGCGTCCTCCCGGGAGAGGATGACCGAAGTGGAGGCCATGCCAGACCTGAGCTGCCTTTGGGCCTTGGCTCAGCTGAGCAGCCGTAGCCGGGCAGAACAATTCCCCTTGGCGACCGTTGCCAGGAAACGCAGAGTCGGTCCCTGGGCAACCGTCGCCAAGGTAAACGGATCCTGAGGCCTGTGCTGCCTTGGCTTCCCTCCAAGCCAACAAGCAGGCCTTCCGTTCACCTTGGGTTTATTCGATTTATTCAGTCTAATTATTAAAGGAGGCCTTTTTCATTTCTTGGGGGAACGACCACGGTTCACCGCCTTCCGAAAAATTCAGATTAAATAACAAATTTTGCCAGCAGTGCAACACAGAGGCCTGCGACAGACAAGAAAACCACATTTAAAAAGCCAACGAGGGCTTGTTTTTCTTTCATTATCATCTGTTTATTGTTATAATTATTGATCAGTTTACTTTGAATGCATTGAATAAAGCGGCTTTATTCTTTCTTTAGTGCAACGCGTTTTAATGTCAACTGAATTCACTCCCGGTTTCAAGCCAAATATTAAGGAGCTGGACACTATCTTGCCCCCAAAATATAGTCCTTGAATCAGTCCTTTCAAGTTCGGGCTGTAGCTTGGAGCGGATGACCACCATCCCTGTCATGGGAGCCACCAGCCGCTATGGGTTGTAATGAGTAACCGTTATTATTGTTGTGTTTGTTGTTGGTGGGTTGAGTTAAAATTGTTTAAAATGAATCAAAGCAATGTGGATGGGAGGTTTCGGGTAAAGTCCATTAGGCTCCAAAGCTTTCCTAAACAGCCCTGGTTTGTATTTGACACCTAACAGCATCAATGTTGTGTGAGCGCATGAACCCAGGTTTGTTATGTGCCATCGCTAGGAAACGCACCTGGCATTTTTGTTTATGTATTATGTATTTCCAGGCTCAGATGGATGATTTTGTAATTAAAAAACGAAGCAAAAGTCTGACTGGCAGCAATCTGTTAACCTTTTCCATGCAAAGACCAAATTCCATGCAAACTGGGACCCCAATTTCGGAGGTAAGGTTTCCCACTTTGCCCTCAAATGGGCAGAAAATGTCCCAGAAATCAATATAAGTTGCAATACCAATTGTAATTAGCTTACAGATTGTAAACCGCTTAGAAATCATTATTATTATTATTATTATTATTATTATTATTATTACTATTATGCTTTATTTATATAGCACTGTAGATTTACACAGCGCTATACATCCAAACAATAAAATAGATAAAAATAAACCTATTGGGTGCACCGATCCATGGTATAGAAATGTATATGCGATTGCTAGTTTATGCCAATTACGTAATATCAATTTTTATTGAAAATTATTCCTGTGCCTACGAAAGCAAAGAGCCGTGTGTTTCTCAGCTGGAAAGAAAACATTGAAATGGCAGCAAAGGTTGCTTTTGGGAGGTTATTTCTGCCCGTGGTCCCTTCCTTGCCGAGGGAACAGTCGCCCGCAATAAATCTGCCTTTAAAAATTAGAATATTTCACATAAGCGAAACCTTCATCCATCCGGTTCGGTGGCAAACGCAGCTGCCTTTTGGCTGCATATTTCTACCGTGGAGGAGAGAGCATATCTATGTATGCGCATGTGTGCACATAAACACATTGGTGGCACAGAGATCTTTTTAATAAAGCAGGATGGAAAACAGGAATCTAGCTTTCAGGAAGGAAAGGATGCCTTGGGTAGCATTGCCCTCCCATGTGCCATCCTTCCTGCAAACGTTTCCTGGACCGGATGCTGCCGGTGGTGCACTGAGAGCATCTCAGTCTCATTGCAAGCGCACAGCTCCGAACGCCTCCCACCCTCGCATCGCGTTGTTCCCCCTCCTTCCCTACCGGCCACCTCCCTTTTTTCCCCCGGCACACAAAAGGAGAGCAATTAAATAGCTTTAAAGTGGATTTACGCTTTGGTGGGCTTGCGCATGAGAGAGGTGAAGCAAAGCAGAAATATTGGAAGGGGAAAATATATATATATTTTCCAGAGGCGACGCTGGAAGCACGGTGATGCGCCGCTGAGGATAACCAGACGCCAATCCATCCAGGACGTGGAAGGTGTGTTTTGGTTGTGCGTCTGGAGAGGTTGTCAAATGGAGGCCAGGTTGCATGCAGCATCCGCCGGACCCCAGCTTTGACAGATTAAGGAATCCGGCGGCGCCAGATTAAGGAATCCAGGATGGAAATTAAACCGGATCGCACTGCCGGCATTTAGCTGACATCCATCCAAGAGAGAGCCACAGATGTGGTGAGTCGCAAGGCGTTAATAGCGACAGAGCAGCATGGCGGTGTGTCATCTGCATGGGGTCTGGGGTTGTGCCGTTCCAACACAATAGCGGCAGAACAGTGTGGGATTAAGACGTACCACTATTGGGGTGGGTTCCCATGTTTTGATGATACGTTGTGGTGCAGATGGGAGAATTTCTAGACATGAAGCGATGTGGGGTTTTCAGCATGGGAAGGAGGTGCATGCCAGGGATGGAAAGCAACACAACAGCATTGGGGATGTTTTTTTGGCCTAACTGCGGCACAATGATGCTCTCATAACTGGCTGTTATAAATTAAATCATCCTGGCTTTCGTGCAGGCATCAAAAGGTGGAGAATGTTACTCTAAGGAAGTGTCAGGTCTGGCAATGTTTATTCAACGATGCTACCACGATGCCACCCGTTCAATTGCCATCCTCCCATGGATTCAGGCCTCTCGGCTCAGCGTTGTCTGTAGAGATGCCCGATCTCACGGCCGGTCTCTCCGGTTTCTGTGGGTCACCTCCTGGCAGGGGAGGAGGGTGCAAATTCTCCCATATTGGAGGGCTCAGATCCAGGCCTAGAGGAAAGGTCCAGGGATAGATCTCCAACTCAGCTAGGAGAGTAGCCACTTGCTATGATTTGCATGGATCCATTTATTGGTTGCTCAGCTTGCAAAGACTCCCCGGGGTGGGCAGATTGGTCCATATATTTACCTAGTGAGCTTCCTTCTTCCATTTATTGTAATGCCAGGATTCACCCTCTGCTCTGCTTTGCATCCACCTAGAAGCAAGGAAGCTACATTGAACAGTCCTTGCCCTGAGTAAATGAGAAGGAACAAATTAATTTTACCTGGATCTGGGAACAACCCTTTTAGTGGAGACTTTAGTGGATAGCACCCTTTCAGTGGAGACTTCGGTCTCAGTTTCCAAGCGGGAAGATCGGTTCTGCATGTGTGTGTTTGTGTTTGAATGACAAGCTGTAAGCGACGGTGGTTGGCAATTAATGGATAAGCCTTAATGGCATCTCCGGGGGCCATCCTTCGGTCTCAGGGCTTGACCCAGAAACCTCAAGGCCTGGGATGATCCTGAACCGGGAACCGTATTTGTCTCCATAGGGGCCTTTGGCATACAAAGGCTATGTTCTGCAAAGGCTAAATTCTGACACTCCGCTGTGGTTTTTGCATGCTTTGAACCCCTGGCATGTGAAGAAGCCTTAGAAATCAGTTTGTTCTGAATAAGGAGCTAGACACAGCTAGGAAAAAGGATGTCTCCTTAACCTGAGCCAGGTCCTTGTGGGCAAATCACACTCTCTCAGCCTCGGAGGACCTCCTCTTAACAAATATTGCCAAGAAAAACCCATGATAAGCTCACCTTAGAGTTGCCGTACATCGGAAACAACGCGAAGGCAGACAACAACAACAACAAGATCTAGATTACTTGAGAATAATTCAATTAGGTTAAAACACCTGAATTATATAATTAGATAACCAGAAGGCTGATTAGATAAGACTTCTTTCAATTTCATACTCCATCTTGTTTTATGGGGCATGGCAATATGGTTTTAGATGTTCTCCTTGAATTAATCTCATATAGGCTGCTTTGAGTCCCACTTGTGGGATCTAAATCCAATAAATAAATACATAATAAAGCAATGGTGTCTTCTCTGGCAGACCAAGCTCAAAGACAGCTTGAGCTTTCCTGGGCTGAGCCGATCCGTTCCTTCCACGCAGCACAATGGGGACTACCGAAGCCACGCTGCGGATGGAAAACGTGGACGTCAAGGAAGAGTGGCAGGACGAGGACTTTCCCAGGTTGGTTTTTCTTTCATCGATGGGAAAAGAGGGCTTCTTCTCTGGATGGTTCCCTGCTTTTGGGGATGATTTAGCTGGAGATCATGCACTGGGCTTGGATAGGATGGTCTCTGGGGGACCCTTCCAAATCTGTGCTTCTATGAATGGGATGCTGTTTGGGAAAATGAGCACCCAATGCACAGTTCTGTAGCTGGGACAAAAAAGAGATTGGTCCCACAATTCAAGCCCTTAGGAATAATGTGTGTGTGTGTGTAATACTGGAGGGGTGTATCTACAGGGGAGCAAAAATTGAGGCATTGCCCCCAAATAAAAGTTCTGTCCTCCAATGAAATGTTCCTTCACTCCCAAATTTCTAGCATTGCACTCACTTAAGCCATTAGTGGAGCATTTGGAAATACAGCGGAGGCCCTCGGCATCTGCTGGAGTTTGGTTCCAGGACTCCCTGCGGATGCCAAAATCTGTGGATACGCATCCTATTATATACATTAGTAAAATGGTGTCCCTTATATAAAATGGTGAACAGCAAGGTTTGCTTTTTAGATTCTCCCCCCACCAAAATATTTTCAAGCCGTGGTTGGACGAAGCCATGGATGCAGAATCGGTGGATACAGAGGGCTGATTATACAGGCATCTGGAGGCTTGTAGGAAAAACAATTTACCAGAAAAAGGTCAGCCTAGGGGTTTTAGAGGGTTTGAGGGCCACAAAAACATTCCTGGGGGCCATGTTTGTCCCCCAGGTTGCACTTTGTCCACTCCGGTCCACACCGTTTGGGCATCGCTCTTTGGCCTTTCATGCCAAGGCTCTTTCTATATTTTGTCATGACAGAAATCAAACTCGGGTCCCTCTGCATGCAAACCAGGCTCTCCCCTTCCCATCCCAGAGGCGAAAGAAAGACTTTCTTATTCGATTCCTCAGTGCAGATGTGGTTTTTATAGACAAGAGTCCTCAGCTAATGATCCAGTGGAGAGGAAGAAGGGAGATAGTTTGGCTCGGCTGGATCCATCTGCTCCGGCGCCTTTTGCTCCGGCAGCTGGGCCGAGACAGAGAGCCCATTGTGCTGGGAACACAGGGGTTCTGTAGTCCTCCGGAGGACGGCCTGCCGTGGCTGGGAAGTGGGTCCCTTTTCACGGTCGACACAGCCAACGGCACTCCCATGCCACTTGCTAACCAAATCGGTTTTCTCCTTCTTAATTTGACTGTACAAAATTTCAGGAATTTTGGGAGTTGAAGTCCAAACCATCTGGAGGATCAAAGTTTGGGAATTGCTACATTAAAGGCTCAATGGATGACAACACTGGCCTCCTTTTGGTGCTGAGTTAAAAGCACCCATTTGCCCACACTTTGGGGTCTCTGTGACCATTACTGTGGCTTTTGTCTCCTCTTTTATCCCTTCGGTTTCAATTTTGTAAACTGTTTTTACATCCTTTCGATTGGTTCAGCATTGTTCCCAAACCGTAAAAATGGGAGCAAAGGTTCTCCAGATTGTTCTAATGTTTGATTCTTTTGCACGGTGGACATAAAGGGCATCTCTGTTTTGCTTCAGGAGATACGGCTGAGTTCCCTTGCTCACATTTCCTGGAGTTCATGAATGCATTCAATTGCTGCTATTTCTCTCTTCCTCTCTCTCTCCATCCTTTTTTAAAAATAGTCTTCCAACCCAATCTGTGGCAAGAAAATTCCTTTTTCTGCCTGTAAAAGTGATAGATGGTACTAAGCAACACCAAGACTGAACCTGCCTCCTTAAAAATGAAGGATTCCTTGGAGTAAATAAACCGTGATTAAATTGGCAGGATGCCTCCGGGGAGGCAGGGTTATGTAATAAGCGAAAAGAAGGTTTTCCTTTACATATATATATAGGAATGAAAGCAAAGCTGAAAATAAAGACACTTGTGTGTTCTGTCAAGAGTCTCCCAAACAGGAGATTTGGGGGTCATTAATTATCAGCAGAAATGAATCCATCCGGATGCAAAAGGCCCCGCTGTGCAAAGGAAGAGACCAGCTGTTTGGGTTTTCCAAAGGAGGAAGAAATTAAGCATTTCCCAACGCTGGGAAATATTGCGTTTCTCCTCTTGCAGCTGCAGAGATGCAGTGGAAGAAACACTTCAGGTTTAAGCTCTCGAGGGCCTTAGGAAGAAAGAAGAGATGAGAAAGAGCCTGCCTTCTTTCCGTCTCCGGCTTTATCCCAGCAGCTGCTTGGGAGGCTTTGACCCGGCTGGGATGCAATCCCAGCGGCTGCTGCTGGTACCCAAGGATGCTCCGAGGGTGGGATGCAGGGAGCATGCTCAGTAGAGCGCTCCCCCGGCAAAGGGAAAGAGCAGGATCAGGAAAGCCATCAGATGACCAGACTCTTCCAAAATGGTGCCACAGGATGAGCCGGATTGATTCGGAAAACTCCAGACAAGGGTTGGGAGAAAGTGAGTGCGGAAAGAGGCCTGGAAGAAGAGCTTTTACATTATACGTATAGACAGAGCCTTGTTTTAAAAAAGAGAAAAGAATGCTGAGGATTCTCAGGCCAGGAATTAGGAGTTAGCTCAGTCCAAAGCATCTCTTCCAAAACAACTGAGGTAAGGAAAAGGCCTCTTCTCTTTGGATGTTGACATTTCTGTGCCTCTGTGTATTGTGTGCCTTCAAGTCATTTCTGGCTTATGACTACCCTATCATGGGGTTTTCTGGGCTAGATTTGTTCAGAGGAGGTTTGCCACGGCCTTCCCCTGAGTCTGAGAGAGTGTGACTTCTTGCCCAGGGTCCCCCGGTGGGTTTTGTGGCGGAGCTGGGAATTGAACCCTCGGTCTCATAAAGCTTTGCCGGCTGTAATCTCATTTTCTGGAATGACGACAGCACTGAACCAAGGTTGTCATTTGTGACAGACGGATGCTATAGGTGGAGTTTTTGGTTTAAATTTGGATTTTAACTTCCACCTTGTGCAAAGGTACAGGGGAGGACAACCAGTCAGGTAAACCCTCTCTGTCGAAAAAAAGCTATCAAGGGATGTGCATTCTGTGTTATGCACATTTCCTTACTTTGCAGGAGGGATAAAACCGGCTGCTCTCTAAACCGGATGTGCCTCTGGATGGAGGGAGCGCATTTCGTAACGCAGACGCTGATGGGCTCCTGAGGGGGCGGGGGATTATCTGGTAATCCCAGTAATTATTTATGCACTTTTATTTTAACAACTAGCGAATCTGATGTCGGGGAAACCTCTGGATCTCACCAGCGGCCCGTTGTGTGGTCTCTTTCCTGCTTGCAAGGCCCCCACCAGAATAGTTTTTGAAGCATGGGGTCTCAGCATTGCAGAGAAGTTGTTATTAATTTCCCTTCCTGGCAGGGAATTGCCGGCGGAGGGGAAGCTAACCAACAATTTTGTATGTGTGTTGTGTGCCTTCGTCTCCGACTTATGGCACCCCTATCATGGCAAGATTTGTTCAGAGGGGGTTGCAATGCCGTGAGGCTGAAAGAGTGTGATTTGCCCAAGATCACCCAATGGGTTTCAATTGCTGAGCAAAGGTTCGAACCCTGGTCTCCAGAGTTGTAGTCCAAGGCTCAAACCACTGTGCCACGCTTCCTGCTTTCATATTTCTTAGCACTTCATAATTTAATGTACTCCTGATTGGTAACTTCTCAAGATGCTCAACTATGACCAAGTCCCAGCATGTGTCTAGAAATAATGCAGTTTGACACCACTTCAACTGCCGTGCTCCATCCTACATAATCCTGGCATTTGTAGTTTGGCGAGGTACCAGCACTCATTGGCAGAGAAGACTAAAGACTTTGCAAAACTGCAAGTCCCAGGATTCTATAGGATGGAGCAACGGCACTTAAAGCAGTGTCAGACTGTGTTATTTCTGTAGTGCAGACGCACCCTCGGCGGTCCAGTTTTGCTGGATTATTTCAGGGAGGAAGGGAAGAGTCTCAGCCTAGTCTTAAATTATAGAATTACAACACTGTGATTCCATTTTAATGGCCACGGTTGTACATTTGGAGAAAAATAAGTGGATATTTGTGCATGTGTACGTGACATACCCAGTTCTTCTTCAAAGAATTTCCAAGGTTTAATTGGGGAAAACATGTTTTAATTGTATGTTTCTCTCCCATGTCAAATCTACAGGCCCCTCCCTGAAGAAGCGGGAATGGACTCCTTAGGCGGCCCAAATGAAACCACATTGTGTGAGTAGCCGTGTTGAAAATTCATGCTGCTGTGTCAGAACAGGGGTCCAGAATCCCAGACAATCAACCAGTCAGCTTTATGTAGAATAAACAGAACTTTATTGATGCTCCAGGATCAGCAAAACCACACCATTCAGCTTCTTAGCTGAGACTGACCAGTCCCCGCCCAGCACCCCTATATCTTCCAAAGTACCACACCTCCCTCTTTCTCACAAAAGCCCGCGAAAGATCTATTCCAGTTTTTTTCCATAGGTTTCGGTTCCACCTTATCTCCCCCCTTCACAATGCTTCCCACCAGAAACTCCTGCATTCCAAGCTCAGAGCCGAGCAGCCCCAAGGTCAACTGATAAATCCTCCTGGCACCGTTATGCACTCCTACTCTCTATCTAGCAACTAACTATGTACCATCATCCCCAACTACCTCTACTAACCCATATCTGGAAGAATACTACAAGGATTCTGACAGTCGGCCCCCCGAAAAGAACCCCCCCCCCTACATATGATAAACACAGTACATTAAAGGAAACAGCAAAGGCAACAAAATACTATTTAGGCTTGTCAGGATACAGACGATGAAACTTCATAACCAAAGCAGGGGCTTTAACATGTTTAGCTAACACCCATTCATCATGATCCGCTGAAAAGTGTTTCCAGCGAATCAGGTACTGCAACTTGTTTCTGTGCATTCTAGAGTCCAAGATCTTAGCGACTTCAAAATGCTGTTCCCCCTCAACCATCATGGGCAGGGGCGGTTCTTTGTCCTGTCTCCAACGTTCTGTGCTTCGGTCCGGTTTCAGCAAACTAAAATGAAATACAGGGTGTAAATGTCTATACGATTTAGGCAAGTCCAATTCCGCAGTCACCTCATTGACAAGTCTTTTCACCAGGAAAGGCCCTATGAATTTGGGTCCCAATTTCTTAGACGGGTGCCTAGATTTCAGGTTCTTCGTGGACAAAAACACCCGATCCCCAGGCTTGATGTCCCACCCCACCGATCTCTTACGGTCAGCATGTTTCTTATAGTCTGTTTTAGCCATCTCCAGAGCCTTGGCAACCTGGGACCAAGCCGCCTGAACCCTCTGAACCCATTGAGTCACAGTCACAGGGTCCGAAGGGTCAGCTGGCAAGGCCGGGAGGGTCCTGAGTTCATATCCATAGACAATCTCGAAAGGCGATTTGCCAGTGCTCCGATGCACTGAACTGTTGAACGCCACTTCAGCATGGGGCAATAAGTCATACCAATCATCCTGCAAATAATTAGTGTAACATCGGAGGTACTTCTTGAGAGCCTGGTTCGTTTTTTCGCTCTGCCCGTCAGACTGGGGGTGCCAGGCGGTGCTCAGGGCCACTTCTACCCCCAATTTTCTTTGCAGCACCTTCCAAAAGGTTGAAGTGAAGGTGCTACCCCTGTCACTCACAATCTTGTCTGGCAACCCATGATACTTATAAATGTGGGCTATGAACAGGTCAGCAAGCTTGGTAGCACTAGGCATCCCCTTGCAAGCTACATAGTGCGCTTGCTTCGAAAAAAGGTCCACAACCACCCAAATAGTGTTTCTCCCCTTGCTCTCAGGCAGATCGGTGATAAAGTCCATGGCAATATGTTTCCACGGTCCCCCAGGGGTGGGCAGCGGCTGCAGAAGCCCCCTGGGTTTGCCGACGACTGGTTTGGCACGGGCACACACCGGACAGCTCTTCACATAGTCTTCCACCTCAGCTCTCACCCCCTCCCACCAGTAAGCTTTCCGAAGCTTGTGCCAAGTTTTTAAATATCCCCAATGACCCGCTGCCTTCGAATCATGGCACAATTTAAGAACTTCAGGCCGTATCGATGCAGGAACATAAATTTGAGAGCCCTTAGCCCACAACCCTAATGAGTTCAAAACCAACCGATCTTTGTGCTTCTGAAGCCACTCATCCTTTTCGGCTTCCCCTTTTATCTTTTGCAGCAGCCCATCCAGTTGGGGCAAAGGGTCGACCGGTTTCTGCTTAGCCTGGCTACGAGTCACTACAGCTAGTCCCAACTGTTCAGGGGAGAAAATGGCTTGCAGAGGAATTTGCTCTTTCCCCATATGCTGGGGGAGCCTGGATAAGGCATCAGCTAAAATGTTTTGTCTTCCTGGGAGGAACTTTAGTTTGAATTTGTACTTGTAAAAGTCCTTAGCCCACCTCCTCTGTTTAGGAGTCAGCTTTCGGGGAGTTTGCAGGGCCTCTAAATTACGATGGTCCGTCCAAACTTCAAAAGGGTGAGGCGCCCCCTCTAAAAACTGTCTCCAACTGTCCAGAGCATGCTTAACTGCAAACGCTTCCTTTTCCCAAGTGGGCCACCCCAGCTCCCCCTTTTGGAATTTGCGAGACAAGTAGGCGCAAGGCCTCAACAGCCCATTATTGTCCTTTTGTAGCAACACTGCCCCTACTGCGTGGTCGCTCGTGTCCACCTGAATGACGAACGGCTTGTCAGGGTCAGGGTGACGCAAAATGGGTTCTGCACTAAACAAGAGCTTCAACTGCTCAAATGCTCTCTGGCATTGATCAGTCCAGTGAATCGGGGTAGAGGGTTTGGGCTGTTTCTTTTCTTTAACCTCCTTGCCCTTGCCCCCTCCCTCCTGGGTTTTGGTTTTCAAAAGATCCGTAATTGGCAGTGCTATTCTAGCAAAGTCCGGGATGAACTGCCTGTAGAAATTGGCAAAGCCCAGAAACTTTTGTACTTGTTTTCGGGTCTTAGGGGGGGCCCAGCTCAGAACAGTGTGCACTTTTTGTGGGTCCATTTCAATTCCCTGCGCCGACACCCGGTACCCTAAAAAATCCAATTTGTCCGTATGGAAATGGCATTTAGACAGTTTTACATATAGCTGGTTATCAAGCAGTCGTTGTAACACCTCTCGCACTAGTGGCACATGGCTCTCCAGGTCCTGAGAGTAAATTAGAACATCGTCCAAGTATACCAGCACCCCTTCAAACAGCAAGTCATGTAGTACTTCGTTTATGAGTCTCATGAAGACCCCGGGGGCTCCCGCTAGCCCAAAGGGGAGGACCAGATACTCATAGGCCCCTAGAGGGCAATTAAAGGCAGTCTTATGTTCATCCCCCTCTTTAATCCGTACCCTATAATAAGCGTCCCTTAAGTCTAGTTTGGTAAACACCTTGCCTGTGGCCAACCGACCTAGCATATCCTTCATTAAAGGCAGAGGGTACTTATTGGTGCTACAAATCCCATTTAGGTTTCGATAGTCCGTGACCAGCCGCAGCGTTCCATCTTTCTTTTCCCTAAAGAACACTGGTGCGGCAAAAGTGGAGGTGGAAGGTCTAATGAATCCTCTCGTCAAGTTCTTTTCAATAAACTCCTTAAGTGTGGATAACTCCCGGGGGGTCATGGGGTACAGTTTTGGCTTAGGCATGGGCGCACCGGGTTCTATCTCAATGGCACAGTCCGTCTCTCGGTGCGGTGGCAGCTGGTCACTCTCTTTAGATTCAAACACCTCCTTAAGATCTTCATAACAGTCCGGGTAGGAAGCCACTGCCTCCTCTGGGCTGCCACCCGGTTCCGCTGCACCTTCGACCCCTCCCCAGTTCACTGGCTCTAAGTGAGTGGCAGCCTCACCCGCCTGGGGCCGGGGCGTCAACACTGGCTGTTGCACTGGAGGGACTTTGATAGTGGGGTCCAACTGGTGACCCCGGCAGCCTGGGTCATCAAAAATTAATAGTCTCTGTCTCCACTTAGTGTGGGGGTTATGGTGATGTAGCCAATCGATCCCCAGCATGATGTGATAATGATACGTGGGTCCCACCACAAACTGAATCCTTTCCCAGTGATCTGCTATCCCCAGCCACACTGTGGTGGTCCGCTCCTTCAAAGCTTGCCCCCCCAACAAGCTGCCATCCATCTGGGAGAAAGGGATGGGGTCCGGCAGGTTTTGGGTTTTTATGCCCAGGCTTTTCACCACTTCTGGGTTGACTAAGCACCTAGTGCAACCTGAGTCCACTGCCGCTGTTAGGGTCATGGCTCTCTGCCCCCGTCCCACAACCAAAGTCACAGTCAAAGTGTAGAGGGGAATGCCCCCACTCACCATAGGTTTGCGGCCGTCCCCACTCCCAGCCTGCCTCTGGCCGCTTTTTAAGGCAGGCTCGGGGAGTTTAAAGCCGGCTCCTCTCCATCGGCACTGTCGTCGTCGGTCCAGACTTCCTCCTCGGCCTCCGTCACCACCTGGAACCCACGGTCGCCGTAACTTTTCACCGTTGCCTTCCCCTTCCCTTTCTTGGGAGCCTGCGCTGGAGGGGGCACGGAGGGGGACGTTTTCTTCTCCGGGATACGATCCGGGCAGTTGGCGACCAGGTGGCCTTTGCGCCCGCAACCCAGGCACAGCCCCAGCCGGCGGCGTCGCTCTCTCTCCTCCCCGGCTGTCTGCCCAATCTTGCCTTTGCCTCTTTCCCCAACGACTTGGGTTTCTCTTCCCTTGGCCCCCTTATTCCTCCGCTGGTTTAGTATCCGGATCTCGTGCAGCACTGCCTCTGCCTCTCCAGCCAACCGGATCCACTCCATGGCCGTAGGGGGGTTGCCCAGGTTAAGTGCCCTGTTCACAATGTCGGGACGCAGTCCCTCCTTAAAATATTGGATCTTCATCCCCTCGGTGCAGTCTGGCACTTGGGCAATCAATCTCCGAAACTCCATAGCATACTCGGAGACGGATCTGGTGCCCTGGTCTAGGGTCTTCAGACTGGCCAGGGCAGTGTCAGCCCTGAACGGGTCTTCGAATCTGGCTCTCAGGGCTCTCATAAAGTCCGCCAGATTCCGCAGCTCGGCCGCTTGGCAATCGTACAGCTGCACAAGCCAGTTGGCTGCCTCCCCTTTGAGGTGCTTCGCCACACACTTCACCTTAGCCGCTTCTGAGGGAAAGGTGGGCCCCCATTCATCCATGTGGTCAGCCACCTGGGACAAAAAGTAGGGGAGGGTCTGGGGGTCCCCGTCAAACTTAACCCCCAACTTCCGGGCCTGTGGGTCTAACGGACGGTCTGGTGCCGGGCGAACTACCTGCTGGTCCTGTGGTGGGGCCTCGTCCTGGCCTAGGCCCGCTGGTGCCACCGCCGCGCCGTCAGTCTCTCGCCCCTCTCTCGTCCCGTCCGGGCGTCCCTTCTGTGTAGCCAGCAGTTCCCTCAGTAGGTCATGCAATTTGTCCACGTCGGCCCGAAGGTAGGCCATTTGCTCCCCCAGCTCTGCCTCCTCGCCCGGTTGTACTTTCAGGGGCTGCGTGAGACCCGTGTCCCAATCCGACCACCGAGTGGCCCTCCTCCGTTCTCGGGTCCGAATTGGAGCCACCGGTTGTCCAAACCACTGTCCTCCGCTCACCGGAGTCTGTAGCACTGGAGGTCTCGTGGTCTTCGGTAACGCACCTGCCCCCGCTGCCGAGGCCTTGGCCTCCTCCGCCGTCTGAGTTGTAAAAGGCTCCTCGGAAGTCTCCTGCTCCTGCATTGCTTCAAAGAAGAGTTGATGGTTTGGAGAGTCTCAGCTAACTGTCAGAACAGGGGTCCAGAATCCCAGACAATCAACCAGTCAGCTTTATGTAGAATAAACAGAACTTTATTGATGCTCCAGGATCAGCAAAACCACACCATTCAGCTTCTTAGCTGAGACTGACCAGTCCCCGCCCAGCACCCCTATATCTTCCAAAGTACCACACCTCCCTCTTTCTCACAAAAGCCCGCGAAAGATCTATTCCAGTTTTTTTCCATAGGTTTCGGTTCCACCTTATCTCCCCCCTTCACAATGCTTCCCACCAGAAACTCCTGCATTCCAAGCTCAGAGCCGAGCAGCCCCAAGGTCAACTGATAAATCCTCCTGGCACCGTTATGCACTCCTACTCTCTATCTAGCAACTAACTATGTACCATCATCCCCAACTACCTCTACTAACCCATATCTGGAAGAATACTACAAGGATTCTGACATGCTGTCAACAATTTGCCGTTGTCGTTTGCTGTCAAGTTGGCTTTGATGCGCAGCGATCCTATGAACAAGAGACCTCCAAGAGCCCCATCATCCACAGCCCCTGCTCAGGTCTTGCAAAGTCAGGGAAGTCCTTGTGGCCTCCTTGATGGAGTCCACCTACAATGCAGCCTTTCTCTTTTCCTACTGCCTCCCATTATCCCACATTTTTCCCAGTTTTGAGGTGCATTTACACTGTAGAAATAATGCAGTTCGGCACCACTTTAAGTGCTGTCGCTCATCCTATGGGATCCTGGGGTTTGTAGTTCTGCAAGGTCTCTGCCAAAGAGTGGCGGTTGCTTCACGAAAATACAAACCCCAGGATTCTGTAGGATGGGACAAAAAGTGGTGTCAAACTGTATTATATGGGGTTGGTGTTTTAGATTTTGTGTTTTAACTTTTGTAGGCTTTTCATATTCATTTTATACCGTTTTAACAGGGTTGTTTTAATTGTTTTTTATTATTGTTGTTGTTGTTTTTAAGGTGTTTTTATCATGTGAGCTGCCTTGAGTGCCTTTTTGGGAGAAAGGCGGCATAAAAATGAAATAAAAACAGTCAATTATTTCTACAGTATAGATGCACCCTGGGCTTAACAACAGCTAAAGCAAACAAAGTTTGTTGAAAAGCAATGAAACCATGATGAAACTTTTGATCCACAATCATTCCAAATAGCCCTCTTCTTTTAGACAATCACATTATCAAGATTTCTGAAGTTGCCTCCCACAATTCTTTCTCATGCCCTTGTTTATTTTAAAAATGCAGCATATTAGCCACTAGTCCTAAATGCTCCTTGAAGAAACACAGTCTTTCCTACACAAAAAGTATCAGACTGCACCATGTCCAATTTTTGGGTTCCTGTGTGCTTTTTCTACCCGCAGCCCCTCCAAACACGTTAAATTTTAGCAACGGGGCGCATCATAAGCGGAAGACGCTGGTCGCCCCAGAAATCAACATCTCCTTGGATCAGAGCGAAGGTTCGCTCCTGTCGGACGATTTCCTCGACACGCCCGACGACCTGGACATCAACGTGGATGATATCGAGACCCCGGATGAAACCGATTCCTTGGAGTTCCTCGGGAACGGAAACGAACTGGAATGGGAGGGTAAGCCATATTTCATATTTCCTCAGATATTTTGGGAATGGGATAGACTGTGGTTCAAACCTCAGCCAAGTTCTTAGAGTTCTTAGGAGCACAGGCTGCATCTGCGCTGCAGAATTAATGCAGTTTCACAGGGCTTTAACCGCCTAGGCTCAATGCTATGGAATCCTGGGACTTGTAGTTTGCTGTGGCACCAGAGCTCTCTGACAGAGAAGGCTAAACAGCTGACAAAACTACTTGGAATGACGAAACAACAAAATGCCTGTTGTGCAAAAGTGACATTCCTCTTCTGCCCTGTTGCAGTATGATTCTAAGAAGAAATGTTTAAAAAGAAGGAAAGGAAAGGAGGAAGATGTGGAGACTTTTTTCTTCCATTATGTCTCATAATTTAAAAAAAAAATCCTTAAAAGTGAGAGTAAAATATTGCAACGAGAACTACCTGCAAATAGTCTGGGGTAACAGAAACATTATTTGTAAATTATAAAAAGAGAGAGTAGGAGAGAAAGAACTATAGAAACAAATATCCCAATGTCCTGATATATCTGTTCCATCTGGAAGAGCTCTCAAAAAATACTGTTGATTTGAGATCCCAGGGATGGTCCCTATTTCTCCCCAGATGATACTCCCGTGGCCACTGCCAAAAACATGCCCGGAGACAGCGCGGACTTATTTGGGGACGGAGCCGCGGACGGCGGCAGCACCACCAACGGCCGCTTGTGGCGGACGGTCATCATAGGCGAGCAGGAGCACCGCATCGACCTGCAGATGATCAAGCCGTACATGAAAGTGGTGACCCACGGAGGTGAGGAAAGGGTCCTCAGACTGTCAGGGCATGGGTCCTCAGACTGTCAGGAACCGTCAACTAGGAAAGTAATCCTTGAGTAATCATAGCAGTTGTCTTCTCCCTACAAGAAAGATGCAGTTTTCAAAGACGATTCACAATTCAAGACTTAGTCTGCGCAAAATAAAAAACCCAACCCTCATAGGGGGTTGTTGCACACAAGAAACCTATTCTGCGCAGAATACAATCTGCAGAAAATGTACAGAATAGAATATGCAGGATAAAAGATACAATAAATACTTATTTTTCACAAAATCCACACATGGGTTTTTGTTGTTGTTTTTTTGCACAAAAACAGGTTTTCCTGTGCAAAAACTAAGTACGAATTTTGCATAGAAGACATTTGAAACAAAAAGAACTCTTAGCATTCCAGGATTATTCTCATCAAGGATTCTTTCCACAATCCATAAAAATGCATTTTGACTATTTTAAAAAAAATATTCTCCCCATCCCTGGACTCAACATATCCATTTGTATCTGTTTTGCTTAGGCTATTACGGCGAAGGCCTCAACGCCATCATTGTCTTCGCCGCTTGCTACTTGCCTGACAGCAGCCTACCCGACTACCATTACATTATGGAGAATCTCTTCCTGTGAGTAAAAGCCACGATATTTTTGATCTTTTCTTCTCGGCAACACAAGCAGTGAGTCATCTTCTGCGGAGGGTGCTAAAATTCATGTGCCCATCGCGCTTTACTTTTGGCGCGGATGTTTTCCTCACCTCATTTTCTGCTTCCGTTTTCCTCCTGACAGGTATGTGATCAGCAGCTTGGAGCTGCTAGTAGCCGAAGACTACATGATTGTGTACTTGAACGGTGCCACCCCACGACGGAGGATGCCGGGCATCGGCTGGTTGAAAAAGTGCTACCAGATGATAGACCGGAGGTGAGAAACGCACCCATCCCATAACAAGTGGTCGATATTTTACTCTGCCAAGCTGGCATTGGAATAAATCTGCCCCCATTCCTCTTTCTAGGGTTTGGGAAAGCTACTTTTCCAACCAAATTCGCTTAATTGCATTTTAACCTTTGTACGGTGTGTACTTTTAGCTGTGTCTGTTTTTAACTTTTGAGAGTCACCTTGAGTCCTGGGAAAAAGGTGGAATATAAATACAGAGATGAATACGTAAATAATAACTATGATTAATTTTTTGGTGGGTTTTCGGGCTATGTGGCCATGTTCTAGAAGAGTTTATTCCTGATGTTTGGCCAGTATCTGTGGCTACCATCTTCAAGAACTATGACTCCCAGAATCCCCAAGCCATCAAGGCCAATACTTTGGCTAGTAATTTGTACACGTGCTGATTTTCGTATGACCATTTTAAGATGGCCGAACCAAACAAAAATAGCACCAAGCCCTCCAGAGCAAATAATATTTTTGGACTGGTTTGTGGCTGACAACATCATGCCCTTCTCCAAAATCCAAATGAAAGGACAGAAAGGAATATGTGTGTGTGTTGTGTGCTTTCAATCCGTTTCCGACTTATGGCAACCCTAAGGAGAACCTGTAATGAGGTTATCTTGGCAAGATTTATTCGGGAGGAGAGCGTTGCCTTTGCAAAATACCTGGTTTAAATCTTTCCTCTCTTCACAAACGCCCCTGGCTTGCTCTTGAGTCTATGTTGCCTTGGCTTTTTGCGCAGATTACGGAAAAACTTGAAAGCGCTGATCATCGTCCATCCTTCCTGGTTCATCCGGACAGTCCTGGCGATATCAAGACCTTTCATCAGGTAAACAAGGAATCTCTGGGGAGAAGGGCTTTAAATCTGTCTGATATTTCCCAGTAGATAAGACCCCCACATCCTGTAATTTGGGTTATGCTCCTTCCACTCACTCCAATAGGCAGGGCTGAAACTTGAGACCTTCTGGTGACTCCCACGTGGGTGGAGCTAACCCTGGAAGCCCAGTCTTGTCCTGCCTATCACTCCAGTAGGATGTGTTTGCTGTTGCTCTGCAACTTCTTCACTACAGCTGCTTTAATCCTTTTTCTTGGTGCCTTGGAAGCATGGAGGAAGATTTAATATGGCAAGGGCTCCCAGGATTGGAGAAATGTCTTGGCTTTGCCAATGACTCTCCCTCTCCTCCAAAGCTGCCCCCTTTCATGGGGGAGCACAGGAGATTTCAGCAGACAGCCTTGCAGCACATGGGAGCCATGGGAACAGATGGTGAAGGTTTTCCTCTCCATGTCTCTGTTTCTCCCCATCTCCTCTGCCCAGCCCTTTTAGGGCCACGGATCAGAGAGGCATCTGGCCAGAAGTTTTGGAAACTTCCCTCCTCAGTGTCTCTGCCCAACCCGTTGAGGGTCTGGGTTCAGAGGAGTGGCTGGCCAATGCTATGGGAAAGAGCTTCTCCCCATCTCCTCTGCCCAGCTCTTTTAGGGCCACGGATCAGAGAGGCATCTGGCTAGAAGTTATGGAAACTTCCCCTCTCAGCATCTCTGCCCAACCCGTTGAGGGTCTGGGTTCAGAGGAGAGGCCAGCCAATGCTATGGGAAAGAGCTTCTCCCCGTCTCCTCTGCCCAGCCCTTTTAGGGCCATGGATCAGAGAGGCATCTGGCTAGAAGTTATGGAAACTTCCCCCTCAGCATCTCTGCCCAACCCGTTGAGGGTCTGGGTTCAGAGGAGAGGCCAGCCAATGCTATGGGAAAGGGTTTCTCTGCATCACCTCTGCCCAGCCTGAAGCAGTGCCAAGGTCAGAGAGGCAAGCCAGCCAGAAGACACAGGATAAGGGGTGAGTACCATGGGCCCTCTCTGCAGCCAGCAAGGAACCTTTCCCAGATCTAATGCCATTGGCCACTGCAGGCACTATGCCTAGCATAAGGCTTGGGACTCTGCCAGGAGGGCAGATGAGGGGTCTCCCCTTCCTTCCCTTCCTTCCCATTCCTGGTCCCAGTGGCACCCAGGATCCCAACAGATGTGGGAGATCCTGTTGCAGCCTGGGAATCACATGGTGATGTTGCCAGGGCTCTTGCACATTGAATTCTTATAATGAAATGTGTGGAAAGAGGCAGAGGACTCCTCCTCAGGCACATAATAATAATATATTTATTTGTATCCCGTCTCTCCCTGAGTTGGATATACAACCGCCATCTTGGCCGCATGGCTTTAAGGTAAGCTAGATGGGGCCCAGCAGGGGCTGATGCTTGCGACTCTAAAATGGGCTTTTTTGGCTGCCATAGAGCATCCCACAATGAAAGTAGAAAATGGCCTCTTGCCCTCACCAGAGGGAACATGGCCCTGCCACCCACCTCTAAACAGAGGCTGGATGGCCATATGTTGGGTGTGCTTTGATTGAGTGTTCCTGCATGGCAGGGGGTTGGACTAGATGCCCCTTGGGGTCCCTTCCAACTGTAGGATTCTGTGATTCAAGGTTTTGCTGAGAGAATACATGGATACAAATCCTCATGCATTCCCTCCTTTAAAAAAGGGGGGGGGGAGGGGAAGACTTGTGGGAAGGATGAGGAGAGTCCCCTTCACCCCCTATGGTGTTAGGCTGCCCCAAACTGTGGCACTCTTGAGGCCCTTTCTATCAGAGATGGCCCTTTCTCAGGATCCAGGCATATCTCAAGGAAATGGGGTGCCATGTCCCACAGCAGCCCTATGTGCTCCTCCCAGTTCACCTATGCAAAGGGGAAGGGAGTTGAGGAACAAGCCAGCCTCTATAATGGAGCCTGAGACTGAAAGGGCTAAGCTTCTAAACCCCATCTTGGAGTTCTGTCTGTTTCAAAAATAAGACTATAGGCCATATGCAACTATATTTCTTCCTTCTCAGAGTTGTTCTGTTTCTGGTCATCCCCCCTTCCCTTTTTGCCTGTTTTACCAGAGCAGAAAAGGTGGCTGGAAACTAATTCTGCAGGGAAAGGGTAGCCATAAAAGCCACATGATGACTTTTCTTCCCTCCTCAGAGGCCTCCATCCCTGTCTCCATTAAGGCCAGAGTTCACTTTGCCTTAGCTGGGGCAGCCTAAAGCACAGGAGGAGCACATGGTTCTATTCTGAGGACAGGTGGGGATGTTGAATAATTTGTTAATGTTTTTAATTGTACTGTTTTTTAAGGTTGTGAAGCCACTCTGAGTTCCACTGCTGGGAAAAGAGTGGAACACATACATCATCATCATCATCTCCCTTGTGCAAACTGGTATCAGCCTAAGCTTTTCTCAATGAGAGCATAGGCTTTATCTATACAGATTTGTTTAGAGTTTAATAAGCAGGGGGACTCAAGCAA
Organism: Urosaurus nigricauda; assembly: GCA_034509955.1. NCBI lineage: Eukaryota > Metazoa > Chordata > Lepidosauria > Squamata > Phrynosomatidae > Urosaurus > Urosaurus nigricauda. Next base: position 35,236,861 of record JAOEGL010000007.1, on the reverse strand, counting down.
GAGAGAAAGATACTTCCCTCCTCTGGTCATTGAGTGGATCTCTAAGGCTTACACACATTTGAGGATCTTTGAGAAGATCATCTCAGATGAGGTGATAGATATATATTGGATTAAGGTGACCAGCCAAGCCCTTCCCCCTTTAGGGGCGAAAGAGCTGCGATAAACACAGGGACCATTAGCTATCCTCAGGAGACACCTGGCTCCCCTCTCCATCCCTTCTTTCAGAGGAGAGATGTCTGTTAAAGGAAATTTAAAAATAAAAATGCAGCTCCTTGAAAAGGTTGGCTGTAATTCAAGGGGTTAAGGAAAGATTTTAATTGGAGACAAACAACTTCCTCTCCATCCCCCCCCCCTTTCCCCCCCATGAGTATTTGAAACAATAAAACAGGTTTTTCTACTAAGGGGTTGCTTCAAATTCCATTCAGACAATCCTATGGAGCCCTGAGGGGTCTGCCAGAAAGAAGAATACCACTATTACCTGTTAACTAGTCTAAAGAGTTACATTTTAATTAAGAATGCCTGCTGATGGACTTGCCATTCAGCTGGTTCCTTTTGTTACATGGTTTACTAATCTCTTCTTTCAGTTAGTCTCAGGGTGCTACAAGATCCCTTTGCATACTATTGTTACAAGGTTAGCCACTGTGTGGGTGGGCAGCCCTCTGTATACCCACAGCTTGTAGGGGTGTGTGTGTGTGTGTGTGTGTATATATATATATATATATATATTCAACAACAACAAAACCCTAAGAACAAGAACCATGATTTTACTGTTTTATATAATGGACTCCTTTTTACTGTGACATTATATTTTATGAGACATGAGCTTCCATGGATTTGGTATCCATGCAAGGGCTTATGACCAATCTCCAGTGGATACCAAGGGCCCACACTACTCTTTAAAATTGAAGTTTGTTTTTCTTTGACAGATCTTTTGTGGAGAAATTCCTCTCCTCGAAATTGGATAGCAGATAGCAGAGACCTTGCCAATGTTCTGTTATCTTCCATGACTCCTTAATCAGCGGTTCATTCAGTGGAGAGAGCCCTCAGCCTTCCTATAGGTTGATGATAGTCTGCTGCATGAATTTGGAAGGTTTTTTAATCCTCCAGACAATATCTTTCGTGGATGAAATCAGACTCAATCCTGACAACAGGCCTCGCTAACTGAGTGCATCTGCATGGACTCACCAGTGTCTTCAACATAAAGGTTAACCCCCTTGCCTAACCATGGAAATAGTCTTATTTTACACAGGTGCACAGATGTTCCAGTGAAAAACTGCACACTGTTCTGAAATATAAGTTGGTGGTCAGACATGAGCACTCCTCTTTCAGAGTGGTAAGTCTTCATTGTGTCAAGCTAAATCACCTTAACATCACCTTAATAGCTATAACCAATTGACCAGGTGATCAGGAATAGGGTGGAAGCTGACATAGACCCATATCGGATCAGGTTCCATGCTGATTGATCATGAAATCCACCATGATTACTCCTGGGGGCTTAACTGGAGATCCTTCTCCATGTTGGGATCACTAGCTTCTATTTTTTCCCTAGACTGCCTAGTAACGGGAAATGGGTTTTTGGCCATGGAAGAAAGGGCTCCCATGCCTGACATTCTTCCCAATCTCAAGGTGAGCCTGATCCCTCTCCATCTCTCTACACCAATACTAGTTGGTATTGGTATATAGTGCCATACAGTGGCAGCCCCTCGACCAGACCTGCTGCTGTTAATTCTGAGAATATAATGGAAACAGTTGCTTTTTCCTCAGAACAGATATTCTGGTCTATAACACATAAATTGGCATTGATGTCCATGAAAACCTCAGCCTTCTCCTTTTGTAATTCACCACAGCCATGTCCAGACTTCACTTATAACCTCGCTGTTGTGACACACGCAAAGGGCTGAGGTGGGATAGCATCCCATCTCCATCCCAAGTCCCTCAGGTGACTTGTTGCTTGCCTTGCTACACAACACCTTTTCTCTTCTAGGATTTATTCACGGTCCCGAGGGTGCTAACAGTCATAGTTCCTAAAGGAGATCTCTCTAAACCAGTTACCTGGTTGGGGCCCCTCCGGATTGTTCCCCCTTTGGCACAGAGCGGATCAGAGCCTGGGGTCCTGCGATCACACTAGCAGCTAAATGTTATTAGAACTGCCCCAATGGCAATACAGACAGAATCAGACCCAGACCCCCTCCTTAGGGTGAGCTTTAATTAACAAGATTTTACGTACAGTGCTATGTAAATTTTCAGCACTACATAAACTAAAGTTAATAATATAGCTGTAACCTCAGGGTTCAGAATCATATTCCGTCGCCTTCTCCTTCATTCTCCCAGTCACTGGAAAGAATGTGAAACATACACCATGCTGGGGAGCCAGCCACCCATAGAGGAGAAACAGCTGTGTACCTCTGACACTCCACTTTGTTTTCCTTTAGCCCTGTGCTTTGGGCAAGAAGGCATCAGCCTCCATGCCTAGCAAGTGGATCATGCCCTGCATTACTCCTGACCATGGATCCTTGGGAGGTTACCACCAGAAACCAAATCACTCATACCAAGGAGTGCAGGTGCATTGCACCTCTAGCTATCATAGGTCCTATAGCAAAGACCATCAGGGTGGCCACATTGAAGCCATCATACACTCTTATTAGGCTTCACTGGTTTGACAGCTTGGTTTGGCTGAGACCTGTCTTGCAGCAGGTGCTTAAACCTATGTAACTGAAGGGCCAGCACCACCCACCCTGGTTAGATCAGCTTTGGTAAATCCCAAATTACAGGATGTGGGGGTCTTATCTACTGGGAAAACGGACATTGGTACTTACCCGTGATATGTCCATTTCCAGTAGATAAGAGCCCCACATCCTGGCCCACCCTCAGGGGTGCTGGCATTGGGATGTCTCATAATCCACATAGTTCTTTCCTATGGGGAGCAAGTGAGTTTGCTCATGGGCTGTCTCAGTCACTGTTGTTATGTTTTTCTGGAGCATTCGGCTTTTGTACGACTGGCCTTCCAGGGTTAGCTCCACCCACGTGGGAGTCACCAGAAGGTCTCAAGTTTCAGCCCTGCCTATTGGAGTGAGTGGAAGGAGCATAACCCAAATTACAGGATGTGGGGCTCTTATCTACTGGAAATGGACATATCACGGGTAAGTACCAATGTCCGTTTTGCACCTGTGTATGTGTCGCTTCTCATTGCTCTCTTTGCTTTCCTATACATTGTACATTAGATTTACCCCTTTCTACATTTTCCAAGGTGGCTGGTACAAGCCTTATTGCCAAAGTCAGGAAAACCAAACCTGTGATATACAAGTTTCTCTCTCTTTTTTTGTGAAAGAAAGACTCTATAATGCAGTAGGATGCAATATGGGGGAATTTCAGGCTTTCCTTCCATCACACCCAGAACCGTACTCAAGGATTACTACCTTTTCTCTCTTTCCATCAAATCTACGTTGAGCCAGTTTTCAGTACTATATGCCTCCATGAAAGCAATTTAATCCCCCCCTGATTTGGTTTTTCAAGCAGGTCAGGAATAAATGTAACAGCCCAGAAGAGTCACGCTACAACACCTCTAGAAGATTTTAGCAGATGTACGTTTGCGTCAATTGCATGTTTTCATCTCTTCTCCTCCCTAGTGTGAAATTCATCAATAAAATCCAGTACGTTCACACCTTGGAGGAACTGGCCCATAATATCCCCATGGAGCACGTCCAGATTCCAGAGTGCATCCTACAGTGAGTATCGCATGTCTCCGCTTCTCACAAACCCTGGGAACCGTGTTAGCTTCCGGACGTCGTCTTCGCCATCCCTGCCGTTATTCCCTCTCCTTCTCCGCTTACTGCTTCTTCCCAATGTTAAAAGAAGAAAACATTTTAAATGGGAGAGGGATCTATTCTTAGTAGTAGTAGTAGTACAGTCGGCCCTTGACTTTCATAATGCTTCGGGCGGCAGGATCCCCTCGAAAGTGGGAAAAATGTAGGGCACTATATATAGGCAAATATAGGACACTAATTTTTTAAAAAACTTAACACTTCTCTAGGCATTTCTAAGTCCTCCGCTGTGATTCTATGGTCAATTTCCAGCAGAATCATACTGGAAGACTTAGAAATGCCTAGGGAGTACTTTTTTCCCTGTTTGCAGACCAATGCACAATAGAATTGATGTATATCAGGACACTCTTGCCACTATCCCATTACACATCTTCATAATTTACTAATAGGGTTTCTTAACCACTCCACTACATAGCTGACTATATGTAAAGTTACATATAGCAGAATAGAGAATTTGGGCCATTATCCCTATTATTCAATCAATCAATCAATTTTATTAATGCTTAAGCCAAAGGCCATTCGCATTTATCCCTATTATTAGGGAAGATGGGGTTTTTTGATCAACAACTTTTCATCACTGTCCTGCTTTTTCATGTCTAGGTTCGAAGAGGAGCGGAACAGAGCAAGGAAAGAAAGGTAAGCTTGCAGCATTTCACTGGTCCTAACATTAATCTTTGCGGGGCTTGATATGAAGATTGCAGTACTTTGCTGGGCTTGACATTTCTTTAAGGGGGAAAGTGGGAGGAAAAAAGAGAATCCGGGACACTTTAAAAGCAGTTGAAGAACCAGGATGACACAGGATTGATCAGGACTGTCCCTGCCAAATTGGGATAGTTGTATAATGTCTGCCGTTTCAGAAAGAGAGGATTTCAGCGGACAATTTGTTTTTACAGGGCAGAAGAGAAACAGGAGGGGGCTGAGAGAGAGAGGTAAACCTTTTCCCTGTTTTATTTTCTCAGGAATAGCATGGCGACACTGCCGTTTTGGAGGCAAACAGGCAAAACGCTGGTATATACAAGAGCCTGGATTCAAAACTGTCATTTTACTGGTGCAAGGTCTATTGTACTGGTGCAGGAGTAGCCCCCAATGGACTGCCCTCTATACACAAAAAGCCCAGATACCTCCATTTTTTCTCTGCAGCCCCTCCCAAAATGGCGACAGAGTCGCTTCCCATCACCATTTTGAGAGGGACTGCAGAGGAAAAGTGTGGTCTTTGAGGACAGCACAAGGTGCTGAGTGATGGTGGGATGGGATGGGGTAGTTTTACATGTTCTTACACATTTGGGGGGTTCTTGCATGACTAAAGTCAACTTCAACCACCATAAAGCTGCTTCCTTTTTTGTCTGTTCTTCCCACACAGGCCTGCGCTGCCAGCAGAGGAGCATGAAACAAGGTCTGGATTTTTAATATTTGTATATACAAAAAATTTAAGCACTTTCAAGGAGGTTTTGGTCTAACTGGCCATGGTGATAACAGCTCGATCATGGAACCGACAACCAGGCAGTCTTTGACCAAAATGTGGCCTTGTCAGAGACTTTTTTGTTAACAGAGGTGTTTCTGTGCACTGTGTGTTTCTTACATAATGTGTTGCACTTGCCCAATTCCCAGTGTTTCAATGGGTCTTCTCTTGCTGGGGTTAACTAGAGTCCCAGTTCTATCCCAATTCTGCAACCTGGAAAAAAAAGTGGGGAGTGGGATTCTGCAAATGAGATGAAGCTGCTGTCGTGAATGCTGCTAAAAAACCTCCAGCTAGACAGATGAAAAGGAAAATGTTTTGTTAAAGGAGCTTCTTTGAGGGAGGCTTTGTGAACAAGGGGACGCCTCAACCAGAGACCTCCTATCAATTGCTCTAACTTAAATTGCAACCTGCCGTCTTCACGTATTAATGCTGACTTTTCTCTCTCTTCCCCCTCTTCTGACTCCACTCAGCATGTCATGAAGAAAGACCCACCGATGGATTCATGGATCGAAAGAACATCGTGGTCTCATGCATTACCACCCTCCGTCAATGCCCTTCCTGGTGTGTTAAGACCTCCTGTAACCTTCTATCTCATCCTCAGCCCCAGCCCAGCAAGGAACTCTGTCTACTTCCAAAGTCAACGCAAAGACATCGCACAAAGGATCCAGCAAACCAACAGCCATTTCCAGGAGCTTCAGATTCTCAGCTCTGTATCACAGAGTTTGTGTTGCAAACAGTGTTGACAAAGAGACAGTGCAAGGGAATATTGATGGCATCCAACCCAAAAACAGAAATCTAATTTTTCTACTCTTCTTTCTGTGGGGCCACACAGCGACATGGGATACGCAAGGTCCATATCTGTTCTTAATTTCTTGCCAGGTGGATGATCGTGGAGATTTTTGCTTTGTGCATTTATTGGGTGAGGGATCATTGCCAGGACAAAACTTCTCCTTTTAGATGAGATTTGGATTTGGCTTTCCCAACAAAGATGGGAGTGTCTCCATTATCATTTCTTCAAATATATTCTTATCATGGAGATTGTACTGGAGGATGGCAGGGCAAATGTTATGAAGGAGAATTAGCATTCCTAATGATGGGTTCTCTCTCCAACTTCTGGCTGCTCAAATTCCAGAAGGATCCCAACACAAAGCCCTTTCACGCAACCATCTGTGGGCAGGTACAAATATCTTCCTGGATCTCATGGTTCTTCGTGACCCTGGACAATCATCCGCTATATTTATACCTCCGAACATACAACTCGAGCTGCTAACACCTGAAAACTGCCCATATCTCTTTCAGCACGGAAAAAAGGAAAGAAAGAAAAAGGAGTTTTATGCAAGTGCAAGAATGCAAAGTTAGAAAGTATACTTACTTATAATAGCAAGATGACAAATAGAATGTGCTTTTCTTTAAAATAATAATAATAACAACAACAACAACAACAACAACAACAACACTTAATCTTCTGCTCTTTTTCCCCAAGAGGTCTGCCCAGAAAACATATCAGTTATCACAATTTCTCCTCAAAAAGGAGACCTTGTTATTTTAGGGTTGGAAGAGAGAGACGTTTGGGTTTAAGATATTTCAGTCTTAAGTATCTTAATGGATTTGACCCCATGCTTTCCAGGATTTGACTCCATCAATTCTACCCGACTGACTTTGCTGGCACAGAAGACACCAACCGAGTCGTGCAGAGCCATTTTCAAATTGGGGCTTGGAAGCTGGCTTCGCATTCAAGGGCCCCTTTCAAGAGTAAGCAGGGCAATGAAACGTGACCAGACCATTCCCATCCAACCCAGTCGGAAACCCTATTAATTTCAACATTTTCATGTGCAGAATTTCGCGAGAGGGCGCTGCTGCCCAAATGACATTAGCAGCTGGGATTTCCTTGTGTCTCGATGCCAGCAACGCAACAGGAGGTGACTGCAGAAGACTGGGGGAAACACACAACAGTTGGCTTGCTCATTTATCCCCTCTGAAATGTTACACCCGTCGTCTGGTATGTCTCCTAAATACCCTAAAGGCACCAGATCCTGTCCGGTTTTGGAAGCTAAGCAGGGTCAGCCCTGGTTAGTCCTTGGACGGGAGACTGCCAGAGAATACCAGGTGCCATAGGTTATATTTCCGAGGAAGTACCTCTGAGGATTCCTTATCTAAGAAAAACCCTTTGGAATGAATGGGACCACCATAAGAGCAGACTTGAACACACATACAATGGCTTTAGAGATTGTCTGTATTCAAAGAAGAGTCAGCACAGTGTAATGGTTTGAGTGTTGGACTAGGACTCTGAGAGACCAGGGTTCGAATCCCCTCCTTTCAACCATGGAAAACCACTCGGGGACCTTGGGCAAGTCATATTCTCTCAGCCTCAAAGGAAAACAAGGGCAAACCTACTCAAATAATAAATCTTGCTAAGAAAATTCCACGCAAAAGGTCACCAACTTGTACGCAACGGCAACAACTTGCGAAGTAAGGAAGCTCCAATGGCTCGAGCTGCAGAAACAGTTAAATTAGTTCATTAAAATTGCTTTGGGGGACCGTTATGATCCCAGTGAACCAACAACATTGACGTCTCCCCACATCCTGGTGGACCTTTCAAGTCCTGGTCTTGTACCCACATCCCAGTGATGGGAGTAGAATCCCATGGGATGGAAGGACTTTTTGGATTACTGGATAGACTTTCCCTTAATTTGGAAGAACATGGAGTTCCTCCAGTTAGCATCAGATGCAAAAGAAGGTGGATATAGGATTGCAGGGTATGGTAACCCTCTGAGGAAACACACGGCTAACCCAGGACTTTGTTTCCATTACAGAACTCAAAATCACACCGTGAGCTGCTCCTGTTTCGTCACCCACTGCCTTCCTGATTTCACCTTCCTAAATTAGGCTTGAATGTTTGTTTGTTTTGCTGGTTCTGTTGTTCAACCTCTGGAAACTGAAGACCCTTGTTGATCTGCTATGAATCACCCAGAGATCCTTGTGCCTCAAGATGATGGCATAACCTTGGGGTTGCCACTGAACATTGCCACTGATCTTGAAAATGTATAGCTCATGACTGAACGCTCCTCTTTCTCTCCCCTTCATGCATATATAGAAATATCAAAGAAGTTGCTTTTGGGGGTGAGGGACATTGGGAAAACTTAAGAGGACATCTGAAGCAGCTTCCAGATGGGTTAGAGAATAGGACCATTTAACCCAATAGAGGATGATCTGACCAGCACCAGATTTAGGAGTTGTTGGGCAGGTGTGGGATGGGGGGCTTTTCTTGGGTCTGCTGGTCAAGATCCATGGAAGAGGGAAAAAGCTGGGCATCCCATGGTGCATGGGAAAGCATGCGCTGTGCCAGGCAACTAGGAGAACCCTCAACACGTTCTTAGAAGTGATAACTGGCGGATCCATAATATCGGAAGGATTGGTGGTTTGCACGTTTTTCTCCAGGAACGATAGGATTTACGGACTGTGGTTTTCTTGTATATAGGAGAACATCATTCATCATAACCTCAATTTCTCTTTACCCTCTTCTCTGTGGACATGATATGCCACATATTTGGAATGGACTCATCCTTTGAGGGACCAGAGGGGCATATTAAGGATTAATTGGTTAAAGGGAAACTCTGTGGCATAGTCTATGGACTATGGCTCAAATCATCCCAGACCATTGGCTATGCTAGCTGGGATTTCTGGGAACTAGACTTCAACCATGCCTAGAGGGCTATTCATCCTGGATTCAAGACCGGGAAAGTATCTATCCTGACCCGCATGTGGTGAGAAAGAATTGGAAACAGGAGACCCTTCACACCATATGATCATAGTACAATGATTCCATTTATACGGAAGCCAGGGATTTGTAGTTTAGAGAGAGGCATTGAGTAATGTCAGCCAGAGAGCTCTAGTGCCTTCCCAAACTACAAACCCCAGGATTGCAGGGGATGCAGCCCGTGGCTCTTAAAGTGGGTTCACAGGACTATAACGGTGTCGTGCAAATGGATCCTTATATTACTACAATCTTGTAACCATTCTTTTTGTGTTAATTAATGCATCGTACTCCCCTAAGAGGGCAAAAACCAATCTTGCCACAGTTGGCATTCATTCAGGGCATAAGAGTCTGACTAGTTCAGTTCAGTCCCGACGGCTGCTCTCCTGTAAAAATAGAAAATTCTGTCCCCATTTGAAGCATATCGTACAATCCCACCCTTCCCATGTCAATGCTCCTTCTTCTCGCCTCAGAGACTCTTGCTTCCAGATGTAGGATATATGCCAGAGAAGGGATTTTCGAACCCCCCGTGTTCTACATGGACAAATGTACATATATGTGCTTCTTCTTCTTCTTCTTTTTGTATAATATCGCATGCCGCTCTCTCTCTCTGTCCAAGTGAATTCTGCCATCACCAGACGAAGGCACAAGAACCACTCCTACGCACCCACTTTCCCTGTCTTAAAGTGGAGCCCTTCTGACCAAAACATAACTTGTAAAACGGTGGGGGACCGTAATTCTTCGGCAACCGCCCTGTGTTTGTATTTTAGATGGTTTAACTCTAGGAAGATACTGTTAACTATATATGATGATCAACCTTTTTCTTGCTTTGTTTGAAGCCAAGAAACTATGTGGATATTTAATTAAAAATACTGAACCTTCCACGTGTCTGTTCTTTTTAAGGAATATTGCCATCACAACTCAATTATAAATGTATTGCTTTCTCCCAAACCTCAGGAAATGTTGACTTATTTCTTGAGTCCACATTTCCTGAGGTTTGGGGGATTTTGCACAAAAGAATTTTACTAGGGAATAAATATGAATCTTATGTTTTGTTTTTATACCCGATGATCTAATATTTTAAGCCATTATTCCAGGGATACCAAAAACAGACTATGAAGGAGAATACTGTATCTCCAGCGATCAAATAGTTTAAGGCACTTCATTGCTTGAGGTTCTGAATAATCAGAAATGTGACACAATACATTGCAATGCGCATAGCTAAGAACCCCAATTATCTACTATTCTGCTCAGGTTTTGCAAACTCAGGGCGGACGTGGCTTCTTTGATCGGATCAATCCACTTCTAGTGAGGTCTTTCTCCTTTCCTTCCAATTTATCAAACATGATCATCTTTCCCAGCAAGTTGTGTTGTTTCATGAAAAGCACAATATCATTAGTTTGGTCATTTTGGCTTCCAGGGAGAGTTCAGGCTTAATTTGCTCTTGGACCCATTGATTTGTCTTTCGAATCATCTTTCAAATGAGTTGGTTTTCTTCCCATCAGCTTTCTCCACAGTCCAGCTTTCACAACCATACATAGAAATGGGGAAGACGATGATGGCCTGGAGGATTGCGACCGACCAGGATGAGGTATGTTTATTTTTACAGACTCCGATCCAAACCTACGTCATGCTATGATCTAAGGATAGGTTTGAAATTTTAATGAATTCTGAAATAGCAAAGGGGTTTTCCAGACTGTGGAGTGGATTAGTTGGCCGAGAAATGACACGCAACACCATTCTCTTTTGCAGGAAGAATGATCGCCCTCTCTGTCAAAGCGCTATAGGAGATCTATGGGCCCATGAAAGCATGCGCTGTTTCTTCTGTAGTTTATATCCTTCCCGAAAGCATTCGAATTGTTTTCAACAAGAACAAAACCTTAACGATTCAGGTAAGCGGGCATTTAATCCTCTTTAGCTTCCGTCATCAGCCGGCGAAGGGGAAACGTCACTGTCCTTGGCTCGAAGTTTCTGGCACATACCGCTTGGCTGCGAGGAACGTGACCAATGAGTGTACCGTCTACGCTTTGATACATCCCATGTTATAACTATGACTTACAAGCGTACGGAACAACTGAAGGATTAAGTGCTGCTTTATGAGGAATACAAAACGTGCGACCAGGAAACGGCAGGCATGTCCTTTGTGAGGCAGACATGCTCGGGGAGTCAGTCGCTGTGTTTTTCCACAAGCGATATGACATTTGTCCCCTGAGCTCTCTTTTGGGCATCTCCATATTATTAACACATGGAAAGGCCTCAGTGTTGTTTTCTAAGAACTAGTAAGAAGGAGCAATGCGCGATTAGGAAACTGGGAGGGAAACCTCCATTCAAACCGTATTGACAATTCCTTCTCCTAAGGCTGATCCACCAGCTTTATCCTAGCTGCCTGGATCCAATAGGGGCATTAGACTTGGGCAATTTCAGTGGCGCAAGTGGGTTCGTGTTTTAGGAATGTGTGGAAAGACAGCATCAAATGGCTCCTTAGACACGTAGAGCCACAAAGGTGGAAGAGACCCCAAGGGCCACCCAGTTCAACCCCATTCTGCCACAGAGGAAGACTCCATCAAAGCACCTTGGACAGATAGACATCCAGCCTCTGCTTTTCTAGAAGATGTCTTTCTGGATGGAAAATAGGTTTGCATTGTAAGAATGTGTGGAAAAACAGAATCCAATGGCTCCTTAGAGTTGGAAGAGACCCTAAGGGCCATCCATCCAACCTGCTTCTGCTATACAGGAAGACAGATCAAAGCACTCCCTGTGATGGATGACCGTCCATCCTCTGCTTTTTCTAGAAAACATGCTTCTGGATGGAAAATGAGTTTGTATTTTAAGAACGTGTGGAAAGACATTATCCAATGGCTCCTTAGAATCAGAGAATCGTAGAGTTGGAAGGGACTCTAAGGGTCATCCAGTCTGACCTGCTTCTGCCATGCAGGAAGACACCATCCAAGCAGTCCCTGTGATGGATGGACATGTTTTTCAAGAAGATGTGCTTCTGAATAGAAAGTGGGTTTGCGTTTTAAGACCTTGTGGAAAGACAGCATCCAATGGCTCCTTAGAACTGGAAGAGACCCTAAAGATCATCCATCCAACCTGCTTCTGCTACGCAGGAAGACACCATCCAAGCGCTCCCTGTGACAGATGGCCATCCTGCCTGTGCTTTTTCTGTAAGACGTCCTTCTGGATGGAAAGTGGGTCCGCATGGATGGACGGATGGGTTCGCATGCTTTTTCTAGAAGACGTCCTTGCGGGCGGAAGAACCTCCTGCTCCTCCCAGCAGAGATCCTTCCAGGAAACAAGAGAGAAGCAAGGATCCCATCCCTGAGTTCTGGAAGCATAAGAAAAGGCCGGGGGTGACATTTCTACGTGGCCCATGCCTAATTTTAGGCAAAGGGAAGCCAGCCAAGGAGCTATTTATAAGCAGCAAAGCCTCCCGGGCAGGCCAGAGTGAGGAGCGAAGTGAGGAAGTGCGAAAAGGGCTTAACAGGTGCAAGTGCAATGCGCATGACCCTCTCCTTGCGCATGGCCATGGTGGGGTGTGCTCAGCTGCTCCAATGTGCCCCTTGTGCTCTTGAGAGGGCCCTTGGTGCTTTTCCATCCCATCCCACACCGTGGGGCGGAGAGAAGGAGGGGAAAGGGATTGGTTTTGGGCCCCAGAGGAGTATAAAGGAGAGGCCCACACACCCTTTTCCTGAATGAAATAGCTGAGCAAGACTCAGAGACAGAGAAGGGAAGAGAAAAATCTGCATTCTCTTCCAGCTCTTCCAAGCTTCTTCTGCTTCTTCTTCTTCTTTCCTTCTTGCATTCCTGCATTAAAACAAAAAGAGCAAAGGAAGATGAAGTTCATCATAGGAATAGGAGGGTAAGCATGAAAAATCTTCCTATTTCTCTTTATAGTTGCATGCTCTGCTCAGCTCTTCCTAATTCTCTTTATTGTTGCATGCTCTGAGGCTTGGAAATATAGTAGTGTACACGTTTGTATATTAATCCCAAAAGGGAGGAAGCAAGGTCAATACAAAAAAGTGAGGATCAAAGAAGTGAGGCCAAATTGTATTGAAACTTTTCCAAAATAATAATTTTTTTCCATTCTTAAAAACAAGAGGGAAAGGTTTTGTTTCTAACGAGCCAGTCTTTGCAAACTTGTGTCCAAAGAATTGCAAAATAGATTCAGTAATGTTTTTGGGTGAATATTTATGGTCTTTTGGTGATCTGACTTGGAAAGAAGGTAGCAATTGGGTGATAACAAGGGAACCTAAATCTAGATAACTTATTTTTTTAAAAAAGTTTGATTTCATTCTAGTATTTTAAATATCATTAATGCCCAGTTTTAATAATGCATTGACAAAGTGATAGCTTTGCTGCCTAAAGTCCCTATATTAAAAATATAAATATATATTTATAAAAATATAAATATAGTCTAGTTAAAAATAATAATAATTGTACGCTGCTTCGAGAGCCTTTGGGGCTGAAGGGTGGGGTATAAATACAGCAAATAATAGTAATAATAATAATAATAATGGGAGAAAGGCGGGATATAAGATAATAATAATAATAATAATAATAATTAATAATATATGTTGGGATTCTTTCTGAAATACTTACAGGGAAAGATATATAAGGAAAGTGCTAGCAATTTATATATATATAAATATATGGAAGGTGCTTGCAAAAATTCCTCTTTTGGGACTGCTTTAGCTGCCATGCCTCCATGCTATGGAATTCTGGGATTTGTAGTTTTGTGATATATTTATCCTTTTTTCTGGGTGTTGAATGAATGCAGTTTGAGACTGCTTCAACTGCCAAGGCTCCCTACAGTGCTATGGAATTCTGGGATTTGTAGTTTTGTGAGATATTCCTTCCTTCTCTGGGTGCCGGATGATGAATGCAGTTTGTCACTGTTTTAACTGCCAAATCTCCCAGCGATGGGATTCTGGGATTTGTAGGTTTTTTGTGAGAAAGTTTGAGACTCCCTCTGCTATGGAATACCGGGATTTGTAGTTTTGTGAGGTACCAGGCGTACTCTGTGAACGCTGTGGGGTACCTCACAAAGCTACAAATCCCAGAATTCCTGAGGGAGTCTCAAAATCCTCTTTTTTAGCATGAGTTTTTTTGAAATGGAGCCATATTCCCTCAAAAAATTAAAATAAAATATTAAACCAGGTCCCTTTAATTAGTTGTTTCTCTGAGGAAGAAAAAAATAATAAACACAATTTTTTTATATGTTTTATTTTTAATTTTAAAAAAATATACCACACACAGTCAGAAAGAGTCTTTTTTATTTATTATCCCACATTTCCCCCCTTTTTCCCGCCAAAAGGGATGAGGGGCAGCCGTTTAACGGACACTGCCTCAGCTCTATTTATAACCTCGGCTCCCTCTCGAGCGCGCGCGCGCCCTTTCAGTTAAGCGGCGAGCGCCAGCCAATCAGAGCCGCCGAAGGCTGGAAGGCGCGCGCGCGCGCGCGAGGCGGGCAGTTTGAAAATTCTCCCGCCTTTTCTTCCTTATATGGAAGAGCGAGGCTCTCTGAGGAGAATAATAAAAAGAACTCTGTATTGTCAATGTTCAGTGAAGCAAGCATTACATTTTAAAAGCAATAACAGCAAAGCTGTTTTCCTGTTGTTGCTCCCTCCACAAAATCACTCCTAGTAGTTCACTTGACATCACAATTGGCCTTAAGGACACTTTTTTTAAAAAAAATTAATTTTTATTTTATTTTACAATTAATAACATATAGATTTTTATATACATATTTCGGTCAGATAAATTCGTTCATTTTATATACCATTCACTTGTTTAAAAAGCTTTGTACTTTACGACGGCGAAATAAATACGATTCATCTTGAAGTTTTAATAAGTTGTATTTTCAAAGTATTGTATGAATTAGTGAAGCTTTTTATTTGCTTGTGTTAATAATTCGGTGCCTATGCCAATTCCAATATTGAGAATATTAATAGAAATGCTTGTCTGTAAAAAAAGAAACGATAATTAAAATAAAATAAACTCCGTCTTATGTGTTTGCATCCATCTTATTTATAGTTATTCTTCTTTTGTATTTAAGTTGTTCATTTGTATCCTAGCAAGCCCAAACTATCCTCCCATTGCCAAAAAATAAAACATAACAAAAGTTAACAGGGAAATAACAACGAAAAGGGCCGCCACAAGTTCCACAATTATGAATTTATATTTTTCCATCCTCATAAAATAATTGCAGGAATTGGTTAGGTTTTTCAAGCAATGATGATTAATGGGGCTGGATTCCTTTTGGAAAATGATTGCTTACTTCTTTAATAATAATAAATATATTTATTTGTATCCCTGTGTTGGATCGAGGCGGGGAACAGCCAGTGGGGAACAGTTAATAATATAAATAAATAAATAAATAAAAATGTGCTACAGCATTAAAAACATAATAATTTGAAATAGTAATTTAAATAAATCTAAATACTAAATCTAATTTAATCTAAACACTTATTTAGTTACTTCTTTAGTTATTTTTATTACTTATTATTTCCCATCCTTCAGGGAGAGACTCCAAAAGCAGATTGCCAATTGCTAATTATTTGATAGTTCAAATTTCCAAGCAAAAATGTAGACCATCCTAACATTTAAATGTAAGGTGGATATATTTTGAGGTGTCCATCTTACATTACAATATTTAACTTGGTGAATTTGGAAGAAGGAGATGGAGGCCTACATATTTCAGATTAGTCTACATATTTCATTGTGTGTGAGCATGAGTTTTATAAGCGGAGTCTCCCTTCTCTGGAATTCCAAAATCCTCCAAAATCCAGAACTTGGGTATCTGAGAGAGTGACACCGATGCTTTTCTGATGGTTCAATGTACACAAATTTGGTTTCATGCACAAAATTATTTAAAAATATGAAGTATTAAAATTGCCTTCAGGCTATGTGTATCTGAAACATAAAGGAATCTTGTGTTTAGACTTGGATCCCATCTCTAAGATGGATCTCATTTTGCAGGTGCAAATATTCCAAAATTTGAAAAACTCTGAAATCCAAAAAACACTTCTGGTCCCAAGCATTTTGGAGGAGGGAGACTTGGGTCCAAAACACATTGCAAAAATAATCCAGTTTGAAGAACACTTTAACTGCCTTGGCTCAATGCTAGGGAATCCTGGGAATTGTAGTTTATTGTGGCATCCGAGAAGGCTAAATGTCTTGCAAAACTACACTTCCCATAGTTCCCTAGCATTGAGCCAGGGCAGGTAAGGAGGTTTGAAACTGGATTATTTCTACAGTTGGACCTCAGCATGTACAAGATTATTGTTTTCATACCATAACAGCTTTTTTACTTAAGGAATTGCTGAACGTTGAAGGCAGCTTTAACCTCATTTCCGGTTAATATAATAACCCAAATAACCCAAAAGGCTGAGGTGGTGTCCGTGCAAAGGTGACAGTGATGCTCATTTGAACTTTTCCAACCTGCTATTTGTCTAATAATGTCTCCCACAATTCTGCTTCACATTTTCTTATCTAGTGTGACCAATGGTGGCAAAACCACTTTGACCAATAGACTTATCAAAGCCCTTCCAAACTGTTGCGTTGTCCATCAAGACGATTTCTTCAAGGTAAGTATCTCCTTCTCCCTCTTCTTTAGTTTAATATAGATGTAAACCATGCACATAGTTCTCGCTAAGATTTCATAAAGCAATGAGGAGACAGCCGGTGAGCATCTTAATCTTAGCACAAATGAAGCACGCATGACGAGGATGTACAATAACAACACAACAAGGTTCAGTACAAAAAGTGCATATATATATATATTCAGGGTGCATATATATTGGCAAACAGGCACCTCTGGTTTTGTGATACAGGCTGAGTCTTCCTTATCTGGAATTCCAAAATTTTCCAAAATTGCCCACATCGGTAGCTGAGACAGTGGCACATCTGCTTTTTGATGGTTTCATGTACACAAGCTTTGTTTCATCTACAAAATTATTTTTAAAAAGTATTGTGTATAAAATGACCTTCAGACTATGTCTGTATAAAAGTGTATACAAAACAGGAATGAATTTCGTGTTTAGATTTGAGTCTCATCTCCAAGATTTCTCATTATGTACATGGAAATACTCCAAAATCTGGTGGAAAAAAATTCCAAATCCAAAACACTCCTGCTCCAGAGTATTTCAAACAAAGGAGACTTAACTTGTAATCACTAAACCTCACTTCTTCCATGAATATCACAATGGTTCTAATGGTTGCAACTTGCTTTGAGCCTGGGTTTTGTTTTTGCTTTAACCACTTCTTTAGCCATTTGTCTTAGCCATTCATTGTAGCCATATTCCAGGCACCTTACTTTTAAAAAAAGACCACAGCTCCCAGAATCCCTTAGCAACAGGGACGGTAGTGGGGGTTGCTGGGAGCTGTAGTCAAAAAGGAACCTTTTCAAGCTGTGGTTCACACATGGTGATAAGCCATGGTTTATATTGATCATGGTTTGTTGCTGAAGCCATGACTTGCTCAGCAGACAAGCAAACAAGCCTTGATTCACTTTTCTTGTTTGTTTCCACCCCTAATATCAAATTTAAACAAAGGGATTCCCTACTGTCCATTGGAAATAGATTTCATGGAGAAGTTTTGGGGTCTTCCACTTTTTAACAGGGTCTCCCCATCATTGCATGTCCTTTGACTGAAAACCTCTACTCCAAAACTTGGAAACCTTAGCACTAATGCTACACCATGAAGGGGACCAATTCATTCCCATTCAAACCTGCATTAACTGCATTAAAGCAGTTAAAATGGAATCGTAGTGCTATTATTTTTGTGTAAGGTGAGAGAGATCTATGAGTTAGTGTAATTCCAAGAATGCCAACAAACTTCCTCCTTTCCTCTGCATTCCAGGTTGAGCCATGCTTTTAAATCCCGCTGAAATCCGTGGGTCAATTGGGCCGTGGCTAATTCGTGTCCCATAAATTTCAATGGGGCTAAAAGCATTGCCAAAAATGCTTTTTGCACACAGCTTGTGTATAAAACAGGCACTGTAGGACTTCTTCCCCAATCCTTACGACTAATAATACAAGAAGTGCCCCCAAAGCTACAGAACAAGGCATTTCTTCATCCCAAAAATCATTCTTTAAATGAAGATTGGATTTAAGTGGTAAAGAATGGAGACCAGGCAAAGGAAGTCTTCTGGTCTTGACTTGGTCCAGATCAGCAACTCTTCCTTCAAGAGCTGTGTCAACGGAAGCGGGGTCTCAGCTGCCATTCCCTGCGTCCCCTTCATGGGGGCAAATGCTGACTGCTTAAGACCCAGTGGCCCCGCTGCCCCACATAATATCAGATGTCCTTAGCCCCAGGAATTTTGCTTCCCTTGTATTGGATTTCCAAATGAAACTGTAAATGCGGTTGAGATAAAAATGGCAACAGCCAGGTTCGCAGACAACGTTCACTTATTTATAAAAAGTACTATACTTTCATTTAATAAAAGCTGATATTTAGTACACTGAAACTGAGTACACTTATAGATGGACATGTAGTTTCCAGGTGACTTCTCATTGCTGAGAGTACAATGATAAATTGCAAAGCAGAGGATGCCCATCGTCCACAGCAGCCCTCCCTGCATTCAGCCCAGGTTAAGCCTGCTTGACTTCAGTGGCAGAGCTGTGGCTGCATCTGCACTGCAGAATTAATGCAGTTTGACATCACTTTAACTGCCATAGCAGGTTGCAATTTAAGTTACAACATTGAGCTAAGTGGTATCAAACTGCATTAATTCTGCAGCCCAGGTGCAACCTGTGCCAGGTTACATCACATCATTCTGCAGAATCTGCAATGCAGAACCTCCACTGATGCCATCCTTTGGCCTCACAAGGGTCAAGTATGGGGGTGGAGGACAAAATGAGGGCAATTCCCCCCAAATAAAAAATCCCCACCCCATGAAATTTCCCCTCAGTCCCAAATTACTAGCATTGAAGAGAGCGAGGCACTGAAAGTAACCCATTTCATGAACTGTGCTTGGTTACCTGTTCTTTGGATAGCTAAACTGTTATTTCCAAATGCTCAGCTGAAGTCAGTGGTAAAAATGTGGGGACTGAAGGATAATTGAACTGGGGAGCCGGAATTCCTATCTGGGGGACAAATCCCTCGTCCTCCCTCTGAATAACTACACCTTGCAATTTGGAAGATGTAACTTAAAACTGGCTAATACGAGGGGTGTCCTAAAACGGCACCTGTGACCCATCCTATTAAAGCCATGAGTTCATAGACATTCACTGCAGAGACTGACAATTGAAACAGAAATTGGTAGAAGCAAAGCAGGGGAGGATAGGAAGCCAAACTCAATATTCTAGAGAAACTCTTGGGGGACCGGGTCGGGTAATGGGGCAAATGGGGAAGGCGATCTGAATTGTCATTGTTCTGCACCAGAGCTGTTTTGCTATAAGTGAGCACTTGCTTCCGTTGTGTGTGTGTATATGTGTGTATTTTTGCAGTAGTGTCCAGGTTGTGATCGGATCGTAGGTAGCTGGTCACCCTGCGTTTGCAGCAATGTTTTATTGATCACTATATTTCAGCCACAAGATCAAATACAAGTCGGGGAAGACGGCTTTAAGCAATGGGATGGTAAGAACGGTGTTCGCTATAGGATGCAGTAATGTATATTTTCCTAAGTATATTTTTATCACTATCATTTTTATTTAATAAAAAGACTTAATTGTAAAATTTACGTAATTCTATAAACACACGTTTATAATTTCATACACTTTCACACTGAATTTTTCATATATTTTCATGACTGACCTTTTTCTCTATGTATATATATATTTTCCTTTCTTCTCACTAGTACTGGATTCCTTGGATATGGAAGCGATGGTTAACACCGTGCGTGCGTGGATCGAGAACCCAGTGAAATTTGCCCGATCCCACGGAGTAAGCGTTTCGCATGGCTCAAAACTGCCCAGTTCTGAGGATGATATCCACATCCTGGTTGTTGAAGGCTTCCTGCTTTACAACTACAGGTAGAAATACCTTTATTCTGCTTGTTTTCTTTATCTGTTTGCCTCCCTTTTCAACTGACCTGTGGTCCTATGGGGTTTAATTGCTGATCCCATACCTTGTAATTTGATTCTAGATCTAGATCTTTTTAGAAATTAAAACCAGAAACCATGTTCTTCCCATGGCGCTCTCTATTTTCTGTGTCTTTCCTCTTTATGCATCTTTACAATCTCTTCTTTGAGAAAAACAAATCAGCTGCTTGAGACACATCAACCTAGAATATTTATTCTATTTTATATTCCTAAGTGTCCCTAAATCTGATCCTCATATAGTGGACTAAAGTTTATCACGGAGAGGCTCCTTCTTCACAAGCCAATTGAACCAGATTCATGGATTGGACTGTACAGATGAGTTGTGTTGAGTTTTTAAAGAAAATGTGGTGAAGAAGGCTGTTGCATCCAAGTACTTTATAAGTCAAAAGTGTCACTTGTAATGTGGGCTCAAACGCAAAACGAAAGAGCTATAGACAACGGAGCATAGCTATATTAATGAGCTATAAGCAGCCCAATGCCACGCAGATGTAAGAACCTCCAGAAAGTTTTGTGGCCTCCAAAACATTTCAAGGGCAAACTGGCATGAAGCCTCGTGTCAAAGACCACCGGGATTAGGGGAGGTCCATAGGTCTCAGGGCCGTTGTGTAGTAGGATTCCACTTAATCTTCATTTAATTCCTGAAGGTCACTGCAACAAGGATTATATATGCAGGCTTGTCAACACTTTGAAAGGCCGGATGCCTCCAAAGCTATTCAGATGATGAGTTCCAGTTCTCCTTAGGCAGAATGTTGATAGTAAATGGCTTATCTCACACACTGCAGGCATATCAGAAGTGGTTTGGCAAATAGCTTTAGGGGCTGTAGATGTTTCGAAGCAACTGGGACAAATTCCTGTTTCCACCCTCAACCCACAGCCACCCAAAAAGCAGGCTGTGCAACTTACTATATACCAAGCTTTAAACTGGGGGCTTTATCTGGGCAGGAGATAAACTTATAACTTTTCCTACTGGCCCACATCCTGGGAAATCCATTTCTGAATCCATGATGGAATCTCCTTGTAATGACCATGTCTTCATGCAAGCCCCAACTGATATGTTCACCTCTGGAAAAGATGTGCAATTTGTGGGCCTCCATCAAGCATGTCACCCGTGCCAGGCCCTAACTGGCAATAGAGAAGCCATGGGTTTGTTTTTTGGTTTTTTAATCTGATCTTTTCCTCTTTAGCCTCTTCAGTAAGGAACCATCCTGCCTCTAACCCTGTCTTTCCTTTCTTTCAGGCCACTAGTGGACTTGCTGGACAAACGGTACTACTTAGTCGTTCCATACGATGAATGCAAACGAAGGAGGAGGTAAGAGTGGTATCTCAACCCTGGTTCTCAATGCATCTTGTTCCCATGACATAATGGCGTTCAGGAAGCATTCCTTCCTATTAACACCAATCCCAAACACATCTTTTTATAGGGCTGTCAGAAGGGGAAGTTAATAATGGCTTGTAGAATAGCTGGGTTAGTGGCATGATTCACCTTCATGCCGCATGTAGAGATGGTGGCAACTGAGCCAGGTGACTTTTTTCTCCTAAAGGGCACAGCCAGCTAAGATGTCAATGCCACACCAGGGACCATGACATGGCACCGATATCAGCGCATTTTTGCATTCCACCTGCAAAGGCCCAGCTTAATTTAAGAAGAAGCCTTTTACATAATGAATGGCCACTCATTTTGGGTACAGTAGAGAGGACAGAAACAGTTCATTCTGTAGCAACTGTGTAACGTAAAGTATTTTTTCTCTTGTTTCTTCTCTAGTACACGTAAATATACAGTTCCTGACCCTCCCGGCCTGTTTGATGGCCACGTCTGGCCCATGTATCTGAAACACAGGAAAGAAATGGAGGCCAGTGAAGTTGATGTTGGTAAGGATCAAAGACCGGACTTTGACTCTGGGAGGAGATGGTGGAATTCTACAGGGGTGCAGGCTATGTGTCTAATATAAATATTTGCTGTTATTTTGTGCCTTTGACTCTGACTTATGGTGAGCCTATCCTAGAATATTCCTGGCCAGATTTATTTAGATGAGCTTTGCCATGGCCTTCGTCTTAGGCTAAGAGTTTAAGTTGCCTGAGATCATCCAGTTGGCTGAGTGGGGATTTGTACCTGGCCTTCTGAGGTCCTAGTTCAATACTCAAACCACTAGACCATTCTGCCTCTGGAAAGAGAATTTATTCAGGCAAGGTTTGCCACCATTCCCTTCCTCTGAAGCTTAGAGTGAGGCATGCCGAAGGTCATCCATTAGGCTTCCATAGCCAAGCATGGATTCGAACTTTGTCCTCCAAGAGTCCAACACTCAAGCCACTATACCACAGTCCTGCAGCCAAGAAATAAGAATATTTTTGTTTTAAAAAATCATAAAGCAGCAGTATGCAGCCTGAATTTCCAACACAATGTGATGACACACTCATATTATCCATTTGTTTCTTAGCATTTAAAGCACAATCCTAAAATATATTTAGAAAATAGGTTTTTGTGGTTTTTTTGGGGCTATGTGGCCATGTTTTTAGAGCATGACCACATAGCCTGAAAAACCAACAAAAAACTAGGGATGCCAGCCATGAAAGCCTTCAACTTCACATATTTAGAAAGCACGCTTAAGACTACAGTGCTGTAAAGTTGTGACTCTAATGAGGGATCTAGTTCTCCAGATGGATTTTAATTCTACAATTTTAAATTAACGCAGCCGCCAGCATCCTTGCTCACAGAATTCATAACTTTTTCTTTTTGTTTTCAGTTTATTTGGATGGCCTGAAGTCCAGAGATGACCTTTATAACCAAGTCTTTGAAGATATACAGAACAAGCTTTTAAATAATTCATAGGTAAGTATATTCCTAAGGGATGGGGGCAGGCAGGGAATAAAAACGGCTTTCCCTTCCTGCAATAAAAATAGCCAAGTTTGTTTCCATAATGTGAATATTAATTTCCCTCTTTTGCTTTTCAGGATCTGTGGACAACGGAAAGCTCCGTGTACAAATCTGATGTAAATATTACTTTGAATATTAACAGAAACATCAAAGGTTGAGTATCTGAACAGTCCATCTCTCACTGTCCTTTGGAAAATTACTTTGTGTATATAATAGAATGTTAACCTATATTTATTTGCAATGCACCCATGGACAGGTTTTTTTTTTAATTTCCTTCTTTTATATTCCAATGGTTTAATTGTGTATGTTGTAAAGATGCATTTTTATAACGCAACACCAAATCCAAGTTTGTAAAATAGAAGTGTTGACGTCTGTATCTTTATGTCCATGTTTGTAAGAACCTTTGTATGGTATCACATTGTACACACAGTAAAAAACAAAACAAAATGAAAACCCACCCCCAAACTTAAATATGTGATCTCTTTGTTTCACCACACTCAACAATATTGCGGCACCAAGCACTGCAGTCCTTAAGCACATCTTCAAAATGAGGCTGGATCTTCTACCTGGAGATCTTGCAGCTTGGCGGAGTCCATGGCCTCTGGGGACCCAGATTCTAAGATTCATAGATGAAAGGGATGCAGTCATATGAGACTCTTGCTTCTTTCCTACTTGGGTGGATCTATCTTCTTTAGGTCCTAGCATCCTAAAATAAAATAAAGATCCATGTCCATCTTATTTCTTTTCCTTTTCTTTCCACAGCTACTGCTTAACTCTCATCTCTCAGTCATAAGCCAGCATCCTCTTAGTGACATACGTAAGGAGGGGTCCAATGGACACCTTCATTTATCAGGCAGATTGAGGAGAAGTAAGGGAAGGAAGGATGTACAGGAGAAAGGAGACGAGAAGGTGGAAAGGAATGAGGAGGAAGGGCAGCAGTAATATTTTGTAGGGCTTTGGTCAAAGGATTAAGGTTTTGTGAGCAAAAAAAGAGGTTTGATTTTGAAAGACTTAAATGTTATGATAGAGGAATGCAAAGATCCTTTGAACAGAAGCTCCTTTTCATCTTGAAAGTTTCTCCTGTTGCTTTTTTCTTCCAAAAATGAGCAATGGCAGCTGGGACGGAAGAAACCAGTTGGCCCCAATGCCTGGGATGTTTGGCATTCTTAGGACATTGTTAGCCCCGATGAGCTGGCTGCGGAGAAAACTTAACCGTTCTCTTTCATGCTGCCATGCTCCTTCCTCTGTGGTCATGTCGAATGACCAAGCACAGCTGTGCGTCCGCAGCGCAAGCGAGCTGCACGGCTGCTGCTGCTTTTTTTAAAATCTGGAGTTATGTGCTGAGGCATGTCCAACAAATGCCTTGCTGACAGGCAATCTGAACTGGGGAGGATTAAGGAAGCTCAAACTTTGGCTTAAATCGAGGCTTACCCGTGAGCTCACGTGTGGATTCTGGCACATCTCTGTCTCTTGGCCTGAGCCCTTGGAGATAGATAGATAGATAGATAGTCCTTGAACAGCCCCAGTTTGTCAGTGACAATCCTAATTAATCCTCTGCCATCCCACTTTTCCAGCTGCTTTTAAAATGTCCCAGTTGTTTTCTCTTCCTCCCAGTTTCCCCCTTTGTCCTCAGCTTATTTCCATTGCTGCAAACTGAGTTCAAAAGTAGTTTACACTCAATTAATTCAGGGAAGGAAGGGTGAAGTCCTGCCCTTCCCAGTCAGCTCAGGCAAAAGCAGACTACCACAGCCTCCTAAGCCATTTGCCCCAACTAGAGAAATCTACGGTAGTAGGAGCAGCCTAAACAAGGAACCACATCAAAGTTTCTGCCGCCTTTCTGTCAGGGGTGAGAGATCAAGGGGTTGAAAGCAATGACCTAGAAGGCCCTCGTCCAGCTCTGGGATTCTGAGAATTTCACAAGGATCAGATGGAGGGAGACATCCAGAAGAACCCCATTGAACTCCCATCGGAGCACACACAGAGAGAAGCTGAGATCGGTTGAGTCATCACCCCAGAACTCTTCCCCCGGCCAAAGTTAGACCTCCCTGGATAATCTTTGCTCTTAAATATCAACCTCCGTTGCAATTTGCAATTTGTATCTCTTCAGAAGCAGATCTCAGTGTCCTCCTCTGATCACACACCCCTCAAAAAGTCACAAATGAAACCCAGGAAATATGTGGCCAGGCAACTTCAGAATGTGGTCAAGATGGCAAAAGTTATTAGTGAAGAAGAACAGGTGAGCAAAGAGAGATTGCAATAGTTTGCTAAGGGGTCTTAGTGGTCCAGTTTCATCAGATCTGTGGGAGAACAGCTCCTGCCCCATAGCTTGGGTCCAAGGTCCTGGAATTATCCGTATTGGAAAGTTGTGGATTTTCCTACCATGGAGTTTTTAAAACAGAGCTCAGACAGTTGTATCTCAGGTGTAAGGACACCTGAGCACACCTGAAAGCACCTCTCTTTTTGTATGAAGCCTGGAGCAACTGTGTGTGTATGTAGATAGATAGAGGTATGGACATATCTTTGTCCACACTCCTAAAGAACGATCAGTGATGGAGGTGGGTTGGCGTATTTCCATGAATATGTTGGATAAATGTTGAGCAAGGATTGTGTCCTGGTGGCAAAATACCTTGGAAAGACAGCCTTCTCCTGTAAGTGATAGCCCAAAATCTACGATTATTAGCAGAGACTTTGTTCCTTGTCCAAAAAACAAAGGCTTGGATGGCCATCTGTCAGGGGTGCTTTGGTTATGTATTCCTGCATGGCAGAAGTGGGTTGGACTGGATGACCCTTGAGGCCTCTTCCAACTCTAGGATTCTATATTCTAAATCTGATGGGTTTTTTGTAACCATTTGCCTGGTTTTAGAAGAGTTCTCGACTGCTTTAAATTGGATTTTTAGTTTTCAAGCCTTTTAATCCATCGTTCATCGACTGGAGAGCCCTGGCGGGTCAAGAGGTGATCAATAAATGTTTAAAGGAGATATGAGTGAATAAATAACTTTGGACCTACCTTACCCAGCTAATCTGAGAAGCACTACTGCCTGAAACCTTGCATACCAGGCAGTAGTAAGGAAATCCTGCCGAGTAAATTCTTCCTCCTCTTTTGCTGTGACAAACCTACTGTACTCACCCTCCTGGTTTAAGAGGTACACAGATTGTTGTGTGATCACATAACGGTTGTGAAATATGTGGTATGTTTCTTTAAGTCTTACATCTTCCCTTTTCATCCACCTGTCTTGAGTTATTGTGTTATTGTGTTACTATAAATGATGATGTGGTCTTGGGAGTGGCTGAGTTGTCTGGGAAAAGAGACTGACCGTGTGTGAGAGTATTCTGAAGCTTCAGCTTTCCAGAACAGGTTGAAAGAGGAGCTGGGAAAGGTGGGGTGGAAGAGGAGAGACACCCGGCAACTCTATCTTTTGGAGAAGTTTTTTATTCTCCCCTTAGGGGCCACACAGACAGTCGCTCAGATATCATCTTAGGCACTCCTGGTGCTGAAATTCAGGCCTGGTACAAATATAGCATTTTGTCCTCGGCGTTGACTGCCAATTAGGAAAGGGCAACAACGTTCAAGTGGAAAGGAGAAGCGCGCCACAGCCGGGCTCTTCATTTCTGCCACAAATTTCTAAGAACTGCATATATATTTGCCCCCATCCGTTCTGAGAGCCTTTCAGGGAATCTCTGGTCCCTGGCAAATGTTGGGAATTTGTTTTCTGACCATCTCAAGCCTAGTCCTACAATCTCAGAAGGGCAACAGCTTTCTTGGGTGTCACAATCCTACCTTGTCTGGTTCTTCCTCATTTACAGACCGAAACAATCTCCAGTCCCCAGGCTTGACTGGAGATATGAATGAATGGGCTCAGGGAATTCCTTCGTTCAATACCATTTGGGGTCGCAAGCAACTCCAAAGCATATTACACAAGCTTTTGAAGCTTCACCAGCTTCTTCATCAAAGATGTTCAAAATCTTCCTGGAGAAAAGTGATGATTTTGGAGTCACAGGCCAATGCTTAAGATGGCATTGAGGGATTTCAATGCAATTTCTCCCCTTGTGAAGACAAGGGACAAAGAGCAATCAAAGACAGGGGATAAAATTTCAACTCCTATTAGCAACAGAAGAGTAACTTCTCTTGAGATTCAGAGCTATTGCCCTTAAAATAATAACAATATCGTACCCAAGGGTATTCAACATAAGTGAATTCCAGGCCATTTTTCTGCTGGTGGATTGATTCTGTAGAGTGCTTGGCTATTTAAATGTCTGATAAATCATAAGACCATCCGGTTTCAAGGCAGGAGGTAGAAGATGGCATAGATATTGATTCTCCCGGCTCTCACAAACCCTTCCTCTTCCCCTGTCTTGGCAGGACTGGACTTGTATCAGCTGTGTAAGAAGGACAGTAAAATCTATTCTATTAATAGCCAGGAGGCCAGCTCACTTCTCTCTCTCATCCGCCTCCTTCCCAACTTTGGTTAAAGGCTCAGGGGAAGCTGGCAAGGGGTCAAAGATTTCTAGTCTCAGCCAGCTTCGGGTGTGTTCAGCTGGTCTTTCCCCCCTTTTTGAAAGGAGCCAAGCCATGGCTGTGGGTCTGTGACTAATCACGCCTTGTGTGACAGTCACAGGGGAAACATTCAGAGGAGCTCGAGACCTCAGATAACCCGGCCGTGATGGGAAAGGATGCCAACTTTTTTGGAATGACGAGGGACGGACTGCCGTTACTCTAGAAACCCATATTCCCAATGCCAGTTCTGTCTCCTTTGCATGCTAAATATGCCGCCCTCAGATTGTTTTCCATGCACAAAGACAAATGTCCTACCTGGAGGGGACCAGGCCATCCGGAAGACACACTCAGCCATCATCTGAGCCCAAAATGAAATAAGTCCTTGTTACAAACATTTAAGTCAACACCTTTTCATACTGGCCCTCTCCTTGGGTTCAAAGATATAGCCATGTTAGTCTGTAGGATCAGTATGTAGAGAGATCTTGTAGCACCTTTGAGACTCAATGAAAGAAAGAAGTTGGCAGCATGAGCTTTCCTAGACTTAAGTCTGAGGATGTAGAGTTGAGTCTACGAAAGCTCATGCTGCCAACCTCTCCGAGGGTTCTCCTGGAAGATTTCTTCAGAGGAAGTTTGTCGCTTTCTCCTCTGAGGCTGAGAGAGTGAGGCTCGCCCAAGGTCCCCCAGTGGGTTTCTATAGCCAAGTGGGATTCAAACCCTGGCCTCCAGAGTTGTCATCCAATGCTCAAACCACTACACCATGCTGTTTCTATTAATATTACTGTTGGCTATCCATATCCACAGATGTTTAATCCACAGATCCATGGCTTTAAAATATTCAAGTTAAAAAAAAATTTGATATTTGATTTTGCCATGTTATATCAGGCACACCATTTGACTACACCATTGTATTATGGGACTTGGTCATCCATGGATTTTGGTCCTGGAACCAAACCCTTGCGGATACCAAGGGACCACTGTATTATTATTGTTGTTACTACTACTACTACTACTCACCACTTCCACAACCACAAAAGCCACCAGCTACTTCTCTTGCAAATGGAGTAGCCGGAAGGAATTCCTTTTAAAAGGTACTTTCCTCAGCTCTGGCCTTTGCTGTCCCGCCACATGGATTAAGGTTAATTCCTGCGCAGCTGGGCCACTTCCCCTGCGCATGGTCCCAAGGGTTTCTGTGATATTTCTCACCTCGCTTCCAAATACGTGAGCAGAAAGGTCAGCCTGGCCCCATGGAGAAGGGCAGGAGGATTGGATTCCTCTAGTTCCCCACATCCAGGGTGTTGTGATTCAACCTCACAACTTCAGGAGTGTGGTGGTAAAAGGGCACACACCTTTACCAGGACAATCCTTATGGCAGAGGTGGGTATAATGGGGACCTTGAATCCCATTTTGCGATTCCTGAAACACTTCGCTCATCCTCCTGAAGCACCCATCCCACCAAAACCTCCTTCAAGTTTTTTAGTTTTTGTGCCCCAAAACCACACAAAAGCCCTCATGAAGACACACGAAAATATCCCATCCCACCTCCAGAAACACACTACTGTAAAACTACTGCCGTTTTCCTCTTCAGTCCTTCTCAAAACAGCAACAACGTTGGTTCTTATCGCCATTTTGAGAAGGACTGCAGGGGGGAATTTGGGGTATTTGGGACTTGCTGTGGGTTCGTGATGGTTCTTGGGGCTAAGGGACCCCTGGTGACCACACAGTTGCCCAACCTTGTCCTATGGAGACACCTTTGAGGAAGGTCTGTAGCAACGTATAGCCCCTGCCACCAGCCAGATGGGCTCTAGAGTCCTTGCCAACATCGTAGCCAGACCTGAACAGCTGTCCAACGGCATTAAAAGGGTTGTTTGGGGGTCTAGTAGGCCTTGCTGGAGAGCCTGCCTTGTGTTGTGCTTTGAGTCCCCAGCATCACCAGATAGGGCTCCTATACTCGGCTACAGCTGCTGGTCAGAGTAGGCAGAACTGAGCTAGACAGATCCATAATCTGTATAGTATATTATATAGTATGGTATCATAGTATATTAGGCAGTTTATTCCATTTATTAAGGCAGGGGGAAGCATTTTTCTCCTGCAAATAGCCTCA
Source organism: Urosaurus nigricauda (assembly GCA_034509955.1). Classification (NCBI taxonomy): domain Eukaryota; kingdom Metazoa; phylum Chordata; class Lepidosauria; order Squamata; family Phrynosomatidae; genus Urosaurus; species Urosaurus nigricauda. The sequence goes on along the minus strand of JAOEGL010000007.1, from coordinate 35,207,314 downwards.
ACACCATGGTAGGAAAACAGCAACCGGCTTGTTAAACTATGCCAGAAATGCTGATGGCAACACACGATCCAGTGGCAATTGAGCTTTCGATGGGTCAGGTTTTACTGAAGAGGGTCTCTCTCCCAAAAGTAATTTTTTAAAATAATTAAACTGCAAGTCTTAGCTTTATTACTGTTACATTCCCTGGTCTACTTCTTCACTATCCTCTAGTGGCCAAATCATAGAGCAAAAAGTCAGGACTCAGGCTGCATCCAGACTGGAGAAATGACCAGTTTTGGCACCGGTTTAACTGCCTTGGCTCAAGGCTATGGAATTCTGGGAGTTGGAGTTTGTTGTGGGCCCAGAGCGGAGCTCCACTCTGGGCCCACAACAAACTCCAACTCCCAGAATTCCATAGCCTTGAGCCAGGACAGTTAAACCGGTGCCAAACCGAGTCACTTCTCCAGTGTGGATGCAGCCTCAACCCCAAACAGCAGAGGACAGCAGAGGCTCACTTGCATTTTTTATTTAGTGGCAGAATTCTCCATTTGCTCATGCAAGTAATGAAAGAAAACAATGTGAAGGTCAAGAGCAACAGAATAAATAAAACAAAAAAGCACAAATAAATAAAAGCATGGCTTTGCATAAACATACAAGTGGCGGAAAGCACCGGTGAGAAAACAACGTGAAAGAGTCGGAAAGGTCTGCGGGAATCAAAAGATCTTTTTGTGACACCCAAAAGGCCACGAAAGGATCAGGAGACTACCGTAGATGACCCACCAGAATGTGGAAAAATTACTTTTGGGGGGGCTAAAAGTCTCAGAACTACCATCATCAACACCCGAATCAGCATGGCCATGCCGGCCAGAGAATTTAGGGAATTGTGACCCCCAAAAGTCACATTTCCAGATCGACGACTCATCCACACTATAGAATTATAGCACTGTTATTTCACTTTAAGTGCCATGGTTCCAGATTAAAGGAAAAATTCATGTAAGGGAAGAGCTCTTACTTGGGGGGTAGCATTGCTCCTCTATAGCTACATCTTTGCAAGGGAGGCTTGTGTGAGAGAATATGGCCCTTCAGAGAGCCAAGATGCCAAATGATATATCTATTTTTATTGGGAATGTACTGCTTTGGCTTCTCCCCAAGCAAAAATGCTCACAGGTGCAGCTTTTCTTAGCTTTTAATGGTGATGATGATTATTTCAGGAATCCCACTGGAGGAGCAAACCAGTCTTTAAAAAAGGCTTCTTCTGTCTGAGCCAGACTCTGGCGGGAAGACTCCCTGGATGCCACAAAACCTCCATGAAAAGCATCCACTGTTGGGGCGACAACTTCAGCAAGCACCTCAAAGTAAGAAATAGTACTTTGGTCAACAAGATGGAGATGCCTCCTTTGTGCGGAGAAGAGAAACGGTGTCATTTTCCCCTTAGCAATCCTGTGGTTTTGCTAGACAGGTGGTCAAGGGAATCCACTTTGCCGCCGTATTCTCACTTCGGTTTAAGAGCAGGATTGATTTCTTTCTCAGCACGATCCTAGGAACTCATCAGAAAATGATGGGGCCTTCCATCGAGACCTAGCTAACCTTTATCACCATCTTCCCACCTTTTGGAGATCTTTGGAGGGAGGGGGGAAAATACACATAGCTTTCTGAATTCAGCAAACAGACGTCATTGTTTCTTTGAGAGTACTGTTTAGCCACTTAGGTGAGAATTGTGTGGCTCCATTAAGCCTTTGGGGACTTTTCCCACCCTTTGCTTCAAGGCCTTGGGGCCCCTAAAAAGTATTTGAACGGGGGGGGGGGGGGGCACTTGTAAAATGTTATTTTTTTTAAATTGTATTGCACGGCTATTTCTACCTGTTCCAGATAGATCGACAATCCTGCCGTTCCCAAAGCCCTGGAAATTAATGAGAAAACAGACGCAGGTAAAAGACCATGTCATTGTAGAGAAAAGCATAGAAAGATTAAACTAGAGTTTAAGTAGAATCACACGATAAAAGAATATTAGACGCTGTATTCTCTGTGTTCTTTGGTTTTTAACAGCCATGTTTTCAAAGGGCTGTGAATTCTAGTTTCACAGCCCTTGGAAAACATGGCTGTTAAAAACCAAAGAACACAAAGAATACAGCATCTAATATTCTTTTTATCGTGTGATTGCCAGGGCTCAGTCATGCAATATTACTGGAAGAAGAGTTCTAGATCAGTCAGTCTATGTATTAATACTTTGTCTTTTTACCAGGAGCAGGACTCATATTGATCTCATACACTCCCAGTTTGATCTCCAGATATGTGGGGTTATGGAAACAATGCTTCCGCTCCCAGTCAGAGAGTCTGACTCGTCTCGATGGACTGCCAAGGATCCAAACCATTGTAAACCAGATTCCTGTTGAACATGGAATGAAGGTCGAATCTGTTTGACAGTGGAATGGGGAGCACTGGAGAATAGACTCTCAATCTTTGGGCATCTTTCAGGAGTGCTTTAGTTATGGATACTTGTAGGGTAGGGAGTTGGACAAGATGACCCTTGAGGTTTCCTCCAAGCCAGCACTGGGATTCATTGTGTTGTTATGGGCCCTGAAGTTGTTTCTGACTTATGGCAACCATATATATTTGAGAGTCACAGAGATCATATTTTTTCGGACGCAGGTGAGTCAAACTGCGGGTTGTAGTGTAGTTTAATCATCTTTTAGCTTCTATATTTTGTGGATTTGTTTTCATCTGTTGTAAGCCTCCGTGAATACCAAAATGGGGGAAAGGAGACGATGATGTTGGTTCCAAGTATGGCTCCTCCAGACATCACTTCAAAGCCAACAATCTCCCACCCTGGCCCTCCCCAGACCCTCATTTTTCTTTCCTTCTGGTGACACCAAATATTAGCAGAGCTAACAAGGCCCCGGGTGCAGGTCAGGCAGAGGTCCCCTTCTCTCCTCCGTGACACATTCCACCCCTGCTTGGCAGAAGCCAATGGCAGCTTGTGGCAAATACCAAACATTGACCCGGCGCCTTTATTTAGCAAGCCCAAAGAGGCCAGGCATCCCGCCTGCCTTCCTCTGGGGCCTTTGCAAATATTTTTCCAGCTGAGAGAGAAAACAACCAGGAGCAGGAAGGAAATTTACCAGGACAGCCCCATCCCAAAGGCTGCGTGACCCTCTGCTGAAGTGTCAGCCCATGTTTCCTTCCAAATGGGCCTTTGCACAGCTGGGCTTAAAGCCTATGGCACTGTCAGTCACAATGGTCCTGCGAGGTAGGACTTGACGGTATGCAACAATGACAAAGGGAAGAAGATGAGGAAAGAAGGACAGTAGGATGGGAAGGGAAGAAGGAAGAAGGAAAGGGAGGAAGAGAGTCAGTGTGGCCTAGTGCTTTGAGCCTTGGGCCCAGAGTTTGACGCCTAGCTTGGCCATCAAACCCATTGAGTCACACTCTCTCAGCCTCGGAGGATGGGAACCACAAACCTCCTCTGAACCAATCTTGCCAAGAAAAAGCCCAGGATAGGGTTGGTATAAATCAGAAAAGACTTGAAGGCAGAAAACAAGAACAACAAAGGAAGGAAAGAAGGAAGGAGAAGGAGAAGGAGAAGAAGGAGGGGAAAGAAGGGCTGGGATGGCTAGAGAAAGGGATAGTGGAGAGAAGGAAGGAAAGAAAGAAAGCAGGGCAGGGGAAAGGAGGTCAGTGGGCAATGCCAGGGAGAAGGGCTGAGGCAGGGGATCACTTGGGGGGAAACTGAGGAAGGGGTCTGGGAGAGGGTGCCATGCCATCTCCTCCTTCCTCCTCCTCCTCTTTCCTTTTGGCATCTCCATCCTGCCCTCCATCTCACCTGGGCACAGCCTCCTACCTAGTCTCCACCTGAGGAGGAGGAGGAGGAGGAGGAGGAGGAGGTCCTTTCTTTCCCCCCCAACTTGGGGGGCGGTCCTGAGCCCTTCCTCCTCCTCTTTTTCTTGCCAGCTGGGCTGCCCTGGTGCCCATACTGGGCTCTCCTGGCTCCGCTGGCCATGGTGCTGATGCCAAGGCTGCTGCTGGGGCTGCTCCTGGGGCTGGGGCTGGGCCTTGGGGTGCAGGAGGGCAAGGCTGGTCCCCGTCCCTGGGCTCAGGAGATCCTCTGGAGGAGCCAAGGGCGCCTCAACCGCCTCCTCAACTCCGCAGGGCCCTTCCAGCTGGGCCCCGGGCCACCCCAAAGGCTCTTCCTCCAGGTGGGACCCAGGAGACCCCCTAGACCTCCCCAGGTGGCCCTCCCAATGGCCCTCAGGGATGAGAGCCCCTTGGAGGCAGAAGGGCCAGCCTCAGGCAATGGGGGCCAAGAGGAGGAGGAGGAGAGGGCCCTGGGATCTGCTTTTGGGGCCCCCGCTCCCAATGGGACCCTCTTGGCCCCGAGGGCGAACGGCACCCAAGAGGCCCCCAAGGACCACCGCTTCTCCTCCTGGCCCAGGGGGGGCCCACGTGGAAGGCAAGGCCAAGGGATGGGGGTCAACGAGATCGAGGGCTCTCCGGTCCCCTTCCGCCCCACCGGTCCCCAAAGGAGGGTCCCTTGGAGGTCCAGGAGCCCAGCCAGAGGAGGACCCCCTCCAGGTGTCCTCCAGAGCCGGAACAGCATCTTCTATGACATCTACCCCACGCCCAGGACACGCTCCAGCCCCAGGCCTGGCTATGGGACCAACTACTTCCATCAGGGTAAGTGCCGGGCTGGGGACCCCAAAGTGGAGTGGGGCTAAGAAGGGGGCTAGGAGTCATCCAAGGCCATCATGGATTATAATAGCCATGGGTTCATCCTCTGGGGATTCGCCTCATTGACTGAGAGTCCTGGTATGTTGTGGCAGGGAGTTCCGCAATGTCTTGTGCAAAGAAACCTATCCTCTCCTCCATGTTAGGTCTCCCACTCTTTGGCTGTGACTTTATCCCTTGCTGCTCCTATCAGGGCAGAAGGAATAGGACTTTTCCCACTCTCTTTCTCTCTGCTGATGCTTAGTCCTACTAACACCTCCATTCTTCTTCTTCACCAACTATTCATCAAAGATAAAGAGCTGCAGAACTGCCAAGAGTTTTCCAGATGCATGCAAAGGGATCCTCTAGCAGTTTTGAGTCTCCAAGGTGCTACAAGATCCTTTCGCAGACTGGTTTTCCAGACGAAAGCAGCTCTAAGTCTTTGAATTCTGTCCCAGATCTGTATAGTCCTGTTTTCACCGGACTGGACACTTGGCAGGGCAATGTGGGTCCATTTATCCCAATATTGTTAACTCACGCTGGTAGCATCTCTCCAAAAGTTCAGCCCAAAAAGGGGGCTTTTCCCATCCTCTCCATCAGTTGAGTTTACAATCCATTAACTAGAAAGAGTCAGACTAAGGCAACAAATCATGAGTTTTAAGGATCATTCCTTTAAAAAAATAATGAAGAAAGTTCCTTAGACCTCAGAGTTTTAAAGAACGTGTTGGTTTAAAATAGGGATGTGGGTGAACCCCTTTCTGTTAAGCCGGATTTTGGATCCTTATGTTTCCATATTGCCTACGCCAGAGGCAGCTGGAATCTCCCATCTCAGAGGAGCAGTAACTTCATTTTGGGGTTTTCAGGGAGTCTTATACTTGCATTGGATGTGAACTAGCTCAAAATGGCTGCTATTGTGTTAATATTAGGATCACTTTTTTAAAGAGGCAGAGTTGTAACTACCGTTAGGCATTCTGGATTCATATGTATTTAATGTGTGTGTTTTCATTTGCCGCCACCGTGGTACATTTGCTTACCTATAACCCATTTCTTACTCTCCTATTTCCCGCTTTCTTAGGCCTGCCTGATTTAATCCCTGACCCATATTACATCCAAGCGGCCACCTACATCCAGAGGGTCCAGCTGTATGCTTTGGAGTGCGCGGCGGAGGAAAACTGTCTTGCAAGGTAGGCACGGCAGAGGAAAACTGGCAAGTAAAGTGGAGGGGAAGGTGGTGCCTTTTCTTGGCCGTGTTGCAGGTGCTTTGAAAAGTGGGGCAAGGTCACATAACAGTGTGATAGTCAATACAAATACGTATTTATTTTATTAATGAGTTCAGCCAAACGTTTATACCGGCGTGTGCAAAACGTGGACTCGGAAGCAATTCAACATTTTAAAAATACTAATTTAAAAGAGCATTTACATCAATAAGGTTAATTTCATTCCCACTTTTCATGCATAATTTTGTTCTGCTCTTATTTAGGTTGGGGGGGAGAAACTTGTTACAGATAACTATCACAGGCTGCATCCACACTCGAGAAATAACCCAGTTTGGCACCGCTTTAACTGCCCTGGCTCAAGGCTATGGAATTCTGGGAGTTGGAGTTTGTTGTGGGGTCCAGAGCGGAGCTCTGCTCCGCTCTGGACCCCACAACAAACTCCAACTCCCAGAATTCCATAGCCTTGAGCCAGAAAAGAGTTAAAGCTGTTAAATCCCAGCATTCCATAGCATTGAGCCGTGGCAATTAAAGCGGTGTCAGACTGGATTATTTCTGCAGTGCAGATGCATCCTGTGAGAATTTTCATCCAACTCTGCACCAAGAAAACAGCCCTGACATTCACCATTTTGCCATGTTTTTTAAGCACTAGAGGCTGGAATGTCCAACCTGTATCCGTCCATCCTGCAGGACTCTCCAGTGCCATAAATATTGGTTTTAGGTGGTTTTCGCTTGGAAAAATTCAAGATCAGGGGATGCCAGAGTCTAGGCGTGAAAGAAAACCCTCGGTTTCCTGTAAACATCCCAAACAAAGCTGGCTTCTCATCCCAAGAAAGGGTCAGACCGAAAGGTCAGGGCACTTCTGCCTTCTCCCTTTCCTTGTTTGCTCATTCAATGAATGGACTCTTTTTCTCCTTCCTCATCCTCACCAACACTGTCCCCAAACACAACTTTTGAAAAGTTGTCCCGGCTTTTGTTATGCCAGCGAAGGAAATTCCCCCCACTCTCTGTCGGAAGAGTTCGTAAGGTTTCCGAAACTAGGAGGTTAACTTTCTCCTTCTCTTTTGCTTGCCTGGTTCAGTTCCGAGTTTGGAGACATTACTTTACAGGAGACCACAAAGTCCAGAATCCCCTTGTTAGCTTCTGAATGCGGACTTGGAAAAGGTTACCTTTGGGGGACTGCACTATCCATCATCCCCTTCGCACAGGAGCATTTAACACACATTTGGATAAGATTTACAGCAAATCTGTAAATTTAAATGTAATTTTAATCTGTTTAATTGTATTTTAAGGGGTGGGTGGGTCGGAATGATTGTTTGGGAATGTATATTTTAATGTTGTAAGCCTCCCCAATTGTGTTTCGTAGAGGGGTGGGATATGAATAATAATAATTATTAATAATATTATTCAAGTCTGACTCTCCCTAGAAGCCAAGAATGCCCTAGAAGCCCTTTGAACTCTGTTTCCAGCAATGGAAGTAAGCTGAGGACAAAAGGGGAAAACAGGAGGAGTTAAGAGGAACTGGGACATTTTAAAAAGAACTGAGAAAATGGGAAGGCAGAGGATTAATCTGGATTAATAATTGCCAAACTGGAACCGTTGGAGGGTAGTATGCATTTAGGAGAGCTATGACCCCAAAAGGTGACACTTCCAAGCTTGCTGGAGCAGGTGGACAAAATCTCTAATCCCAAGAGACCTATGTGAAATCCCCTTCTTTTCCTCTCTTTCTGCAGATCTGCCTACCGTCCCGGAGTGAGCAGAATCAGCTACCGGGTCTTGCTCCGTTTCCCTCAACGCGTGAAGAACCAGGGGACGGCCGACTTCCTCCCGGTGAAACCGCAACACGCCTGGGAATGGCACAGCTGCCACCAGTGAGTACTCAATGGCATCTTTTTCACGTTGGGTGCAGGAAGGCCTGAGTTCGAATCCCTAACAATGCCATGTGAGCAAGGCAGGGGAACGGGACAGTTTCATTGGGATAGTCCCAGTTTTGCCTGCAGAAACTTCGAGGTTCAAGTTCGAGGTTCAAGGCATCTCTAGGTAGGATGGGGAAATAGTCATGTCTAAAAATCATGCTCAGATTGACAAACTATTGACAAACTCTGGTGTTGCTTGGCAGTGCAAGGTTGGAGATGTGGGGCTCCTGTACCTTTAATAGTGGTGCCTAAGAGGGGAGTTCAGCAGGTATTTTGCATTAAAGGTACAGGAGTCCTCTCCTGTACTTCCTGGTAGGTCTAAAAGGACCGCCTGCCTTGTCTTCCAGAAACAGAGATATATTGAGGTGGTCTTCTACAGTTTTGCTGGGCAGAGAATATTGTTTTGTGAAGTGTGCAGACACTGGCCCTGTTCACTGTCGATCCTGACAAAACCATTTTATTTTTAAAAAAGAGCACTCACTAGCAAAGGGACAGAGAGAATCCCCTGCAGATTTAGAGAGAGCCAAAATGAGTGGGAAGGATTTGTTTGTATGGATTTTTAATGGAGAGTGAATGCACCTCTGTACATTTGTAGGGGAGCTGCATAGATATGCGTGAACAGGGCTGAGTGTGGAGTGCACACTTTCCTGCTTAGAATGGGTTCTTTCCCCCTTACAACTCTTTTGCATTCATTTTAATTTGCAGTTCAGGGGAAGGATACTTAAAATTCCCAACCAGAGAGTTCCCCCCCCCTCCAAATACTAACAGACAATAGAGACAGTGTGGTCCTATGCAGGCCATGCAGGCGCATGAAATCAATACAGATGTATGTGTGTTTTAATTAAACCCACTTCTTGCAAAAAAAATCCCCTTAAGAAAAAGCAGGGCTCTTCTCTCCATCTGCTTCCAGGCACTTCCACAGCATGGACGCCTTCAGCAACTACGACCTCCTGGACGCCGTCTCCCACAAGAAGGTAGCCGAGGGCCACAAGGCCAGTTTCTGCCTGGAGGACACAACCTGCGACGCGGGCGTCCGGAGACGCTACGCCTGCACGGCTCACACCCAGGTGAGGTGGTCTCCAGGGGGCCAGTGGCTTCCCTATAATGTAGGGTTGCCATATAAATTAAGGCACAGGGCTCTTCTCCCTTTGCTGGTTGTGCAGAAGAGAGAGTTTCATTAGGGGCTCTTTGTCGCATAACCAGGTCACTCTTGAAAGAGAGTTCCAGAGTTTGGGAGCAGCCACCAAGAAGGTCCTGTCTCTTGTGTTCCCACTACATTATTTATTTTATTCATTTATTTATTCTTCAGCCCTAAAGGCTCTCATTATTATAATAATGATATTTTTGCAATATTTTTGTAATATATGTAAACACTGGGGGAAAGGAGGGAGATGGGGGTGATAAAATCCTAGAGGAGCCTCATAGACCAATGCAGAAAGTCCAGGTAACTTATCCTCAGCAGGAAGCTCTCCAGACTCTCAAGAAGTTCCTTCTAATGTTCAATCAAAATCATCACTCCTGTAATATTTCCTCATAGGTTTTATTCTCTGCAACTCTTATCGTCCTTGCTGCCCTTCTCTGAACTCGCTCCGACTTGTCTCGACCCTTCTTAAAAATGAGATGCCCAGAAATGAACCCAGGAGGCCTGGCTAGCCCAGAAGATAGTGGCACTGTAACTCCCCTGGACTTAGAAACTATGGCTTTATTAATGCAGGCTAAAATAGTATTTGCCTTCTTTGCTGCAGCTTTACCCTCCTGGCTCACGTTCAATAATTGTTATGTGATGATGCAGACAGCATGCAAATGAAATAGTTCACATGCTACTGGAAGAAATGGGTATGGTTAAGGCTCCCCTGTTTAAAGTTACTCGAAAACATACAAACCCCTTTGAGCATGGTTTTGTACTCCTTGCAGGGTCTGGGCCCAGGGTGTTACGACACATACCACGCCAACATCGACTGCCAGTGGATCGACATCACTGACGTCCCTCCCGGAAAGTACATCCTCAAGGTACCCTTGGCAACAAAGTCATGAATGCCCAGGAATTGGCAAAGGCTGGCTAAAGTCATTTGGGGGACCACAACTCTCATGGGCATTGGCTATCATGGCTAGGGGATTCTGGGAACTGTGATCCCCAAAAGTAACTTTTCCAAGCTCTGCTGTACAGCTGTTTGATTTGTGTGTCGAGGGCAGAGCCCACATCGGGTCGGCAATCCACTCTAGGTTTTAGTGTGAACTTTAAAGAAGTTTTTTGAAACATTTGAACCCGAGACCCTTCAAAATAGCCCCTTGGATAGCTCAACCGAAAAACGGAGTCAAGAGCTGCCATTGATCCAAGAGGAGAATGGAGTGAAAACTGTAGACTCCAGAGGCTGAATCCAATTCCTCCATCTGCAGAGGAAACCTAATGAATCAACGGAGGTTAACTTAAGCGTTAAGTGGCCTGGATTAAGGATGTTATTCTTTACTAATTTTCTTCTCCAAAGAAGCAAAGCGTAACTTTAACTGTTTTCTTCCCGATCTCTTGCTCCCGAGGTGACGGTCAACCCAGATTTCCTTGTGGAAGAGTCCGACTTCACCAACAACATCGTCAGGTGTGATATTACCTACACGGGAACATACGTCGACACGCGCAACTGCAGGATCTCAAGGTACAAGGCAGACAATGGGGAGATGGTTGAGGGAGGGAAGGATGCTCCGGCCACTTAGACCCTCTCCGAAAAGAAAACCTACAACCAGCATCCTATTGGTTCATCCAGACCCCATTCACATGTTGCTGGATTGCAACACCTAGCATGCTTCACTCTTGGCTAGCCTGCCTAAGGAGCGCTGGGAGTTGCAATCCAATGATCCCAGGAGGGCTGGGAGAGTCCCACATCTGGTCTGAGGAAATGTTGGAGATTGGGCAAAGTATATCATGAAACAAGGCATGTCAGGTAATGCGCAAAGGGAGAGTTTTTTTGTACCCAGGAAACATGTCTGCATGGTTTTGTGTGTTAATTCCACCTGACATTCTTCAACCATAACTTTATTTTCTCTCTTCTTTTTACCCCTTCGGTTCCTCTGAGAAGCTTCTAAGGAGCATCCATCGACCCACGGAGTCCTCCACATCCCCTTCTCCTAACCAGAGATGCTTTGGTCTCTTGACAAACCACATTTAGCCCCCCAAAAATACTCAGCTGGCAAGGCAGATGGAGAGGAGGGGTGGAATTGGCCATTTTGGGTCTCACCTTTGCCTCAAAATTCATTCAGGTTCTTGACATACCCTCCTCCCCCATCATTCCTTAGAGGCAACACACCCCACATAACCCTGGACAAAACAGCAAGCACCCCCAAATTGTCCCCTCCTGAAGCATCCTAGAGAAACATGGCTGCTCTCAGAAAATGTCATTTATTAGGCAAACTTCCCATTCGGGAGGAATCTGGAAATATTTCCTCTGCAGAATTGCTGTTTCCTGTGCTGAACACGCAGTTTGCAGTGCAAAAGAACCATGTGCCACACCTTTGTGAACAGCAAAGATTCTCATCTGTCCAGGTTTTCCATCCCACATTTTTGCCAACATTTTTTTCCCAGAATATTTTGCACATAGTCTTTCCATCCCTGGTAAACCTTGGCAGACCTCATTCTGGGAAAGACAACCTATTTAAATCTTTCTCCTTCTCCGGGAGAGACGTCTCCTGGCTGGCCTTCATTCCTTGGCTTTGCTGCCTCAATAAAACGTTTTTTGTCCCTTTTTTCCTCCCTCCCACCTCTCCAAGCAGCCACAAAATCTTGTTTGGCTAAAGTCTGGAGCCACGGCCCACTGCCATACGCCCACAAAGGTGTCCCCACCAGTAAGGCCCAAACCAGTAAAACGTTTCCAATTGCCTAGAGGTTAGGATGCAAATCTGCCCCAGCTGGACGTCTGGACCAACATACATCCACCGCAACCGCTGTCTCTGCTCTCGGAGAACTGGGTGCAGCATCTGAGACGTCTTCCCTGAGATGCCCCAGCGACCACAAAGTATGGTGTTAAGTGCGTACAAGATGCCCAGATTCCTATAAAGTAAATATGCTCTGCTTCGGCCAGACCTCGCCTGAAATACTCTGTCCGCTTCTGGGTGCCACGGTTCAAGATGGAGATGGACACAAGCTGGAAGGTGTCCACAGGACGGTGACCAAGGTGGGAATCGAGCCTCAGTTCAGGGAGCGGAATATGCCTCGCTTGGAGAAGAGAAGGCAGAACAGGGATATGGTGGTTCTGCCCTTAAATACCTGCCATCAGATAGAAGAGGGGATGAGCGCATTTTCAGGAGCCAACATTCACGTTACAAGGAAAGAGACTCCACCTAAGTGTTAGGAAGACCTTCTTGGCTGCCAGAGCTATTTGATGGTGGAACAGAAGATAAAAGATTCTCCCTCTTTAGAGGTATAAAAGAAGATATATATTTTTTGCCACTTGAATCAGTTTTCTTTTTTTCATCCCTGTTTGCGCTGCTTCAAGCCAGGATTCATACATTCTGTCAATCACATATTCTACCAATCACATATTCTGTCATTCACATTTCCTATCCTATATTCTACCATTCACATAATCTATCAAACACTCACATATTCTATCAGTCACATCAATCACATATCAATTTAATTTTGTTTAAATACAAACACACAAGTACACAGGCAGTGCTTTTTTGGGGGGGGCAATGGTGGCTCTGTCAAAATGTTGCCCCTCTGCTGCCATTTGTCCGTCTCTTCAGAAAGAACCGGTTCTGATCCACTGTTAGGAATGGCATCAGAACCGATTCTTCTCAAAAGAACTGCTACCAAAAAACCCTGGGCTTTTTGCCTTTGCTCCGCTTTATTTTCCCCGGAGTCAATCCAATGAGGATCAGGATCAATTTCCAGTGGGAACGAGGATTTGGGGTGTTTCATTGTGAGATCAACCCCCCTCTGTCATTCATCTCTACTCCTTTGGTTGTCCTTTGATGGGAATGGACCGTAGAAATGGGGAGAAGAGGGGCCCGGTCTGCTTCCTTTGACTCCCCTTTCCCTCTGGGGTTCAGGGCCAGAAAAGCATCTGGAAGGGGCTCGGCAGAAGAGTGTATTTTGTGCAAATCATAGAATCATAGAATCATAGAAATTTAGAGTTGGAAGAGACCACAAGGGCCATCCAGTCCAACCCCCTGCCGTGCAGGAACTCCCAATCAAAGCATCCCTGACAGATGACCATCCAGCCTCTGCTTAAAAACCTCCAAGGAAGGTGACTCCACCACCCTCCGAGGGAGTGTGTTCCACTGTCGAACAGCCCTTACTGTCAGGAAATTTCTGCTAATGTTGAGGTGGAATCTCTTTTCCTGCAGTTTGCATCCGTTGTTCCGAGTCCTGTTCTCTGGAGCAGCAGAAAACAAGCTTGCTCCCTCCTCAATGTGACATCCTTTCAAATATTTAAACAGAGCTATCATATCACCTCTTAACCTTCTCTTCTCCAGGCTAAACATCCCCAGCTCCCTAAGGCGTTCCTCATAGGGCATGGTTTCCAGACCCTTCACCATTTTAGTCGCCCTCCTTTGGACATGCTCCAGTTTCTCCACATCCTTTTTGAATTGTGGTGCCCAGAATTGGACACAGTATTCCAGGTGGGGCCTGACCAAAGCAGAATAGAGTGGCACTATTACTTCCCTTGATCTAGACACTATACTTCTATTGATGCAACCTAAAATTGCATTGGCCTTTTTAGCTGCTGCATCACACTGTTGACTCATGTTCAACTTGTGGTCTACTTGGACACCTAGATCCCTTTCACATGTTGTCTCATTCAGCCAGGTGTCCCCCATCCTATATCTGTGCATTTCATTTTTCCGCCCTACGTGTAGGACCTTACATTTCTCTGTGTTAAATTTCATTTTGTTAGCTTTGGCCCAGCTTTCTAGTCTATTCAGGTCATTTTGAATTTTGATCCTGTCCTTTGGGGTATTAGCTACTCCTCCCAATTTCGTGTCATCAGCAAATTTGATAACTAGGCTCTCGATACTGTCATCCAAGTCATTAAATGTGTCCAAAGAAATAAGATCTATTTTAAAAACAACCCTTTTCCTTGCATTCCTTTGTTGGTGTATTTGCAACTTCTGGTCTAGTTTGGTTTGGTTTATTTGCAGCGTCTGGGCCCAAAGTTCCTTTTTTGGAGTATTGCAGCTCCCAGGAACGGATGGCCTGGATTCTTCTGGGAGCAGGGGCAGCCGGGCCGGGCCCAGGGCAGGGCAGCCTGCCTTCCCTCTCCCTTCATCAGAACCAGAGGAGGCTCAGTCTCTGCAGGGATACCCCCTGGGCCGGCCTGCCTACCTACCTGCTCCATCCCCATGGGCTCCTGAGGAGGAGGAGAGCAGGAGGGCAGCACACCTGGGAGAAGAAGAAGGCTAAGAGAAGGAGAGGAGAGCGAGGGAGGAAGGAAGGAAGGAAGGAAGGAAGGAAGGAGAAGCTGCTGCTCTTGCCCTCGCTGTGCCTGGGCCCTGGGCAGGGAAGAGGGCTTGGGCTACCTTTGCCATGGGCCCCCTGGGCTTCCCTTTGGGTTTGGGGCGCTGTATCCTGGGAAACCTACGGATTGTAATTTTTGAATTTTCCCTGATGTATAGTCCATTGTAGTTTTTGAATTACAGTTCACAAGGTTCCCAGGCTACACTGGACTATACAACAGGGAATATTCAAAAAATACAATTTGCATGTTTCCCAGGTTACACTGGACTATTCATCAGGGAAAATTAAAAATATATAATTTACAAGATTCCCAGGCTACACTGGACTATACATCAGGGAAAATTCAAAAATTACAGTTCAGAAGGTTCCCAGGCTATACTGGACTATACATCAGGGAAAATTCAAAAAATTACAATTCGCAAGGTTCCCAGGCTACACTGGACTATACGTCATGGAAAATTCAAAAATTACAATTGGCAAGGTTCCCAGGCTACACTGTACTATACATCAGGGAAAATTCAAAAAATACAATCCACAAGATTCCCAGACTACACTGGACTATACATCAAGGAAAATTCAAAAAATACAACTGGCTAGGTTCCCGGGCTACGCTGGACTATACATCAGGGAAAATTCAAAAATTACAATTGGCAAGTTTCCCAGGCTACACTGGACTATACAACAGGGAAAACTGGCTAGAGAATTCTGGGCATTGGAGTCTGTTGTGGGATTCAGAGCTCAAGGTTTTACTCTTGTAAAAAGCGGTGCACCAAGATGGCACCCGCAGCTTACAGAAGGATTTGGGACATTAAAAAATATAGGGGCCCCAATGTCCTTTCTGCCCCAGGGCCCCCATTGCCCTCCCATTTAGTCCTATTTTTGGAGCTGTGAGCCTCAGGAGGCTGCAGTGTGCAAATGGAGCCCAGGAGGGCGCCCAGGAGCAAGAAATGAGGCCTTTGGAGCTTTATGGAGACCGACGAGAGGAAACTCCCCTTTCCGCCACGAGAGGGCGCTCCTTCATAAGGAATTGGTCGTTTTGGAGGCTCAGAGCTCCGTAGGCTGCAGTGTGCAAGAGGAGCCACAGGAGGGCGCCGGAGAGCAAGAAATGAAGCCCATAGTGTCTCTATGGAGCGCCCTCTGATGGCGGAAAGGGTGCCTTCTCTGCCGTCATCCGTAGTCTCCAAAAAAGCGCCTCATTTGTTGCTCTCGGGCGCCCTCTTGTGGTTGCGTTTGCACACGTTTCTCCAGCGCCCTCTTGCGGCGGAATCGGTGTGCTGCAGCTGCAGGAAAGAAAGAAAAACAGAAGAAAAGGAGGGAATGAGAGAAGGAGGATGAAAAGAGAGAGAGGCAAGGGAGGAAAGAAGGTAGGAAGCAGGATTGGAAGGAAAGAAGAATGGAAAGGAAGACTTGGAAGGAAGGAAGGAAGGAAGGAAGGAAGAATGTAACCAAAGAATGAAATAATAAAGAACAATTCAATGGAGAGAGGGAGGGAGGGAGGGAAGAAAGGAGAAAGAATGGAAATAAGTAAGGAATACCTGAATTAAACTCAGGCAGAAGGCGGTATCTGCCTTTTTGTTGCATATCAGAGATTATACGTTCGGCCATGCAAGAATAAAATCAAACCACCGAATGACCGAGCAAATGGGTTTACTCTAATAGGGAAGAACCAGCGGGATCCGGCGCATCGTTTCTTGCACAAGGAACAGTTGATGAACGAGCGTCCGACTAAATCCGTCATCGATCAGTCCGTGGATCGGCGATGGAGACGTTTTTCCCCCATCTCTGGGATTCTTACAAACTTAAAAAATCAATACGCGCGAAAGCGCTCAACAAGGAAACCATTGAAACCATTAGGATACAATTCAAGGCGAGCTTTGGACACAAAAGGTCCCGTGTGTTTTTGCACAGAATAGTTCCCCGAGAGACTCTGCAAAAGGCTACGAACGAGACCACCCCCTAAAATAATTTCTTTTTAAAAAGGCAGATGATTGGAAAGATAATGGCACCTATCAGGATATTGTCCCAAAAAGGAAGACGGTCTCTTTTTGGTCTCTAAAAATAAAAGCAAGAAAATGTGGGTTGCTTTAACTAAATAAAAACAGGAACCAGTTTTCTCCAGCTCTCTGGGTTGAAACTTTCTTTAAAGATCCTTTCTTGAAGTCCTTTTTCTTCCGTTTCTTGGCACAATTCAGTGTCCCGGTGTTCAAGAAGAATCAACTTGGAGTTAGTTGGGAGGTTGGCACATCGACAGGTTAAAAAGATTTGTTGCATTGGCGAACGCTTCAATAAAAGTCAACCTCCACTTTTGGCCGTGCTTTGATAGAAAGGTAGAAGCGGAAAACTTGCTACCCGCTGCTGAAACCGTCGCTTTCGGGCGAGAGGGATGTCCGAGCGTTGCTTCGGGCGCTTAGCCTCTGTGCTTGTCGTAGTCGCTCACCATCTTCTTGATGTGGAAAAGCTTGTTCCTCAAGGATTTGCTCTCCATTTTCTTGGTCTGGTAGTCCGGAGTCTGCGGCGTTGGTGAAAGAGAAGGACAAAGACGGGAGGAAAAGATCCCCAAAAAAGTTCACCTCTTCTCCAACTCAGGCTGCATCCACACTGGGGAAATAATCCAGTTTGGCACCGCTTTAACTGCCCCGGCTCAAGGCTATGGGATTCTGGGAGTTGGAGTTTGTTGTGGGTCCGGAACGGAGCAGAGCTCCGTTCCGGACCCCACAACAAACTCCAACTCCCAGAATCCCATAGCCTTGAGCCGGGGCAGTTAAAGCGGTGCCAAACCGGGGACTAGACAAGAGGACTAGAACCTCGCTTTGTTTTGGGGTATTTTTTAGGGAAGCAACACAGAGAAGGTTCCGGAAACTGCTTATTCGGAACCATCAGGTTGTAACTTTGGCTTTTTCTTTAGGTTCGGTCCCATCTTTGTACACAGCGGGGACCCCAGGTTTGGAAGCCGGGCATCTCCCATTAATGCTGGGATAGATCTCCTGGGATAACTCTACACCCATCCGATGGTGTAAGGTACTCACCCGCTTCAAATCCTTCAGGCGGTTGTATTCCTCGGCTACCCCCTGCAAGAGAAAAACATCAGAGTCAGAAAAGGAACAAGAGCACAGGAAAGGAATAGAGAAGCTCCATGATCAAGGGAAGTCTGTCGCTGAATAGGGCCAGGATCAGCATCAGCATCATACCCTCCATCTGTCCCTATCTGGCAAAAACAGGCCCCATCCGGCCTCCGTGGTCCCACTTTTTTGGCCGTCCCAATTTCTCCCTCTTCCTCTCTTTCCCCTTTTTGTCCTCAGCTTACTTCACTTACTGCAAAGTGCAAAAATTAGTTTTCACTCAATTGATTCAGCAAAGGGAGAAGAGAGGAGGAAAGGCTTCTGTCTCGCCTCTTTTCCTCTTTCTTTGGAAATGCGGTCAGGACCCAAGAGGAAGGCCTCTCCTAATAATCTCAAAGGCTCGTGCGAGGAGATACGGTCCGCCAAATAGCCATACAGGGCCTGATAGGTCGTCGCCAACCCAATATCCCTTCCCCAAATCAGGTGGCGAACCTGGTACTGCAGGCTGTCTTCAGCCAAGAGGTCCAGCTGTTTGCTGAGTTGGTTGATCTGGTCGTTGACGCTGTCCATTTCGGCACAGAGCTGCTTGTAACGCTTGAGGTCAGTGTCAAACTCCTGCTTATACGTCTGGCGGACTCCATCGGACGTGATCGGAGGGTACAAGCTACGGAGGAGAACGGAGAGCGGGGAAAGGACAGGTGAGGTCTTGAGAGGGATGGAGAGCGTGTTTGGAAATGCTGCACATTAACAAGAAGGAAGAACCAGCACTCCTAGGACATTCTTAGCCCTGAAACCCACTTCAAACCCACATTTTTCTTCTGGGACGAATGGGGGAAATCCCAAACCTTTGGGATGGATGAGAGAAATTTGAAAAATTCCGTTCCACTGCCTCCAGGAAAATATTCTTAGAAGGTATTACTAACTACTCCAAAAAGTAGCATCGATCCTACTTCTAGCACTGCTTTGGACAAGTGACTGCTGCGCTCTAAATCCAGTTGCTATTTCCAACCATAGGAGACCAATCAATGGTAGCGCAACGCTTGTAAGCCTCAATTCCTGTTCAAAATGGTGGCACATCCTGGGGTCCCCCCCCCAAAGGCTGCGCACCTGCTCCAGTCGTCCTGGTCTCGCTCGTCGCTGGACTCAACGGCGGTGGTATAATCCGTCTCGTACTGGGATTCGTCCAGCTCCGGGTTCCTCCGGCGTCGCCTCCCGCGGCGAGTGGACGGCTTGCTGGCGCTTTCCCGGCTGGGCTTCTCTTCCAAAGTGCTGGAGCTAAAGGTCCGGGTGGGCTTGCCGTCTGCCGGCGCGTGGGACGGTGGGCTGGAAATGTCCAAAAAAAGACCACGGGGATTACAATACGTCACAGGATGTCGGAGAGGTCCGAATCCTATTAGTAGAGCCACTCTTTAACTCGACCGTTTTGGCAGGCAGTTCCCCTTAATCCCCTGCCATCCCACTTTCCCGGCTCCTTTTAAAATGTCCCAGGTTCTCTTTCCTTCTCCCACTTTCCTCGACGTCAATTGCAGCAAACTGAATGCAAAGAGCAAAAGCCCAGGGCGAGGGGAGAAAAACACCCAAGAAAAACCTGATCTATCCAGACTTTCACATCTCTACCTGCTTGGCTTTTCTGGGGCATAGTAGCCATTTTCAGGGGGTCGGTAGTCGTAAGAGCCGGCCAAGGCGTTGGCGGGGCTTGTGGGTTTTTCAGAGTAGGCCAAGGTGGCTGTTTCGTCGTGGCTGCTCACTCCGTCGTTCACGTTCTTCACCTAGGAAAAGAGCAAAAACGGTTCCTTCCTTTTTTATTTTTTAAAAAACCAACCCATTTCTCAGAGCTGGGGAATGCAAAGTGAGCGCAGACAACAATCTCACCCCACTATCCCCATGGCTTCCCTTCCAATATTCACAGATAGCTATCAAGCCAAGCCAAACATGCCCAGCTCCCTCGGCCGTTCCTTGGTTTTGAGACCTTTGACCATCTTGGTCCACCTTCTCTGGACACCTTCCAGCTTCTCCACGTCCTTCTTGGACTATGAGGCCCAGCAGTGTTGCTTTAGGCTGGGACTTCAATGAAATGGTTTGAGGACCAGGGAGGGGGACGTTGCCTGTTCTGCCCATTTTTAGCTGCGTTCACACTGGAGAAATAAACCGGTTTAAGTGCCATGGCTCAATGCTGTGAAATTCTGGGAATTGTAGTTTGTTGTGGGCCCAGAGCGGAGCTCTGCTCCACTCTGGGCCCCACAACAAACTACGGCTGCGTTCACACTGAAGAAATAAACCGGTTTAAGTGCCATGGCTCAATGCTGTGAAATTCTGGGAATTGTAGTTTGTTGTGGGGTCCAGAGCGGAGCTCTGGGCCCACAACAAACTACAATTCCCAGAATTTCACAGCATTGAGCCATGGCACTTAAACCGGTTTATTTCTCCAGTGTGAACGCAGCCTACAATTCCCAGAATTTCACAGCATTGAGCCATGGCACTTAAACCGGTTTATTTCTCCAGTGTGAACGCAGCCTTTGTCTTTTCCTTCCTGGTCTCTTGGAGGAAGGAGCACCGCCTTTGGCTCCAGGAGCATCAAAGAACGTCAGATCTCCAGACAAAGGAAGCCTGTGCTCAGAAACGAAATTGTGGGTTTGCATTCACTTGTACATTTTGGAGCACAAGGACAACCCTAAACTTGGATCAGACCAACAGTTGTGGCCCCTACAAATAATTTTTTCCAAGCCCTCTCCTTTCCTGTAAGACATTTCCATCACTCGTGGCAATGTTTTAACTTTCTGCCATTACTCTGTAACGGTGCCAGGAAAGTAACTTGTTCCTTGTCTTTACTTTTTGCATTTCCTTGTGGTTGTCTTATTAATGTCTACAGTGCAACCTCGTATCTGTGGGACCAGTATCCTCAGTTTCACTTACCCATGTCCAGAAAAATATGTTCTCTCTAGGTATTTTCTAGTCCTTCCAGTGTGATTTTATGGTATGCTTCCAATGGATGCTAACCACAGAGTCACACTGGAGGACTTAGAAAAGCCTAGAGAGGTGTTTTCTTTGGGAATCTATAGGTCCTCCAACACAACGTCCACTTCCCCTGGAAGTCATTTGTTTCAATAAAGTTTGCTATTATCCGTGGGTTTGTATTTCCACCATAAGGCCGGGAACGTATCCCCCATAGATACTGGGGGCATGCTGTACCCTACTTTTCCCCCCAATAATGGGATTCAAGGTGGTTTACAATTACAGCATTAAGAACAATACAGTTTAAAAACTAGACAAAAACATCAATAACAAGTATAAATATAAAAGTGTTTTTTTGTAATGAACAATTTGTAAAGTTAAAGCTATTAAAAGATTATGCAGAAACTGATAAAATGGAGCGGCACACCATTAAAAGTTTGTCCGAGTCCAGTTTCTAAAAGCCACCGTTTTGACTAGAATAAAGTTAGATGTTTGGACTACACCTCCCAAAATCCCCGGGCAGAACGTGGGGGGGGGAATATGCCAAAAAGGGGGAATTCTGAAACCCCAACTTCCAAAAACAAAAGGTTTGCCAGCTTTCCAAAGCTGTGTGCCAAGGAAAGTATCTCCAAGAGCTCTGCTGTCCCTCCGTCCTTGAATCCAGCCGCTCTTGTCCTTTGACCGTCCCGACCCACAGTCAGAACAGTTGCCTTCTTGCTTATCTCCTGTTTTCAAAACAAGGCACAGAATGTCATGAGCTTCTTATCTTGTTGGGGGAAGGAGAGGTATGGCAACCTTGAACCCGGGCGAGGCCTGGAGGGCACATACTTTCCCTGGGTCTGTCTCTAGGAAGAAATTAAAAATGAACCCGCCGTCTCCCAACACAGTGGGAACATCTTGGCCGCAAGCACAGACTCAGCGGAGAGGATTCGTTTTGTGTGTGAAAACTTTGGGGGGAAATTCTGGATGAAAAGAGGAAGACAGTTGGATGGACCCCATCAAGAAAGTTTGGGAAGGTCTGCTTTCCTTTCCATCCTGCTTAGTTGTGTGCAAATATTTTTGCATTATTATTATTATTATTATTATTATTAATAATATCCCACCTTTCCCCCAGGACCGGGACTCAGGGCGGCTTGCAACATTAAAAACAATACAATGAAAAGCATACAAAAACGGTACAGTAGAGTCTCGATTATCCGACATAAACTGGACCGGCTGATAGTTGGATAACTGAAAACGTTGGATAATCCGGAAGGTCCACGAAAAGCCTTGAAATCACTATGAATTGCAAATGTATTAAAGTTTTATTGCAATAACAGTGAAAGTAAATGTAAAGAAATCACTGATCAGTATTGTGATGTACAGTATAAACAGTTCAGTCCTCTGAAAATTTAAAGAAATTACAGAAAATGTTAAAGAAATCACAGCAGCCACGATGTTGGATAATCCAGAACGTGGAAGGACGGATAATCGAGACTCTACTGTACATTAAAACGGAATGAAATTAGTACAATCATTAAAACGGATCCCAAGCTAAAATATCAAAAACTTTAAAAATATTATAATATTTATATTTATATTCGGATCCCACCGTGCAAGGGGCATTCCACTTTTGCTTGCACTCCATTGGACACAATGGGGCATGTGTTTATGGCGCACACCACAAGCCCATGCACCGCTTGTTCAATTGCCGCGCGGCTTCAGCGTAAGCTTAAAGCCGCGCATGGGTCGCCCGCGTATGGTGCAAGTGCACTGTATTTATTATTCTATTTATTTATTTAGCTTGTAGCAGTTGAAGTAAGCTGAGGACAAAGGGGGAATAGAGCAAATTCGGAACATTTTAAGACCAGCTTGGAAAGTGGGGCGGCAGAGAATTAACTACGTCTGTCCCTGCCACACTTGGGGGGTATGAGCCCCGTGTGTGATCTTCTATACAGATGATATTCAGATAATCATCCCCAGTGAGACCAGGGTTCGAATTCTCCAGCCTCATAGTCAACTTTCGAGTTAATGGGCTCCTCCCTTGAGGCTAATAAATTTGCTTTCTTGAGTCTGCTCTCTTTGCGCCGGACGTAGGAAATGTCCCCTTGGACAGAATCAAAGTCCATTTCGTCGTGCGCGGAGGATATTGGCAACCGCTTCCGTTGGGATCTAGGTTCGAATTCCCAAGTAATTCACTCCCTCGTGAAATAATTTTGACAGGTGTGCATTAAAAAGAATTTTAAAACCTCTTATTTTTGGGGATACTACCCCGATGGCTTCACTCGGCAACGTGCGCCTCTCGTGCCCAGAGCAACGTGCTGGATCTTTTGGGGATGGTTTCTGTGGTTAATAATTGACGCAACCGAAACCGACCCATATCATAAGCAAACAGGTGGCATAGAAATCTTTTCTCCTACATACACCACACACATATTATTATACCAGTCCTATTTTTATGTATTTATTTTTCCCTCTGCTTTCGCTGATAAAGCCACATGTGTCCGTGAGTCATTGAGAAGGGCATAAAATGGAAGTTAAAGAGACACCCTGCTTTTTTGCAACCATGGTTTGCAAATCTATGGTTGCATTCACACTGGGGAAATAACCCGGTTTGGCACCACTTTAATTGCCTTGGCTCAAGGCTATGGGATTCTGGGAGTTGGAGTTTGTTGTGGGTCCGGAACGGAGCGGAGCTCCGTTCCGGACCCCACAACAAACTCCAACTCCCAGAATCCCATAGCCTTGAGCCAAGGCAATTTAAAGCGGTGCCAAACCGGGTTATTTCCCCAGTGTGGACTCAGCCCTTCTACCCCAGAAGCTAGTGACTGAAGCCTTTTGAAAACCAGACAGTCATTTCTCAGGAATGCTTCCCAACAGCATGGGATTCGCACCCAACTCTACCAAGGACCAGGTTCTCCTGACCAACTATTCTTGACTCACCCATTCCTCCACATTGGGACCCTCCTGGAACGCCGGCGGCCTGTCCCAGTAAATGTTGGGTTTCCCGTATCTCCAGATTTTCTGGCGGGTTTTGTGAGCGAAGAAGCAAATGATGCAGAGGAGGATGACCAGGAGGAAACCACAGACAATAGCAATGGCCTGGAAGGAGGGAAGAAGAAGAAGACGGTGGCAAGGTTTAGTTTGGTTTTCATACTGAAATCCCAAACTTTGGTCTTACGAGTGTTTTGGACTCCGCATCCCAGAATTCCTGGGCAAGATGACCAGGGGATTCTGGGAACTGAAGCCCAAAGCACCAAAGCACCGCAAGGAATTCAAAGTGGTGCACATTTTATAGACCAATCAGTTCAACGTTTTGATCCCACCAACGATTTACCAAGAGCTGTACGGAAGCTACTTTTCTGTTGCTTATGGAGACAACATTTTATTATTATCTGTCTTTAATTGACATTTGTCAGTCAAGGGCCAGAAGAAACATCTGGACCACAAATGAATCCAGAGAGCAACCCAAGGCAGGTCTTTGGGGCTCCTCTTATCAGCCTTATAGGGCCAAACTCTAGGTGTGCACCACTTTTCCTGCTGACTAACCAGCTCCTATTCTTTTCTGCCCAACCCTAAAATGGTTCCCGTCTCCAGATAAGTTCCCTTTCTTTTTTGCTTCCGAACAAAAAAATGTCCGTCGTGTTTGCTTTAAAACAGTGCGTGGGTTTTTCTGACGTCAACCAACTTGGCAAAATTAGGGTTGCCACCTTCTGAGACTCCCAAGTTCTCATGGATCATCTCCAAGGGACCAGTTGTAAAGAAACTCTGAAAAGTCACTGCAACATTCCTCATTCTGCCCATGGAGTAACTTTGGGCACATCAGTGGTCTCCAAACTTTGGTCCTCCGGGTGATTTGGCCTTCGTCTCCCAGACTTCCTGACTGTTGGCCAAGATGGCTGGGGCTTCTGGGAAATCAAGTCCAAGACAGCAAGAGGACTAAAGTTTGGGAAATCAATGGTCAAGAATGCAAAATTACAGCCCCCTAGTTGAGATGATGGCAATGATTACATTATCATGGTAGCAGAGATAGGTTTGTATCCTTGTGCCCAGAGAATTAGAATTTCCTATCCAGGCCAGGAGGGCCACACTTGGGAAGAGCACTTCATAGGCAGCAGTGGAGCAACCACTGAAAAGTCCCTGTCCCTTTCGACACCATCTGCTCCAAGCTTTTGTCATCGGACCAGAGTAGCATCTATTCCTGGAGGAAGGAATGGTGAATCCACTTTGGGCTTCACGTCTGGTCCTCCGACAGCCATGCCAGGTTGTACGGCAGCCATTCCTAAGAGGGAGCTGTACCAGTGACGAATGTCTGGGACAGACTAGCATCCCAACGGCTCCTGTATAGCCCAGAAGAAATATAAGAAGACTAGCCATAAACCCGAACGTGAAGTCACCGTCCCAACAGCAATGAATCTACCGGTCAGAGGACACTGGAGGAGACCTTTGGCAGCTCTTACCTCCTGCGGGTCAACGATGCAATAGTGGTAGAGGTACTGGTTGAAGTAGGCCCCAGTGCTGTAGATCTGGTTGCACATGGCCAGCATGGGGTTGGTGTTGTAGTAGTAGCTGCCCGACATCTGGGCCCGCGGGTTGACCCCCATGATGTAGACGATGGAGGCGATGAGCATGATGAAGGCCAGGATGGCGCACAGGATGAGGACCACCAGGTAGAACCGGCGGGAGCGCGACCCGCTCGACTTGGTCAGGCTCGTGATGGCGAGGGCCAGGAGGGCGATAAAACACAGCACCGACATGGCGATCATGAACCCGTTGGCCGAGCGAGGGTTCATCATGCCCCCGTAGTAGCCCCCGTAGTAGCTTCCGAGACCGCTGCCGTAATAATTGTTCCCGTAATATCCGCTCCCATAATAGCCGCCCATGTTTCCTCCGTACATCCCGCCGTAGCCGTAGCCGTATTCCCAGGCCAAGGTGGAAGCCACGCAGGCAAAGATGGCCACGCAGAGGAAGATCCCAATGCCCTCCAAGATCCTTATGATGCCCGGAGGAGAGTTCCACTTGTAGAAATGCTGGGGCACGTCTTCCACGTAGTAGGAACCGGGGGCAGGCGAGTGGATGTCGTACCCATAGTCGTCTTCAGGGGGGCCGTAACCAGTAGGGCCCCCTTCATACGGCTTCTTGCTGTTATACATACTTCAGAGAAGCAGGCTCTCCACACCAAGAACAGACGGATTCATAGACGGAGCGGACACCACCCACCGAGGATGCTGCTGGCTAGGGATAAAACATACAAAGATACACATTAAGGTTCAGGGAATGGGGCTAAGTCCTGGGATCAATTGCAGAAGATGTTGGGGTCTAGGGATTCCCATTTTGCGTGACCCCATTTCCCAGTCAGGCCACACCATCCTGTTTCAACGCACTGGAAATGACTGGGTGCCATTTTGGCTGGTATTTGGCCATTTTGTAATTGTTATGTATGCTTTCTTTGGGGACGGGCATGGTAGCCAGCATGGTATAATGGTTTGAGCATTGCACTACTGCATTGCCAGGGTTTGAATACTTTCTTGGCTATAGAAACCCACCGAGTGCCCTTGGGCAAGTCATGCTCTCTCAGGCTCAAAGGACAGCAATGGCAAACCTCCTCTGAATAAATCTGGCCAAGAAGACTGTGACAGGGTTGCCGTAAGTCAGAAATGATTTCATAGCACGCAACGACAACAGCAAATACTCAGGAGAAATGCATCACTCCCCTTGCAGTTTGTTTTGGGGTGAGTTTGGCAAAAGGTTTTAAGAAAAATTCTGGGAATTTAATGGCTTCAGGAGCTACATGGGCTTTTAGCACACCCTTTGCCAAGTTATGGTGCATTGATATCTATATTAGACCTTGATCTTTGGATAAGTATTTAATTTATCTGATTGCATTTATTAAGATATTTACATCCCATGAGGCCACAGGATTCCAATTTTATTTTATTTGTTTCCATTTAATGTATATACCCTTCCTTTCTCCCAGCAGAGGAGCCAAGGTGGCGTGCCATGTTTCCAAAAGCCCAATGCAATTTTTAAAAGGAAGTTCTGCGTTAAAACACGGCTAAACTCAATTATTTTAAAAACACAAAGATGCTTAAAGACATCATAAAAACAACAACAAAACACACACCCATTAAAAGCTTTATCTACAGAAACACCTTTTAAAGCAAAGAATGCCCCAACCCAATGTCTGTCTTTGTTCCAATAAGGCGAACATGGTCTCGCCACACTCTCTGACAGCTTACACTCCACTGAGGTTTGTGGCAACCTGCTCCAAAGAGGTGGCACATTGCTCTACCTGCTGCCCAGGGCCTCCTTGCCCACGGTGCCGTCCGGTTGCCCACTGGGCCCTTCCCAGAGAGGTCAAGCGTCCAGCCGGTCCGCAATCCCTCTCCGCCGGCTAACAGCCATAGGCATCTGCGGCTGTGCAAGACTTCAAGGCTGTTCCTTGAAAACACAAAACAAAGCCCAGGAGTGGAAGCCAGCCTGGCATCTCGCCTTTCACCTGAGAAATAAATAATTCAGGATGGGGATTTCATTTTTTTCAAAAAGAACCTTCTTTCTCCTCCGCAGCTGCCAAGGAGCTGCCTTTGAACTTGACGCACAAAGCTTCCTCCCCTCGCCCTGCTGTTGTTGCACACAACATAGGCTTTCTTTGTTCCTGCTGTCTTGTAACACAAACACACACAAACATACACACACGTAGAGGGTAGGGTTGCCAGAGCTCAAGGCCTGGTCCTTACTCTCCGGGTTTCGCGCACAATCTCCAAATGAGAGTTGTGGTTGTTGGTTGCTGTGTGCCTTCAAAGTTGTTTCCAGCTTATGGTGACCCTAAGGCAGCCCTATCATGGGGTTTTCTTGGCAAATGTCTTCAGAGGGGGTTTGCCACTGCCATCCTCTGAGGCTGAGAGAGAGTGACTTGCCCAAAGCCAACCACTGGCTTTCCATGGCTCAGCAAGGGCTCGAACCCTGGCCTCGTGGAGTTCAAGTACAATAACTGCTATACCATTCTGGTTCCCACCTTCAAGTCAACCCTATCCTAGGGTTTTGTTTGGTCAGGTTTCTTCCAAAGAGCCCGTCCTTTGAGGCTGAGAAAGTGTGATTTGCCCAAAGTCGCCCAGTGGGTTTCCAAAGCAGGGTGAGGATTTGAAGCCTGGTCTCCTAGAGTCCAGTGATCAAACCACTGGATGCCCAGCATAATGCTCACATTGTCTTTGCTAGATTTCTTCGGAGGAGGTCAGCCTTTGCTTGCTATCCTCTGAAGCTGAGAGAGTGTGACTTGCCCAACATCGCCCAAGGAGTTTCCATGGCAGAGTGGGGACTCGAACCCTGCTCTCCTGGCCTGCTAGGCCGACACTCAAAACCACACAGGCTCCCTTGTGATAACCACACAGTAACAACCATTATCACAACGCCTCCCCACCCACTGAGGGTGGAAGCCGAGATAAAAGTATATTTTTCTTTTAACTGGCCCGGGTGGTTCCTGCCTTATCCTTTCGGCCAAGACCTTTCGAGTTTCGAAAAAGGAAAAGGTAACAAATATTTATTTTAAAAAGCACTCAGGGTGCCTGAGGCTGGGGAGGAGGAGGAGAAGGGAGGGGATATTTTGGAAACAATGGGTACGTTTCTCACCACCACCACCACCGAGGCCTCCTCCTGCCAAGTCCCTTTGCTTCCTCCCAGTCTCTCCGGCTGCCAAATTCCTTCCAAAGGCACACATTCCTCCACGCGGAGAGGTGGGACTCCTGCTTTTCATGTCGTACGTTTTGCACAAAAAGGTCAACCTGCTGCTTTGAGGGTGCAGAGCACAACCTTGGCTCAGAGGTTTCGCCTCCTGAGCTTTGCAACTCAACATCTGCATCCTCTCCAAGAAATCCCTCCAATATATTCCAAGATACGGATGGAAACCGGTACATGTGTGGCCAAGGAACAGCAGAGTCTGGCCAAGGTGGAAAAAGCTATCAATGAGGAAGAATAGATATGCTAGGAAAGGTTACCGTAGTTTGCTTTCGCCCGACACAACCGGGAATTCTATTCTTCTCCCCCGCTTTGTTGAGTTAATGGACCACAAACAATATTATGTCTACCTCGATGTCTGTTTCTTTTCAGCATAACAGCCCCAAACAGTGCAATCTTTCCTCACAGAAGGGTTGTTCCATCCTCTCAGTCATTTTTGGTCACCCTTTTCAGCATTTCCCCCCAAATATCCCCCTTTTCCCCCCAAGGATTTGACAACTGCATCCAATACTCCCTATGTCCGGTCACAGGGAAATTTGCCTTTTTGGAGTGAGCTTTGTTGGAGAAGCCAAAAGTGTCCCACCAAAGATCCACCTGTTTCAAAGCTACCATGAGGACCTTTGGCCCTGGGTCTGTTTTGTGCAACTTGGCCAAGGAAACTGCTGGAAATTTCCCTGTATGTACCACAAAAGCACCCTTCGCCACCATCCAGATAAATTGTTTTTTCCTTACCTTGACTTGTCCTTGCTTCGGCCTTCCACCTGACGGGGAATAAAGTTGTCGATTCCCTTCCTGCACAGTTCTCCGTTACTTTAAAGGTTGCGACGAGGAGTCATGGCAGGAACTTGTTTTCCTCTCCAGTTTTGGGGCTGTCGAGGGATTACACTGTTTGGATCCAAAGGCTTTGGCTAAAGTGGATTCCCCTCCTTCTCTCTGAGATATACACACCTTTGCAATCATTTATTTTTCTTCTGCACACCTTTCCCTGTTCCCTTTAAAACGGCCGTTGGAGGATTAATGATTGCTAGCCAAACCTAATCATTAAATCTGGGCATGAGAACACAAAACACACACACACACACAGAGGCCTTCTTCCGCCTCCCTTCCGCCCGAGCCAGCTTTCTAGACTGCAGGAGGTTGGTACGGAAAAGCACACTCACAAAGTCCTGGCAAGCAAAAAAAGGGATTTAAATCTCTCCCTCTTTTTTTACTACCAGACTTTCTCCCCCCGAATGCCAATTCCATTCCGCAAAAGCGGCCACCTTTTGCTTAAACCCTCAGCGGCCTGACCTTTGCTGTCCCATTCCGCTTTCTTAGCCCGGCGGACAAAATTCGAACAGGCATTTTGGGAAACCAACCCATTTTTTGTCGTCGTTGCTGTTTACAGAAAAAAATGCCCGACGCCGATGCCAATCGTTCAAGCCGAAAGCACCAGCTGAGATGTACCAAGCCACCACCCCAAACTTAAAAACTAGGAGAACTATAAACGAGATCTAAGCTTTTAATCCCCGAACTTTTGGCTCCTGAGAGGCCTACACAACCACAACAGAGAGAGGGGCAGTGGAGTTGCGTCAAATAGAGGATTAACATGGAGCCACCTGCGGCAATGGTGCAACACTTAGCAGCGTTGCCAGCTCTCTGGCCCTGGGTCCCCAGTTTCAATGGGTCGCCTCCAAGGAGGAGACAAAGGTGCAAATCCTCCACCTTTGCGGGGCTCAGCAAGAGGAAAGGGCCAGGTGCAAACCTACACCTCATCTAGGAAAGCACTAGTTTGCTACTGTTTCCAAGGATTAATGGATTTGTTGCTACAACTTGCAACTTTCTGGTGTGTGTGTGTCTATGCATTTGCTTCTTCCTCTTCCCTTTTCCAGACTCTGTAGTACCAGGACTCACTCTCCACTCTGCTTTACATCCACCTTCTGGCTAGAAGCAATTTATTTACAACACCCTTTCCTCCAAAGAGCAGGAATGAGGTTGAGAGAGAGTGTGAAGTACTGGTTACAGTGCAACTTCTCTCTACATACACTCTAACAGTCCCAATTTGACAGGGATAACCCCAATTAATCCTCTGCCATCAAACTTTCCCAACTGCTTTTCAAATGTCCTGGTTTCCCTCTCTTCCTCCCGCTTTCCCCCTTTCCCATCAGCTTACTTCCATTGCTGCAAACTGAGATCAAAATGCAAAAGTAGTCTGCACCCGATTAATCTTGCCCTTCCAAAGAGGCTCAGGCAAAAGCAAACTACAGCAGCCTCTGAAGCTGATGTGTTCTTGGTTTTACTTTTGGAGGTTTCATTGTTCTTGTTTCTGATATCTTCAAGGTCTTTGGACCTAGTCCCTCTTCTTATAAGATGCCTTCAGGTCAACAGCTTATGGCAACCCTCTCCCAGGGTTTCTTGGCAAGACTTCTTCAGAGGAGGTTTGCTTTTGCCTTCCTCTGAGGCTGAGAGAGTGTGGTTTGCTTGAGTGGGAATTCTCATAGCAGTCATTGACAGTCCAAATCCAAAACTTAAACCACTAGACCATGCTGTCTCCTACTTTCATGGCAACCCTCTGAGATTTCTTTGGAAAAGGCTTCCCTCAAGGCTGAGAGAGCTAAAGGATTTGCCCATGGTCAGCCATGGTAGAATGGGGATTCGAACTCCAGTCTTCCAGAGTCCTAGGCCAATATTTAATATCTGAACCATGGTAACTCTTTGAGTCCTTTCCCCCAAATCTCAGGTTCTGGGAAGGATGCCCAGGTTGGATGTTGCCAGAATCGCACAACCCTCCATCACATTGTGACTCCAGGCCTGGAATGTGAGATGCCACGGAGGTTGCCAAGTGTTTGAAGCCCACCCTGGGAACATCTTGGCATCGCTCCATGGGCACCACCTGCTCAACAAATCCTTTGCCAAGGAGAACATGTTTTTGGGTTTCCAAATTACAACTTTCTGAAGCCCTGAAAACATCAGATACAAGTTAGCCTTTGCTCTGGAACTTTCTTGACTTCACGGTAACCCTTCCGGAAAAGAGCACGTATATAGAATCATGTTTATACAGTAATAATCAATGTTTAAATATACAATTATAAGACAAACTTTAAAACTGAAACAAGCAGTATTTTAAACGTAAGGAGAGGTGGCCTTTCCTCGGAGACCCATGCAACTCCTTACAGCCAAAGACGGTGATATTGGTCCAGCTACGGACAAGTGGAATGCCAACCAGTTTTTTGTTTGTTTGTTTGTTTGTTTGAAGCCGCATCCTTTTCCCTGTCTACCGCACCCATCACATGCTGGATCTGTGTTCGGGGCTTCAATCAGAAGTAGATGGATCCCCCCTCGCTGGTCTCTCGGTCGTAGGCTTGAATCTGGGCCTTGAGGTGAGCCAGCTTCCTTGCGAGGTAGTCGCAGCGCTCCTGTTTCTCCAGGAAAGCCGGATCCTGGGACCCAGAGACATAGAGGGAAAAGGAGTTTTATAAAAGAGGAAAAGGGGAAGAAGAAGTAAAGGAAGAAGAGGAAGACGAGAAGGAGGAAGAGAGGAGACAAGGGAGAGGATGAGGAGCAAGAGAAAAAGAAGACAAAGAGATGGAAGAGATGGAGATAAGGAGGACAGAAAGCAGAGGAAGAGAAACACAACAAGAAGAAGAGCATTCCCTCACCTTCTTCTTGTTCCTGTATTCTCTCCAGACAGCTGAGACCCGGCCTTGCTCCTGCAGAGAGAAGAGCATCATATGGAAAACTCCCAGCCAGAAACTTTGAAATCCCCACATCCCCTCCGCAAAGAATCACAACCACAAGCCTACTGTTGTGGACAACCATTCCCACATATGAGCCTCCCCAGCCTGTGAAATCCCTTCTCTCTATCCCAGTGCAGGCATGGGGCAAGGCCTTCTCGGTGGTTGCCCCCGACCCTGGAACTCCCTTCAAAGGGAGACGGGAATGGCCTCCTCCTTCAAATCCTTTATGCTACCAGGCTTTTTGGCACCTAAGGTTTATAAAGGATGGTTTCTAAGAGGGTGCTTTATTATTATTATTATTTGCTCCATCCCTCAAGACCTCCATTATTTGTTCTGCTCCTCAAGACTCAATGCAAATAAGACAGGGTGCGTAAAAGAAAAACCAGATGCGCTGATCCTGGTTTAAGAACTACCTCTAAGTCTAGTGAGTGACGAGGAAGCTTGGACATCATGGCTTGCAGTTCTTTGAATTTCCGCAGCGCAGCTCGGACTTCGCCGTGCAGCTCCTTGTACTCAGCGTACTGGTCGTTGAAGACGGCTTTGTATTTCTCCCGCTCTTCAGGAGTCTTGATTTGGGGATATTTCCTGCCCAGCGGAAAAAGAGGATGAGGCTGTGATGGGGGCAAGGAAGGTGGTGACCACAAGTCAAAACGTTACACAACTTTCAAAGGGATGCCCGAAGCGCTGAACCCACGGAGATGGTTCAAAGCAGGGATGCCCAAACTCTGGGCCTCCATGTCTTCTGGACTTCAGCTCCCCGAATCCCAGACCATTGGCCAAGATGCTGAGACTTCTGGGGGCTGAAGTCCAAAACACCTGGAGGCCCAGAGTTTGGGCAGCACTGATTTAAAGGATAGACTCCTTTAAAGTATGCACTAAAATCCTGAGAAGATTCACCGTTAATATGGAAAAGACTAGCCACAAATACCCTCAATCCATAACAACCTAAACAGAGATTAGTCTTGAAACAATGGCTAAGAAGAATCCAAACCAAAACCCTGGCTGAGGCTGGATGCCACGGCTGGACACAACCTCCTCCTTCTCCTACAAATTTCTTGAATAAATTAGCAAAGTGTTAGAGACTTACAGAAGATAATCGGGGACAATGTGGGGTTTGGGGGTGTGACCTGTCGGGATGGCGCTGCTCAGCGTCTCCGGGGCCTCCACCTTTTCGGAGAACTCGACATGCCGAGTTGCTTTCCCTGCTGGAGGAGAGTCATGGCAGGATTCGGAGAGCGGTGTCTCATGCGCAACTTGCACGAGGATTGGCTTTTGCTGTGGAAAAAGATGGCAAGAAGGATAAAATGGGATAGATTTGCATCTTTCAGAAAGGGGAAAGACAGATATATTTGCATCCAGAGGAGAAGGATCTCACTCATTATGGAGGTGGAAGGATTCATTTGTAATAATTCTATTGGCAGAATAATGGGTGTGCAACACACGGGGGGTTGTTCTCTTTCGCACAATTGATGTATCCTGTTGGCAATGACGGACATGGAATTGCGTGTACAGCAAAGTGAAGATTTTGGTCCCAAAATGTGTGCTCACTTTCTCCCACAGATAAATACACCTACCAACAGATCCTCATGCCCACAGGAGGGTCTTGCCACAGCCGTCTTAGTCCTCCTTGCAGATTCGTGCTTCCACATCTTGAGGCAGACAAGAGACCCGGCCAGGTAGAGCAAGGTGGTAATGAACAGGAAGGCGATGGCGGCTATCTGTCCCCCCTCAACCCGGCACAACGCCGCAACGAGAGGGTTGTAGGCATAGAAGGAGTAGCACAGTCCTCCCCGACTGACATCGTTGACGTAGGCGATGGAGGCGGCCATGTAAAGCAGGAACATGAGGAGGTTGAGGCCAAATTCGGCCAAAGGCCACCAGTGGGAGCGGAGGAGGATGGTTCTGTAGTACATGGTCACGCCAAGGCCCAACAAGATGATGGTCACGAGCCATGCCAAGCTGGCCACCACCAGGACGAAGGGGGTCATGGGGCCATAGTAATTGTACCCGTACCCCGTGAGCCCGTTGTAAGGCATAAAGGAGTCTCTGTAAACGGCAGACCATTGGTAGTCCTTCTGGATGTAAGCCGCCGTGCAGGCAAAGACCATTCCACCAAAGATAAGCTCCAGTCCACCCATGAGCCTCAGGAGGCCTGGCCATGACTTCATGTAGGAATATTTCCGGTCGTAGGCCTCCAGTTTTTCCTCGTAGCTCGGCGGAGGAGTTGACAAGCCACTTTGGCTGGTGGGGGACAGGCCTGTCTTGCCAGACTTTGAAGGACTGTCAGAGGCTGGGAGGGGTTCCTTGACATCTTCCTCGTCCTTATCATCGATGCCCAAACTCTCTTTTCGACCAAAGACGGTCCTCTGATGGCACTCCAAAGATGGAGATGCTGGCGGGGAGTGTGTGAGGACGTCTGGGGAGAAGGTTAAAAACGAATTCTCCCTCCAGGGCTGCTGCCTCCATCTCTGGAAGAAATTTTTCCAAGCTGGGGGTATGAAGCGCCGAACAGGCTTGAGATATGGTGCCTCTGGGTCTGGAGAGATATTGGTGAAGGATGACTCCAACCCAGGAGAGGAACTGGCCATATTGGAATATCAATATCCAGGGAGTCCTCAGAATTTCTTGTCCAGGCTTCCATTGGAAGTTGCAAGCTTGAGGCTCTCAGAATCTCTGCAAGACAAGAAGGACTCTCTTCTGAGCACTTCGCTCCAAATGGTAACTCCCTGCTCCATCATCCTTCAGGTGTCTTTCTTCCAGGCCGATTGGCTGAGTTTGTTGCTTTCACTGCAGCAATTTGGAGGGAAATCTGAACATCTGGGTTAAAACCTGGACTGAATAACAAGCCTCGATTTTAAGTTAGCCTCTCTCACCCACTGACAAAATCTCAAATATATCTTATTTCATTTTTAATACTGCCTCTCTCCCAGTGTGAAATCCAAGGTAGTTTACCATAGACTTTCAAAAAAAAAAATGTTGCTAAAACCACAGGCAGTACAAAAGTTTCAAAAGCGTTAAACAACCAAGCCAATTCGAACCCTAATTTAAAATGCATTCAGCACAGATTAACATTTCTTTCTGCCCCTTGACAACGACTCTTTATTTCCTAGAAACTCACTGGGACCCAGCAGCCAACAGCAATGGACTGACCGTGGTCCATAGATCATCACTTTGGGTAGCATTGACTTGCAACGGTTGGCCTTCCCTGGCTGTCTCCTTTCCAAGTACAGTACTCACCCTGCCGGACCCTGTTTCGGTCCCAAAATCAGATGAGATCTGGTGCCTTTGGGATTTTAGGCGTCTCCTCCACCGCAATGCCTTCAACTCTTTTTTTGTTTTGTTTTGGATTTTCAACCTCAACAGTGCTTCTGAGACGGAGACGGTGGTGGGAAGCGACACAGCGGTCAACCCCGCAAAGGATATGGTCGGTTTCCTCTTGGTCTGGCACAGCAGGCAGCCATCTCAAGGAAGGAATCAAAGGCAGACAAGTGCAAAATAAATCCCTCTCCAAAATGACACCACGTCAGGCTCCAGATTTAGTCTGTTATCAGCCCCTGGTAGAGTTAAATATTAACTGTGGGTCCGGTCCAGAGGCTGGTTGTGAGACCTCGTCACACAAAGAATCAGCCGAGCACCGATAAAAGCAGGGGATATTTTGCAGAAAAAAACAACAACACAACTATGCCTGAGACTGAAATTCAAAATTACTTTTGCTTTCAGGAAAGCTTGTTCTCAATTTATCTGCACTGGGGTTTGGTCCCTGGACCTCCCCTGGACCAAAATCTGTGGATGCTCAAGTCCCATTAAATACAATGGTATCATAAAAAGGAAGGGAAGATAAGAAATAGAAAGGCAAAAGGCAAAAAGCTTTAGGGTGCTTCGGAGCAACACATCCCTATGAGACTAGGGCACTGGGGCATCGTTTGGCCATTTCTTTTTGCTAACTGCTGTCAAGCTGAGTTTGATTTATGGAAACCTTACGAATGAGAGACCATTAAGTCTATCATCCCCAGAAATCTTGCAAACTCCTGGCTGTGGCTTTCTTTAAGTAGTCTATCCACTATCTTCCTTTTTCCAACTGCATTCCTCTTCACCAAGTGTTGTCCCCTTTTTCCAATGAGACCTGGAACCTCCAGATATACCGACCCTCCACCATGAACAACAGCAACTTGTCAAGATCTTGTGGGTTTTTGAAGAAATCCAGTTGACGTTGACTTATGGTGTCCCTAGGAATGAGAGACCTCCAAGACACCTGGTTATCCAATGCCCTTCGCAGGCCTTGCAGACTCAGGGCTGCCATTGTGGGTTTTTTCATGGAGTCCATCCATCTGGAATGCAATCTTAGTCTTTTCCTACTTGTTAGCTTAAAATGAAAAGTTGGCCGAAGCACCTTGAGCTGCTCTTCCTTTTTTGTGGTGCAAGAACCTGTCCCTATCCTTTCCATGTTATGACTCTGTCCCTTACGCCAGATTTATCTGTTGAAGAAATCATCCGCACAAATACATTTACTCTCATTTATGCTGTTAAAACGCAGAAAGCTTGGGCTGTTGTGGCGGAACGTGGCCGACAGAGGGCAAGAAAAGACCAGGGAAGAACCAATTCGGATGCATTGATTGATTATAAATGGATCCCAGTGTGTTAAATTTAATACAGTCCTTCTTTGCGAAACGCTCCTTTAAGGGAAAGCAAAAGGCTACAGTCTCTGCTTTTTTAGCTGACCCAGTTCTCCCAGTGCTCCGGTTTGGTTTGGGGTTTTTTTAATGTTCCTATCCAGGGATGTAATCCAGGTCTTTTGGAGCAGAATAGGAAGGCTGGCCTTCTTCACCAGCTCTTCTCAAATCTCAACTGGGGTTTGGTTGCAAGGGAAGGGGGCAAAAAGAAGCCACTGATCCCCCCAATAATAATTCTGTCTCCCCCTCCACCATGAAATAGTCCTTCAGACCCCAAATGCGTAGCATTTGCAGTACCTTAAAGTTGCCCGTGAGCACTGAGAAATACATCCTAAGCCTTGCCCTAAGCCTGCAAACTCATTGCTATTTAGCCCCCCGCCTCAGGAATACCGGTGTAGCTCCAAAGCTTGCCGATTGCCCACCAATGTTGGGTTTCTCCTAACAAGAGTGGGATCCCCTTGACTTGGGAACGTCATCTCTTTATTGCTAGGACACAGGCATGTCCAGTGAAAGAAACGTTCACGGATTGCACCCCATAAAAAACAAGACATCCCCCATAAAAAAAAAGGTAAGCACATACCACAGGAAAGCTTGACAGTTTGCATGCAAAGAGGGCGAGGAGAAGGAGCGAGACCAAACGTGGATTCAGAGTATTTTATTACATCAGTCTGTAATTCTGCATACGCTAGCAGTGTACATAAAACACTGTGGAGAAAAAAATTATTGAATATTCCTAAGAAGAAATACTAAGTCCGTATCCAGAGCTGAGCATACCCTCCATCCCCTCCCCTTCCCTAAACTATCCATCGCCTCTTTCTGGAAAGACAAGAAAAGAAGGCATTTTACAAAAAGATTGATCCTTGGAATTAATTAAAAATCAAGAACTGAGGCATAAATTCCCCGTGGGTTCCTACCTCTGTCTCTTTACCGCTACACTAAGAATAGCACAGATTATATGGTCAACATGTTATTTTTTATTTTCATTATTGTTATTGTGTTGGGTTTTTGTTTTTGCATACATTAATATTTTTGCATACAGTCATCTCAACAGCCCTGTAAGGTAGATCAGCGTTTGTGTTTTCCTTTTATAATCCTCTGCATTTCAGCAGGAACGGGGTAAGGAGGGAAAGGACAGCGTTTCCCTTTGCTGAGTTTGTGAGGGCAGAGGCTGCATCTACACTGTAGAGATAATGCAGTTTCACACCAGTCTAACTGCCCTGGCTCCATCCAACAGATTCCTGGGATTTGAAGTCTGGTGAGGCGCTGGCACTCTGGCAAAGAAGGCTAAAGACCTTGCAGCCCTTGAAATCCCAGGATTCCATAGGATGAAGCCGTGGCACTTAAAAGTGCCGTCAAGCTGCATCATTTCTACAACGCAGATGCACCAAAGGGTTGGGATTTGAATCCAGGACTCACAGTGGAACAAAGTGAAATAGAGGGGTGGGGAAAGGGCCTGACCCCTTCCAGTTGAACATGACCAAGAAGCTTTGGGGGAATCATCACTCATCACACAAAGGACAGCTGAAATAACCTGCTATCTGGGCTGTCCATCGGGATCAACTGCAAGACCGTCTCTCCCGCTTGGGGTCAAGGTTTGGATGAGTGTTTGGATGAAGGCCCTTCTTTGAGGGATCGCTTGAGGAACGCAATGCACCAACTCGCCTTCCTGTCTCCCACAGAGCTCTGGGCAAAGGATGACAATAGCCCTCACTTTCCTCCATTTGAGGGGGGCACCTTTTGGGGCACCATCAAAATCCAGCGTCCTCAGTCTGAATCAGTGCCCCCGACTCCCCTGGATTTCCCATTTTCTGGCCTTTTCCATTTAATGCCTCTCTTGGAGATCCTTTTCACATGTCACAGTTAAAGCCCCTATAACTGCCATGGCAATGAATCAGGGTGTCTCTCTCTCACACACACACACACAATCGCACACACCTAACATATCCTTGAAAGCCTTTGTCCGAGATGGAGAAGTGAGTCCACCAGAGCAGGGCATCCACTCCGGGCTTTCATCCAGATTTTCAGTGAGCTCCCAGGTGCCAAATCTATTTTGTTGGGTACAGTATCATCCAAAATCACAAAGCAGTGGTTCCTTTATTGGGACAGCCAAAAAGCTTGCAATGTGCATTTTGGTTGGCCCAACAAAGTGTGTCACTGTTTGGTGAATTTTGGCGGATAATGTACTTTGCTGTACGGCCAACATGGCTACCCTTGGATATGCTATTCTGTGGGAACGGAGTTTAGCTCAACACCATAATT
The DNA here is from genome assembly GCA_034509955.1 of Urosaurus nigricauda. NCBI lineage: Eukaryota > Metazoa > Chordata > Lepidosauria > Squamata > Phrynosomatidae > Urosaurus > Urosaurus nigricauda. The sequence continues at coordinate 35,168,687 of JAOEGL010000007.1, read as the reverse complement.
CCCTCTTTCAAAAGTTCACACTTAAACCTCACACTCACAAAGGAGACAACTCCCCGCAGCTGCAACACGGAAGATCCCACAGTAACCGGTAGGCACAAGCTAAGGAAATAAAAGACTTGAGTTAAAAAGCACCTAGTGCCCAGCGCCTGTTCCATCCAGAGTGCCACACCATGCAGTCCATACCAGACCCACCCAAAATGTATTTATATATATATATGTATATATATGAATGCAAAACCAACACCATCCCTCATTGGCAGGAGGTTTGCACTTTGGCTTTGAAGGCTGCTGCTTTATAATAGGAAACAGAAACCCCCATGTGGCTTCTTGGGAGAGAACATCAACCTGTTTTCAGGCAGTAATGCATTGCTAAGATCGTTCCTAATCTTTTTTAAAAAATGACACGCAGCCCTTTGCAAAGAGAACGTGTGTTTCCTTCGCATGAGACCTGCCCACGGTTTCAAATATCATTCAAATCCCAGAAAGCAGAGCTTACTCTTTCATGAACTGGGATGTAACCATATCAGCGCCATGCTTCCAACGTATTATTGAGATATGCTCTTCTCTTTTTTCCTAAAAAGAAAAGAAAAAAAAAAGATTTCCATTCCTTTCCAACGGAGTGCATGTTTCCGTAATGCTAGAACCAACTATGGGATTTATTAAAATATTGTGAAAAATCTCAGAAGTCACCACATCAGTGGCACTAGGATAGGGACCCTCCGCCACAAACAACAGCAACTTGTCAAGATCTTGTGGGGTTTTGGAGAAACAACTTCCTTCTTTTTCTTGCTCATTCTGGAGATGTAGAATGGGTTTCCCTTTTTTTTTTTTAGCACAAGGGTGGGCAAATGGAAACAGATTATTAATTGTTCTGAGAACAGCCATTTTGAGAAGGGCCACAGAGGAAAGTGGAGGGATTTGGGTTTCCTATGGGAAGAGGTACAGCCCAAGGAAGTTTGGGGGGGGGGGGGGATTTGGCTCTTGGCTCTAAAAGAGTTGCCCACCGCTGCTTTAGTACTAGTCCAACATTTAAAGCCGCAGAGCTTAGTCGGGAGAGAATACCATGATTCAGTTTTCAATCCTATTACAATCCCATCAAGGACCAGGCTACAACCTCATCCATCTCTCCTGCCCCATTCCACTGCCCCGAACCTCAAATTTCTTTCTCCTTTTCTATGATGGATATGCATGACATTTTTAAACAGGGGTTCCCCAACCTTCACCCTCCCCCAACACCATCAGGATTTTTATTTTTTTAAAAAAACAAAAGAAATGGCTTTGTGGGATGTTGCATTGGAACTGGCCCGGAATGTCAACCCGTCCTGCGCATCATCCGCGGGAGCCTCCGTCGCCCCCTCTCGCACCTGCGTCCGTCTCAGGGCAAAGAATCCGGGAGGTTGCCGTCCGAACTGTACAGGGCTTTCCAGAAAAAAAGCTCTGAGAGGGGAGGAAAAAACCGGCCACACAATGGCCATAGATATAGGTATCTAGATGCGCAAAGGAGCGAACGGGGCTGGGCAAATCAGGAGTTGTCAGCCGCTGTCCGAGGATGTGTGGGGGGCAGTGGAGGGAGATTTCCGCCGCCGGGTGGGAGTCCAGGAGGAGCGTTCGGAGCTGTTGGAGTTGCCGCAGGTGCGGGCCAGGGCCCGGTGTTGCTGGCGTATGGCTTGGCTAACAAGGCCCGGCAGGGCATGGAGGGTGAGTCCCAAGAGGTCAATTTTGCCCTCCAAGACAGTGATCCGCTTCTCCAGGTCCTCGTTGCGTTCCTGTAGTTCGGACACCATGTCGTACATCACATTCTGCGTCTGTCGGGAAAAGAAAGCAAGGATGGGTCACAGGCAATGGCTTGGAAGGAAGATTGCAAGCTCGATATGGTTTTGCAGGCATACCTCTGGTTGTTAAATGTATTCATTGAAATATGTATGGTTCAGTTTTCAATCCCATTACAATCCCACACTGGGAGAAAGGTGGCATATAAATACAACAAAAAGCAAATAGACACGGTTCTGGCAACCCTGAATTATCAGCTGCTAATTCCCAGTCAAGGAATGTCTCTCTCCCTTTCCAAAAAATAAACCCAGCCACCAGCTGACCTTAGACAAATCCACCAACGTGTTCGCCTGGTCGCTCAGCTTCCGTTGCTCCATTTTCACGCTCCTCAACCTGGAACATAAAATAGCAACGCCAAGAATTAAAACAGGGATATTGGAAGAGCGGGCAGCATCCTATCGATGGGATGGACGAAGTAAAAGAGAGAAAGAGAGAGACTCCACCATCACGGAGCAGAAGACGGACATGCATACAATTCTGGATCCGGTGTGGCCAGATCCAAAGGAAGACGCAAACACATGCAGCCAGCCAATGGGGTGGAAAACCATTGGCGCGTGGGGCAGGGGAGCTTAAAAGGAATAGGGGGACGCTCCCTAGACCAGGGCGGTCCTCTTTTGCTCAAGGTTGTACCTGACAGTTTTCGCCCAGATGAGGAGAGATGCAAGGAAGATCTGCCTATTTTCTCCTCCTTCATAGAAGAGGACACCCTGCCAAAAAGGGTGCAATTGATGGGGGTCTGTTCTCCTGTCATTTTGGGAAACAGCTAACTGCCCCCCAGGAATGACCTCTCTTGCAACATATCCAGGGGTAGCCATGTGGGCCTTATAGCAAAATATAGTACCGTCCAAAATTCACAAAACAGGGATATCTTGATCGGACCAATCAAAATGCACATTATACATGTTGCAAGCTTTAGAAGCTCCACTGGCTCCATCAAATGGGATTTAAAGTTTACTTCTTAGACTGGGTCTCCCAGTATCCTCGTGCCACAAGGAGGAGGGTGCCACCTGCATGAATACTCATTTGTATTTTCTGAACTGAAGACAACAACCACAACATCTTAACCAAATGCAGGGATATGACAACCTATCTTCCTCTTTCTTAACATGACAAAGAAGAAAGAGTGGGTGGGTTGTTTTTCTGGAAGGTGTTTGCATGAACAGACAGTGAGCATGATTTGGATGTTGGACTACAACTCGAGGAGCAGGATTTGAATCCCTGCTCAGCCATGCAAGCCCCCTGGGTGACCTTGAGCGAGTCACATACTCTCAACCTCAGAGGAGACCTCCTCAAACAAATCTCAAGGAAACCCCCACCTTAGGGTTGCCATACGTCGGAAATGGCTTAAAGGCACACGACAGCAACAGGTTTGCCTCGATGCACACTTGCGTGCGTGCTTGATGATGAAGAGGAATGGGAAGCCCATTTAAAAGTGGACGCATTCTCCAAAAACAAAAATATTTTAAAAAATTAAAACAGACGCTACATTGCCCAGCCTCTTATACAACCAGATCGACTCCGTTGTATGACGCAGGCAAAAAGAAGTGGGAGAATGACTGAGAAAATGGGGACAAAACAGCATTTATTTTGCAACTGCAATGCGGCTCGCATGCTACAAATCCATACTTTTCTCTCTCTCTCTTAAAAAAAAAAGAATAATCATAACCTCACAGCCAAATTTCACAGAGGACAAAATTTGGGAGAGTTGACCAGACGTGGCAAGTGCAAGATGCAAATGTGGGTGACTGGGAAGTGGGTGGGAAGTCTGCAGGGTGGGAAAAGTGAGTGTCCCATGGACTGATGAATCCATTCTCTGTTTCTGCCCAAACTTTCTATGAGCTATCCCTAGACGGAGAGACCAGGCTCCACCCTTGACAGTCTGGAATAAAACCCAGAGCGGATTCACTTTAAAGGGGCCACCTAAGATGCTGTCCCTTATTTAATAAAACTCAGTGCCCACAGGGTGCTCTCCAAGGAAATGGACCTATTGGGCTGGAATAGATTTCAGCACCTGAGAGATCCCACTTCATAGTGGTTTCAATGGAGGGAAAGTGTCCAGCCCCTTGGAGGGCAGATTCTTGGGCAGTCAATGGAGCCCTCCAAGGTGTTGAACCAACCTGGGCAACAGATTTCAGCAGCTTGGATAGTGAATTCTTAGATGGTGTTGATAGAGCTCCCCAAACCTACAAGGGGAATAGAGTTTAGCATCTTGGATAGTGGGTGTCTTTGATAGAGTTCTCCGAAATCTTGGCTCTACCTAGGCAATATAGAGCAGCACTTCAGACAGCTGCTCTTCAGGTGATGCTGACAGAAGCCTCCAAAGTTTGGGTAGCAGAATCTTGAATAATTTTTAATGGAACTCTCCAAGGTGCTGGCCTTTGTGTTTATTTTATTTATATCCTGCCTTTCTCCCAGTGCAGAATTCAGTACAACGAGGTACAGCTAACAAGTATCATAAAAAAACAATTAAACAATTAAAAAAACACACACACAAGCTAAAGACACATTTTAAAACAGAATAAAAAGATACAGACACACCACAACCACTAGAAAATCTTCGTCTGTCTCAACAAATTAAAAACCAAAGGCCTGGCTAAAGAAATATCTCTTTACAAGTCAATGGAAAGACAACAGGGAAGGAGACAAGCAAATCTCCTATAGGCTTTCCACAACTTGGAAGCGGCCACCAAGAAGACCTTATTTCCTGGGTTCCCACTAAATGTGCCCTTGGCGGTGGTGGGACCAAGGGAAAGTATTCCACCAAAGTGTTAAAAATACAAATGGACTGGAGGAATAGAATCCAGTGCCTTGGATAGCTGCTTCTTGGCTGAGTTTAATAGAGCTCTCCAAGGGGCTGAACCTATTAAATAAGGTCAGTACTCAGCACTTTGGAGAGCCATCCCTTGGATGAGTTTAAGGGCTCTGTCCAAGATGCTGAAGCTGTTTTAGGGCCAGCATAGAGCACCTTTGACAGCAGGTTCAAGGAATAAAACCCAGCATCATCCCACTGTCCCACTGACATGGAAGCCACTGGGCATGCACTGGCCAGTATGTGTATGTGTGCGCACGGGCGCATGTGTGTGCCTTTTCTGATAGCTTTCTAGAGTGTGAGAACCAAATGGACAAACCATGCAGAGAAAGAAAGAGAGAGAGAGAGAAGAGAGAAAGAGAGAGTGTGTTGACATTCGAGGGGAAAAAAGGCAGCTCTGAGACACAAAAATCAACTTACTTCTGGGCTCTGCAAGTATGGGGTTGGAGGGAGGGGCAAAATAGAGACAAAAAAACAACAACAGAGGTTTAAATAACACAAGAGAAAGAGGGGGCAGAGGGTAGACATGTAGGCAGACAGACACAAAAGCAGCCTCCACCACCAACACCACCCCCGTTCATCCACAGACCCCAAACTCTGCCCCCAAACGCCAGGACGCCCCCCTTTCCCCCCACGGATCCCCGGCAGAGGGGGAGAAGCAGAAAGCTCCACGTAGACAGAGCACACAATGTGCAGGGCATGAGACTGGAGAGGGCAGGGAGTGGGATGGGGAGAAAAGGATGCTTGCCCCTCTGAACCATAGAATCGTCCATTTGGAAGGGCACCCTGATGGTAACCTAATCCAACCCTTCCTCCAGTGCACAGGATCCAAAGCTAGATCCTCCCCAGTAGATACAATCCCCAAATGATCCCATCGGAGCATATCCAGAGAGAAAGATTTGGGAACTAAGGAGGGCACCCTTAAAAACTCTATGCTAGCTAGAGTTGTTGTAATTCATAGCCAAGTTGGCATAGTGGTGAGAGCAGCGAGGGTAACGGGTAGCCTTCTAGCTGTTATTGGACTGCAAGCCCCATTGGACTACGGAAGGATGATGTGAGTTGCAGTCTGACAACAGCTGAAGGGCCACAGGTTGCTTGGCATTGCCCTTTGCTCATGTCTTTGATTGCAGTTCCATGGGCATCGCCTCCTTGGGAAAAGTTACAATTTTGGACCTCAACTCCCAGCAACCTTCCGTCAGCATGCTGGCCAGAGGATGTATAGTTCTGTGTTTAAGCAATCTGTGAAGCTCCTGGAAGTTCTTTTCTGGCCAACTCCATTTCTGTTCTATATCTAATATGGCCTCTTGCGGGGGGGGGGGGCACTTCTCTGCTTCTTCCAGTGAGAATGCTAACTACTTAGTAACTAATTCTTTTTTCCTTTTTTCTAGCTAACATTGCAAAGCTCTGATCAGTAGAGAGGCGAGGAAGAGGGTGGGGATTATGGGAGACAAATAGCAAGCCCTGGGGTGGGACCGGGTGGGATTGAAGCAGGTAAACATGTTTGACTTACTGATGAATGGCTTGGAGGAACTTACGCTGGTGTTTCCGCACTTTGGCATGGTCAACTTTCTTCACCAGCTTAGTGTGCTTGTAGATGAGCCATGTTTCCCTGAGTACGTTGGCGGCCGAGTTTTTCACCTGTGGAAGTGAACAGGGAGTTTTGAAAAGAAGGAAAGAGGGAAAGGGGTCAGAAGGGGGGACAAGGATCAATGGGTGGAAAGAAAGTAAGTTACACACATTTCCAAATATATCCGTTTCAAGAAGGAGGCTTGACAAGCTGGAGTGTGTCCTGAGCTCAACCAACTTTATCAAATATCTGCAAACCACCAAGCCCTACGAGGAACAGCTTAGGGATTTGAGGCAGGGGTTTTTAGCCTGGAAAAGGGAAGACTGAGAGGGGTGAGACGAGGGCCATTTTAAAACATTTGAAGGTATTTCGTGTGGATGATGGAGCACATTTTATTTCTGCTCCAGCTGTGCCTCAAAATTGCCTTTTCTCTGCTTTGTCGCCTTCTTTTCCTCCCCACCCTTGTTGAAGAAAACCACCCTGTAATGCTGCCCAGCCATCCACCTCTGCTGGAATCTGGCCTTTGGTGAGGAGGGAGAACAAACAGAAGGCTTCCTATCTTACCCGCTTGGTTAGTTGCGTATCCATCATGAAATTGTGGACGTGTTTCTCGGCTTTGGTGAGTTCGAGTTTCCGAGCAACGACAGCAACCACAAGAGCGGTACACCCAGCCCCCTGAAAAGAGAGAAGGGGATTTGTGGAGATCTTCTAATGAGAGATCCGTCTAATTATAAGATTGGATGTACAGCACTGTGTAAATTTACAGCGCTATATAAATAAAATAAATAAATCATCATCATAATCATCGGGGGGGGGGGCCTCTGTTTCCTTCAGCTTCTGTGAGTCCCATTGCATTTTATAAAGTGCATACTCTTTTGTGTATCATTTATGCCTCCGAAATGCTCCCTGAACCTTTCAAACGTGTCCATCCTCAAAGCAAATTGCATTGCTTCTCTTCTGCTGTGTGCCTTCAGGTCAGTTCCAACTTGCTGTGATCCTAAGGCTAGCCTATCAGAGGGTTTTCTTTCCAAGATTTCTTCTGGGGGAGGGGGAGGACAGGGGTGTCTCTGAGGCTGAGAGAGTGTGACTTGCCCAAGATCACCCAGTTGGGTTTGCATGGAATCCAACCCTGATCTCCAAAATCCCACTCCAACTGCTACACCATGCGGGATCTCTCAAACAGTCTTGGGACATGTGAAAAAGGAGGAGGAAGAGGAAAGGGAGGCATTGAGAGAGAAATCTGACATTGTGTGGTCCCTTACCATGATTCCGGTGAGCAGGCAGACCCCTTTCCCACAGTAGGTGTGTGGGACCATGTCCCCGTAGCCGATGGACAAGAAGGTGATGGAGATGAGCCACATGGCACCCAGGAAGTTGCTGGTCACATCCTGTTTGTCGTGGTACCTGCTCCAAAAGAGTCAGGGGGTGGAAGGGGAGGAAGGAAAGTCTCCATCAAAACCTACTTTGCTTCTCCTCTGATCGCAGGACAAACGCCGAGATAGGGCCATGTCATCCTCCCCCTCCCCACAAGCATGATCCAATCTTTACCCCCTGCAAGTTGCCACTTGGGAAGGAAGCAGGAGGAGCCTTTTGCAACAGACAAATATCAGTACCAATAATGGTTGGAGCCAAGGTAATGAATGTGAACCGGCTAGCAGTCCATTTCTGGGAATGATACAAAGTGCTGGTTATGACCTTTGAAGGCCTGCGTGGCTTTGATCCGGACTCTCCGAAGAACCACCTATCTCTCTTTGAGCCTGCCTGGGTTTTAAGATCTCCATCCCAATGGCATCCCAGGTACGTTTGGTGAGGACATGGGAGAAGACGGGGCTTTCTTGGTGGCTGCTCCTCGGTTGTAAAACTCCCTCCCATGGGAGGCTCTCTTGGCCTCTCTCTGCTCCCTTTTTGCTGTCAGGCAAAGGCCTTTTTATTCAGCCAGGCCTTTGAATCTTAGCATCCTGTGGCAGATGGGTCTTTTAATGGGTTGTGTTTCTCATGGCCTTCTTCTGAGGCTGAGAGAGTGGGACTTGCCCAGGGCACCCTGGAAGTTTCCATGACTGAGCAGGGATTTGAACCCAGGTCTCTTGGAATCCAGTGCTCAAACCACTACACCGTGTTGGCTCTTACCAGGATAAATCTGTTGTGTTGTTGTTGTTTTGTCTTATATTGCGGCGATGCTCTCCTAGGAGTTTATTGGCCGGATTTGTACAGTGCAGGTTTGGCACTGCCTTCCTCTGAAGATGGAGCCACACTGCGGAAATAATCCAGTCTGACACCACGTTAACTGCCATGGTTCCATGCTATGGGATCCTGGGATTTGTAGTTTTGTAAGCTATTTAGCCTTCTCTGTCAGGGAACTCTGTTGTCACAACAAAATACAAGTCCCATGATTCCATAAAATGGGGCCATGGCAGTTAAAGCAGTAACCAGCTGGATTATTTATGCAGTGCAGATGCAGCCTGAGGGAGTGAGACTCGTCCATGGTCAAACAATGAGTTTCCATGCTGGAGAGGTGATTCGAACCCTGATCTTCCACAGTCCTAGTCCAACATAACAAACCACCACAAAGGTTTTATCTGGATTCTTAAGGCATTGTCTTTCCATTAGGGATAAGGAAGGCTCTCAGTACATGGCTGGCAGTTGCAGAGCTTCCTTTTGAAAAGGAAATGCCCCTTCTCCCCATTTTTAAAAAATATATCAATTTACAGACTATCCCATCCCATTTATATGTCAGTTCCAGCAAAGGCTCCTGTCTTCTGCCCCATCCTTGTGGCAACCTGGTTTTCCAAGCTAGCCTCCTTTCCGCAGCTTGCTCTCTCCGGAAACTCAGGCAAACCTCATTCCACTCGTTTTCTAGAACTATTTCAAAGCAATGAGACTGAAGGGTTTTGCTCTTTTTAAAAACAAAAGCCAAGAAGCGTCTTTGACCGGAGTTGGTCCAACTGCACATGCTTTTGAAACCAAAATGCTGGCATTTTTTTCCTCCCAGCAGTGGCTGGTGCCTTCCATGTCACTGGGGCAAAGGATCCACTCCTGGACTTCGTCTCAACCTTAAAGAGTTGGTTCAGGAAAGCCAAAACCTGGGCTGGGATCTTTGCTTTCTTTGTTTCAGAATGCTGTGAGACTCCAAGCTTCTGCATGGATTATTTGGAAGGAAGTCCTACTGCGTTAATGATGCTTACTCCCAAGTAGGCAAGCAAAATAATGGCCAGCCCTTTTTGTATCCACTACCTATTAAAGATGGCCCCATCCTGTACAAATCCTATGGTGGCTTAATAGCTACTTGCAGGGTGGCACCCCATCTATTGAATGTTCTCCCAAGAGAGACTCAGCAAGTATTTACAATCTTCTGTAGCAATTCAGAAATTGTTTCCTAGTGCTTTTTAGATTTTACTAACTAACCTACTGGCTTAGCTTAGTGGCAAGTGATATGGTCGGTTTTCGTGGACTTTAATGCATGAATAAGTTTTAAAGGGCCTCAAAATCAGAGGGCTCCCCCAAAAGGTAATGCATTCCTTAACAGAGGTTTGAATCATGTAGGAAATAACACACACGTTTTCCTAGCCAGAACAACAAGACAAAGAAGGAATCTGGTCCATACAGTTATCTTGTTGTGGTGGCCGTGTCACTGTGAATCCACTCCTGGTCCTAGTCTAAACTGTATGGGAACGATCCAGGATCCAGAATCTATCCAAGGGAATGTGAAGAATTAGCAGCCTGTGTAGATTTTAAAGGAAGTGTCCAAGGTGCTAAGCGATGCTCGAAAGAACCGTCCACAGTGTTGAATGTATTTTAGAGTCAGTGCTTCAACACCAGGGTCAACAAACCTTGTAAAATCTGGAAGAATACAGTACAATCCGCTGCCCATATCCCCAGGGGTTAGTTCCCGGCCTGTGAAACCATGGATCATAGCAAAGCATTGATTCCTGGCAGAGGTTGACCATAGAATTGTGCTGGAGGACCTAAAGCTTCCTAGAAAGAACATCTCTCTTGGCCTTTCCGGTTTATGTCACCATCTATGCCATCCTTCTCCAAGCCCAGATGTGTAGGACTAGAAGCCCGTCTGGGACAACATGTTTGGAAGGCACAGGGTGCGAGAGCCATGTGGTCTTAACAGGGTCTCAAATGCTTCGTCTCCCCCCCCCCCAACCTCAGCAAAACCCTTCAGTGCAAATCTTGGCAGCCAAAAATGTGAACATAAAAAAGGGAACAATGCTAGGCGGCGAGGAAGACGGATGAGTGAGAGAGAAAGTGAGACTGAAAATGATCTTGAACGTGGAAAGAGCCAACACAGAACGCTGAAAGCTTGGGAAGATGAAACCAGCGGTGTTGTGGCAAATCCCGAAAAGCAGCCTCTCACCAAGATAGTCCCTCCAACAACACCCTCCAGGAGGCTCCAAACACGCAAGAAGACATTGAATTTATATTTTTGGGGAAAAATAATCTCTTTTTTGTAAAGCCAATGCATCTTGATAACTGAAGACCAAGCCGTCCCCAAAATACTTTGGATTGCAACAGGGGCAGCGTTGATATCAATCTACTGTTGATGGTAAAAAGCCATTTGTCTCCCGAGGAGGTATGACATTAGCTCAGAGGAGCCTGAGAGCTGGCAGATGGATGTCATAGTCCCAGCATTTTGGCCCTGTGAACCCTGGCTCCACTACACCACTGGATGCACCTCAAGAATTGTGGGAAGGGAAAGCGTGCAAAAGGAAGGAGGAGGAAGACTGAAAAATTTAGCCCACCCCAGGGAAGAAATAACCAAAGCCAAAGAGGAACAGAGAGGCCCAAGCAAGTCAGATGAGCCAAGCAAGGCAAGAGGAGGAATTTAGGATTGCTGCCCCCCTTGCTCCAGATGCTGCTCCAGAGGCCTACCTCTCCCCCATCAAGTCTCCTCTTTCCATCCCAAGTCTGGCCTCCCACCACCAAGATTGTGGTCTTTTTTGCCCAAATGGGCGCATCCCTGCGCACTGCCAAAAGCTTTGCTTGGAACCTTGGATCACAATGCACCAAGAGGAGAGATGTAATGGAGGAAGCATTGTGAGAAACTTTGGGAAATGATAGGGCCAGTTAGGATCAGTGGGGAAGAGATAAGACCTGAATAGGGCTTGGGGATCTGAGGTCAGTGAGAAGTGTTCTTTATTTGAAACTGGGATGTTCCCATGATCTGTGTGTGGCATACAGGGCTGTCACCAGGGGTTGTGGGGGTCTTGGATGTACCAGGTGGCACCTTAAAGGGGAGGACAATAAATATTAGCCTTGGAGAAGATTTCCCATACAAATGGAACTTGTATCCCAACGCTAGCAGGGAGGGGTTCTCCACAAACCAAAGCAGAAAAAGATGAAATCAAAATGAAAAATATGAATGGATGGATGAGGAGGAGGTTCCTTCCAAAAGCCAGAGCCTTTGGGATTCCTTCAAGATTCTCCAGATGCTCAGGTTGGGATGATTTTTCCCCCTGGGATGGACCCTCTTTTTGACACCCCCCCCTCCCTCCAAAAATGGCAGCTAATCTTAAATTCTAAGCAAATTCCAGCTTCCGTGCATGGAGCGTGTCTGCTCGGCGGCTACGACACAGAACTCACAGTTTGTCCCTACGAGAAGCACAGCAGTTAGAGAGAAGGAAAAACAGAAATAAACAACAGCATGGTTACTGAGCAAGTTTAAGGCCGGAGGAAGACAGACAACACAACACATACACGCTCACGCAGGACACACACGCACACAGCAATGGAAAGAAAGCAGACACACACACAGCACCAAGAGTCGGGGTCGGTCAACAGCACCTTTGATATGGGGCAGGTGAGGAAGAAACCTAGATCCTTTCCCCTTCCAGATTTGGTCGAGTGCCATTTCTGACTTTTGAAAGATATGACATACATGCCGGAACTATTTCAATGCCCCTGAATAATGTTGAGCCCATTGAAGAGAATGGTGGTGTTGATGCCACTTTTCTAGAGAGGGTGAAGAGGCCTCTTGGTTTCCTTTTGTGGGGACTAACTGGTGCTGTCTCCTTTTTATGCTCTTCTAGGGCATAATTTGCCACCTGGAGTCTGCATAAGATGGGGATGGCAAACTCCCAGTCGAACGCAGGAAATGGCTAGCATTGCATGGACCTTCTCAGTGGTCTAGGGACAATTTTGAGGGGTCTGCCAACACTACCACCATGGGTTGCCCTGGACCCTTCAGTGGTCACTTCCAGTTTCCAAAGTCCACTTTCATTACAAATAACATAAATCAAGGCTGAGATCCTATGTGCCATAATTTTACAAATCCGTGCTTCTGCTGTAGAAACACAATGAGGTCCCAAGGATCTCAGCCTTGATTTGTGTTATTTTTAAAGAAAGTGGAATTTGGAAACTGGAAATGGCAAGAATGCTCCAATGCACATCAGGCACTTCTGATGGATATCAGGGGCTGAAGTTGGGCTCCAGCACTTCCTACCATTTTACCCAAGGGCCACAACTGGGAGGGTCCTGATATGCATTGGTGCCCATTTCACATCAGGACCATGGCACATAGGTCACTCCATGGGCTACTCTACGGTCAACCCGATGGAAATATGGACATCTCAGAACTACTCAAGTCCAGATACACTGCCTGAGTCCAAAACAGCACAAAAGAGCAGCTCTGCCTGGAATAGTTTTAAATGATGAGTTTTAAATTACAAATCGACTGTGTTTAATATGTTTTTATTGTTGTTGTGTGCCTTCAGGTTGTTTCCAACTGAGGGTGACCCTCCCACAGGGTTTGCCTGTGGATGTGGCTGAGGTTTAGGAAAGGAACTTTAGACCCACAAAAAGCAAAGGAACTTTCCCAAACTCTGAGGGTGAGGCTTACAAAAGGATGCAGGGAGAAAATAAGGTTTTGTGTGTTGAAGGGGTGGTTCTCCTTCCCTCTCTCTCATTCCATTAGGGGCCAAATCAAGAAAAATGGCTGGTTTCTGGTCCAAAGGAGCTTGGTTTCTCTTCCACTGCCCCAGGGGGGTGCTGGGGGGGGCACCACTGGTCCCACCCCTCCCTCCCATTCCTCACCCTTCCGGAGACGGAGCCCCTCAGAGGCCCTTACCTCTCGCAGACACGGACGGTCCAGGCAGCGATGATCCAGGAAGAGATGCTGAAGACCAGGAGGACGGTCCCAGGGCAGATGGTCATGAGGGTCTTCATGACAAAGCGGGTGTTGAAGTTGATCTTGTTGAGGGCCCCGATGCTGCGGGAGGAGGCATCGGTGAAGAGTTTGCTGTGGAGGAGCATGACCCGCCCAATCAAGTAGAGCCGGAGAAACATGGGGATGGAGAGGATGATGTCCACGTCTGTGTGAGCCTCTGAAGTGGTATAGGTGAAGGCCAAGCGTGTGGTCCAGGTGAAGAAGTACTGGCCGGGGATGGGGTGGATGGCGCAGACAATCAGCTCCAAGCTGATGAAGAAGATCCGCTCATATGTCATGGCGATCCGCCAGTCATCCGCGCCGTTGTCCACCATGAAGAGCTGAATGGGCAGCAGGGAAGAGCGTCTAGTATTATTACAGGATGGAATCCTCTATTTTGGAAATAACTCATTCCATATTGAAGTGATCACCAGAATAAACACGGTTCTACTAGAAAGCTGTTTGGTATTTATTTAGCAATGTTGTTGCTGCTGATGATGATGTGTACCTTCAAGTCGTTTCCCACTTACAGTCACCCTAAGGCGATCCTATCATGGGGTTTTCGTGGCAAGATTTGTTCAGAGAAGGTTTGCCATTGCCTTCCCCTGAGGCTGAGAGTGTGATTTGCTGAAGGTCACCCAATGCTTTTCTATGGCCGAGCAGGGATTCAAACCTGGATTTCCAAAATCATAGTCCAGTGCTCAAACCACTATGCCATGCTGGCTCTCTATTTAGCGATATGCATATCACTCTGAGCAAATCTTGCCAAGGAAACTCCTGATAGGTTGCTGTAAATTAGAAACAACGTGAAGGCACACAACAACAACAACAATTACCACCGCCACCCAATGTTCCCCCCTCTCTTGAAGCTATCTCCCTGTCCTCATCCTACTTTCTTTTTTAAAAAACAGATATGGAAACTGAGCACAACTCTGAGGATCAGGATGCCAGGAATCACACTTGGGAAAATGTGAATTCACAGACAGTGGATGAACCAAACGGTGTGGGATCACTCCGGTCTCCGGGGAGTCTTTCTTTTCTCAGCTGGTGAAGGGCAAAGCAAGGTGAAGAACAGTCTGTCAAAGCGAGATTTATGTAGCCTGAAATCCAGGGCACACCTGTCTCTTCCCTCCACCAGCACCATCCCTTTGGCACAAGGGCCCCTTCCTCTGCCTCGCTGTGGGCACCTCTGCATTCAGCCATGAGCCCTAATGACTGTCTTAATGGGAGATCTCTCCTTGCTGTTTAACCTCCTGCCAAGTTGGTACCAGACGCCTGCCGTGCGTCATCGTGTCTGCACACAGGCTGGGCGCCTCAGCCAGGGATGGCGGCTGTCAAAAACCCGCTCCTGCACAGCTCTGTGTGTGTGTTTGTGTGTGTGTGTGTGTACTCCGTCGAGTAATGGCTTCGGGCTCCAGCGGGCTGCGAGGAGTCACGGCTGGCCATCTGCTGCTCCCTGCCTGCTCTTCACAAACACTGGAAAGCAGTACAACCTACACACACACAAAGAAACTAGACAAGGGCCTCGTAGATGGAGTCCATGTACATGTCCTCCAACTGTCCCGCTTCGGCAGAGTCCCAGTTATTCCTCTGCCTTCCCACTTTTACAGCTACTTTTAAAATGTCCCAGTTTCTCTCTCCTCCTAGCTTTCCCTTTTTGTCTCTGACTAACAGAGTTAGAAAAGACCCCAGGAGGACATCCAGTCCAACCACTGCATTAATTCTGCAGTGTAGACGCAGCCTCAGACGATGCGTCTCTCCCTCTTACCTGGATCTCTCGCGCATGGTACATGATGATGAGGCCCAGGAGAATGATGGTAGACAAGCTGATAAGGCATTTCAAGGCAAATGAATATGAAGACTCCTAGCAAGGTGAGAGAAAAGAAGGAGGAAAGGAGGGTCAGGCAGGAGACAAGCAAGGGGGAAACAGAAGTTTAAGCCACACTGCTGAGTTCACATTTGTAGAAAGAAAACCAGATATCTTAAATCAGCCTTTTTTGTTCAGAGGCGCAGGAACTTTCCGAGTGCTGTTTGGCTTCCCGCTAAAGTTTCTCAAGGGGTGAGGAAGTCCAAATTTGACCCTAGTCGAGAAGCCGACCACTTTCTTTTCCCTCTTTCTCCGAGACTTCCCCCCTTCTTACCTTCGTGTAGACCCCCCAGGACAGCTCCGTCTCCGTCACCATCACCACGATGCCGAACATGCCAAAAATCAGGGCGTAGTCGCTCAGCCGCTTCCGCTTCTCAAAGAGGGCCCGCCGGTGACCCAACCGGTAGCCGATGTTTTGGTTCTTCTTGTGACCGTGGGGCCGGGCCTCGGCGTCTTCTTCGGGGCACCCGTCCGAGGCCTTGCCGCGCTCGCCCTTCGAGACCACCACCTCCAGGCCCGAGTCGTGGAAGGTCTGCAGCGGCTGCGTTTCAGCATCTAACTCGTGGACGTTGCGGTGGGAGGAGGCGCTGAGGCTGCTGAGGGGACGGATGACGCCTCCGTTGTACCTGCAGCTGTTCATGGCTATCTCTGCAAAAGGGCTGGGCTGGGCAGGGGCGGCGGCGGCGGCGGCGGCACACTTGAATCCGGCATGGCTCAGGGTTTGAGGGTCAGCATGGACCTGGAAGGAAGGAAACACAAAGGCTTTAATTCCAGGATTGAAAGGAAGGAAGCCTCTTGTCTCCTTTGGATGTCTGTCTGAAAAGAAGGGCTTCCTTTGGTCTGCTCTGGTTTCCTAAATCAGTGGCGTTCGTGATTTGGGAGCATTAGTATGGTCTTGGGCAAATCACACTCTCTCAGCCTCAGGAGAAGGCAATGGCAAACCCCTCTAAACAAATCTTGCCAAGAACACCCCGTGATAGGGTGGCCTTGTTGTTGTTGTTGTTGTGTGCCTTCAAGTCATTTCTGACTCATGGTGACCCTAAGGCATGAACTTTTCCAGGCAAGATTTGTCTAGAAGGAGTTTGCCGTTGCCTTCCCCTCAGGATGAGAGAGTGTGACTTGCCCAAGGTCACCCAGTGGGTTTCATGGCCAAGCAGGAAACTGAACCCTGGTCAGCTTATGGCAACCCCATTAATTCTTTAGGTGAGGAATTTTCAGAAGTTGGTTTTGCCATTTTCTTCCTCTGAAACAGAACCCCAGGACCTGGGACTCACTGGCGCTCTCCCATCCAAGTACTAACCAAGGCTGATCCTGATCAGCTTCCAATGTCAGAGGGGATCTGGTGCCTTGAAGGTATTTAGGCCTTCCATGACTCTCTAGAAAAGCCAATAACGCTTGGTAAGGTAGAAGGAAAAGAGGGAGACTGAACTGCAGACGGACAGACTCCATCAAGGAAGCCATGGCCGTCCTGAGTCTGTGGACGATGGGTGAGTTGGAGGTCTCTCATCCAGAGGGTCACCATAGTTAGGCATTAACCAAGCTGTGCCAGAGAGGATGGGAAGCAGAGAAGAGGGGGAGAAAGTGAGGCAGACAAGGCAGACAGACTCATTGCCTTCATATCCATATAAATTGACTTTGCAATTTTAGCCTTCTCTTCTGTGAAGCCAGGGACTGCAAAGAGAGCCTCCAGCCATATTGGGGGATGTTTTGAACTGATTAGGAGCTGGACTGTGAACGGCAAGCAAGAAGAAGAAGGGAGAGGAAAAAAAATCTCACCGCTAAGTGTTTTTAAATGGAGATTTGTATTCCTGCTGCACAAGTCTAGGATTTATGTATCCCATGGATAGGTCTGATTTGTTTCAAATATTTCTGTATTGCCTCCCAGCCCACAAAGACTCCCGGGGGTGACGGACAAAGAGAAACCGACTAAAACAATACGAAGAGAATAATATTTTTAAAACATATTAGGCTGCATTCACACTGGAGAAATAAACCGGTTTAAGTGCCATGGCTCAATGCTGTGAAATCCTGGGAATTGTAGTTTGTTGTGGGGCCCAGAGCGGAGCAGAGCTTAAGGAAGGAAGGCCCCACAACAAACTACAATTCCCAGAATTTCACAGCATTGAGCCATGGCACTTAAACCGGTTTATTTCTCCAGTGTGAACGCAGCCCTAACAGTCGTGTCAAACACGAAATGCCAAGAGACGGCGGCCGGCCGACTTCCTTGGGCAGGGAGTTCCAGAGTTGAGACGCTGCTACAGCAAAAGCCTTGTTACAAAGCGCCCACCAACCTCATTTTCTGTAAAATAATAATAATAATGATAATTCGGGGCTGGAAGAGGGTCCTACGGATACGGCGGAGTGCTAAATAGGCCAATGGATGGGTCCGAGAGCAAACCAAGCCCATCCAGAAGCAAAGGCGACCGACCTGGAGCCGCTGGACTTTGGAGATATTGTCAGATATCCCTAGAAAAGGCAATAAGGCTTGGCAAGAGAGAAGGCAGCGGGAGACAGGAGGAAGACCGCACTGCAGGCAAAGCGGCTCCAGTCAGGGAGGCCAAGGCCCAGAGTTTGCAAGCCCAAAGAGGAAGAAGAAGGAGAAGGAGAAGGAGAAGGAAACAGCTGGACTTGGAAGAGGGGGAAGAAAAGAGAGGAGGAGGAGAAAGAGAAGGGAGTAGGAAGGAGAGGAAGAGGAGAAGAGGAAAAGAAAGCAATAAGAGGAGAAGAAGAGAGGGGAAAAAAGGAGAAGAAGGAGGGAGGAAAAGAGAGGAAAGAAAGAAGTGGAAGAAGGAGAGGAGGAGAAGAAAGGAGAGAAAGAAGAAAGCAGAACGAGGAAGAGGAGGAGGAGAAAGAAGGAAGAGAAGGAGGAAGAGAAGAAGAGAAGGAGGAGGAGGAGGTGAGGAGGAAAAGAGAGGAAAGAAGAAAGACGAGGAGGAAGATGAAGATGAGAAGGAAGGAGAAGAAGAAGAATATTTTTAGGCTCTTTACATGCCTCTCCTATATCCCATATCCGTCTCACCTCCAATTAAGGCAAACCAACATTGAAGGATGATGATGATGATGATGATGACGACGACAATGATGATGATGATGATGATGATAAAGAAAGGCACTTATATTCTGAGCCTGCTCCAACTCGAACCCATCTCAGAAGAAGAAGAGCAAGAAGGGAAACTCAGAGCCACACACCAATGCACAAACACACACATACACAGGCTCACACTGTTTTGGCCTCTCGCACACCATTCCCTGGGTCTTCTGAGGCTGTTTCTTCATCTCAGAGGAGGAAGAAGGGGAAAGGAAGAATGGGGAAAAAAAAGGAAAGGAAGGAAGGAAGGAAGGAAGGACCTTTCCAAACCTATTGGAGAACCCAAGCTCTGTCTAGGGAACAGCCTTCGGGCCACTGTCTGAAACTCTGCGGCCTCGACGATGGACGAGACCCCGAACCGCAGTTTCCAAACGGCCAAGGAATCTGCAAAATGTGCGAGGGAGCTAAAGCGCTTGGAAGATGTTCACTGTTTTTTGTAGGTCCTAAAAAGCAGCCTCTGCAGATGCACAGAGAACAGCTCTCTGCAGCCTTTCCAAAGAGGAGGAAATCCTGAAGAATGGAGGGAATGGAAGAACAGAGGAAGGAAGGAAGGAAGGAAGGAAGGAAGGAAGGGGGCGAAGGAGGATGGATGCACCACAAATGGAGGCAGCCACATTGGAGAAATAACCCGGTTTGGCACCGCTTTAACTTGTTGTCTGACTCACTTGCTATGGAATTCTGGGAGTTGGAGTTTGTTGTGGGGCCCAGAGCGGAGCGAAGCTCCGCTCTGGGCCCCACAACAAACTCCAACTCCCAGAATTCCATAGCCTTGAGCCAGAAAACAATTAAAGTGGTGCCAAACCAGGTTATTTCTCCAATGTGGCTGCGGCATAAGCCTTTGCAGGGGTCTCCAACCAAGCAGCCGAAATGGACCTGTGGGGATGTCTCCAAAGGGCCTTGTTGCGCTCTTACCTGGCGCATCCTTGCTCTCGGGAGGAAGCATTGCTCTTTGGTGGAAGGGCCCTTTCCTTTTGGAAAAGCCCAAGGAGCCCCAGGAAGCCTTTAGGTCTGCAGAGACTGTTTCCCTGATGCATCTGCGGATACAGATCTCTCTCTGAGACACACACACACACATACACATATATAAGTGTATATACACCGAGGTGTGCACAGACACACACATGTGTGGCTAGGGACCATCACAGGCAGGGACAGAGGCACACACTCCTATATGCACACAGAGCCGCATTGGAAACGCACACATGCCAAGGACAGAGGCGCGCACTGTTGTATAGGATTGTGTACGGACGCACAGAGAGGTTTACATGCATCGCGCATGGACGCACATCCATGTGGCAGAGACGGCCCTTACACACGCATCTAAAGCTTTGTATACCAACGCAAAGAGAGGCCTGGACATGGAGTACCAAAAGGAACATTTGATGGGGATGGAGGCACACACGCGCATGTGCAGAGACACACACACACAACACAGACGCATATATACACTGTGTCTATGGGGCAGAGGCAGACACTCGCTGAGGGGCAGGGACCCCAAGGGTCATCCAGTCTGGCCTCCATGTGCCATGCAGGAATTCCCTATCAAAGCAGAACAACCCTGGAGAGATGGCCATCCAGACTATCTATCCGTCTATCTATCTAGATGCAATGGACCATACAGATGTGCAGCAGAGACAGACAACCACCGACAAAGAGACACACATCTGTGTACACAGAAGAGAAGGAGACCCAGGGACAGATGGGTGGATGGGGAGATAGAGAGAGAGACGGATGGAGGGATGGATAGATAGATAGAGAGAGAGAGAGAGAGAAGGAGGTGGAGGATAGAGAAGGAGATGGGTAGAAAGATAGAAAAGGAGGTAAATGGATGGATGGAGGGAGGGATGGGTAGGTAGGTAGGCAGACAAGTAGAGAGAGAGAGAGACACAAATAGATAGATAGATAGATAGATAGATGATAGAGAAATGGTGGGAGAAGCAGATAGGTAGGTAGATAAGTAAAGAGATAGATTAGTAGAGAAATAGGAAGATAGCTACGTTGGTCAATAGACAGACAGAGAAGTAGGAAGAGAGTGAGAGACGAGTAGAGATGGATGATGGATAGAGACATAGATAGATAGATAGATAGAGAGATAGAGAAATGGTCGGAGGAGGAGATAGGTAGGTAAGTAAAGAGATAGATTAGTAGAGAAATAGGAAGATAGCTACGTTGGTTAATGGATAGACAGACAGAGAAGTAGGAAGAGAGTGGGAGATGAGTAGAGATGGATGATGGATAGATAGATAGAGAGATAGATGGAGAAAGAGTGAGAGAGGCAGAGAGGTGAAGAGACGGAGGGGAAGAGGGAGCAGCCGGTGGTCAGCGAGGGAAGCGGCCCCGAGCCCCGGTCTGAGCCCCCGATGCCGGACCGGGGCTGTCCGTCTCACCCACCGGGGCCTCCCTGCTGCGGCTGCTGCTGCGGGCCTCGTGGCCGGGGGTTCCGGAGGCGGGCTGCAGGAGGGAGGAGGAGGAGGAGGCCCAGGCCGGCCAGGAGGGATGCGGGCTCCGGGGCCAGGCGGCACCGACGCCGCTGCGGCGCTCCGGGAGGCTCCGCGGAGGAGGAGGAGGAGGATGCTGATGCTGCGGTTGGCGCCGTCGGGGCCAAGGAGGCCGCCTTTGCTGGTTCTGGTGCTGCTGGTTCTGGTGCTGCTGCCAGGCGGAGGATCCGGCGCACAGGGCTTGCAGGGAGAGGAAGACCAGCTGCCCCGGGGAGCGACGTCCGGGAAGGAAGGAGGACGCAGCAGGAGCCGGAGCCTCGGGGCCGGAGGCGAGGACGGGGCCGCGGCGGGGACCGGACCCGGCCACCAGGAGCCCCGCCGGCATCCCCTTCCCTCCGCGGCCCCAAGGAACACGGACCCACGCCTCCCACCCAGCCACAGCCCCCTCCCTCCCTCCCTCCCTCCCCGAAAGAGAGCAAGGAAGGACCGGCCCCGACCACCGCCGCCACGACGCCGCCCCCGGAAGGAACGACCACGACCACGTTACTCCCCAGGAAAGGAACGCAGCAGCCGCCCCGACGACGTTACTCCCGCCCTCTCTCCCTCCCTCCCTCCCTCCCTCCCTTCCGCTCTCTCTTTCCTTCCCTCCTTCCTTCTTTCTTGCCCCTTCCTTCCTTCCTTCCCTTTTTTTATCCTCTCTCCCTTCTTTTTTCCTCCCTTCCCTCCTTCCTTCCTTCCTTCCTTCCCTCCTTCCTCCTTGTCTTCCTTCTTCACTCCCTCCCTTTCCCTTTACTTCCCTGACTGCCTCTTTTTTCCTTCCCTCTTTTCCCTTCCTTCCTTCCTTCTTGCCTTTCTTTCTTTCTTTCTTTCTTTTCTTGCCGGCCCCTTCTTTCCTTCCCTTTTCCCCCTTCCTTCCTTCCTTCCTTCCTTCTTGCCTTTCTTCCCCTTTCTTTCCTAGAATCTTAAACATAAGGCAACAGGAAATGCCCTATGTTAAACATAAGGCATTTCCTGTTTAATTCCTGTTTAAATCCTGTTTGCCCTCTAGTGTGATAAACTCCTCTATAGAAATTTAGAGTTGGAAGAGACCACAAGGGCCATCCAGTCCAACCCCATTCTGCCATGCAGGAACTCCCAATCCTGCCTGCCTGCCTCTTCCTTCCTTCCTTCCTCCCTTCCTTCCTTCCGGGAAGCCCAGGAGGAGGCAAGGAAAGAAAGAAGGAAAGAGGGAAAGAGCCCATTACTCCTCCTCCTGCCCCCCTTTTGCCCGAGATGCAGCTGGGACTAATCCAGGGCCCCAGAGGCACAGATGGGGGAAAGGAGGGAAAGTCACAGGGGTGCCAGGGAGGGCCAAGGGGCCTCATGGCACATGCCTGCCTTCCTTCCTTCCTTCCTTCTTTCCTTCCTTCCTTCTTTCTTTTTCCTTCCTTCCTTCCTTCCTTCCTTCCTGAGGCCCTCTGGATGTTGTCCCTTTCTGCCGCAGTCCCCAGCAGCCCCTGCCAGCCCCCCACAGCCTGGCCCCACTTTAGACCCCACAAGTGGGCCTTTTCCCCACACAGGGCCTTGTTGCTGTTTGAAAGACAGGCCCCTGTTTTGGTGCCGCAAGGACTTGGCACCAACTTGGCACACATGTCTCCAGGCCCAGGAGGGCTAGAAACGCAGATCCCCCCTTCTTCCCAACGAAGGCCCTCAAGGGCAAAATGCTTGGGACTAGTCCTGGGGCTGCTGCCATCCCTCGCCCTCTTTCTCTGGATTTGGACCACGCTCCTGGGCCGGAGGGAAAAGGGCCCCGGGCGCCTCTCCAAAAAGACTTGGCACATTTCGTGGCACGGTTTTGATCCAACCCGCCGAGCGGGCAGCAGCCGACGTCCGCCTGAGGTTTGGCTCCGACTATCTCCTCGCCCTCCTCGGTGCCATTCCAGGAAAGCTCAGCCATTTAATTGGCATCCCAGCTTTGGCCAAGTGTTGCCAACCCAGACTGGCAGCTGTGACTTTCCAAGGTTTTCCAAGGCAAGATTTGCCCCATCTGTAGACCCTTCCTCTCTTCTGGGACACTTGGCTTCTTCTGGGGCCTCACCTGGGACCTTTGCCGCCTTGTTATAAAGGGTTTTAAACCCTTTTGCCTTACCAAACTCATCATCATCATCATCACCTGGGGACCGACCTGGGACCCTTTGCCTCATCTGGGACTCTCTCAAGTCCCAGGGTAACAATTCAGCAAAGAAAGAAAGAACGGACCTGCCTTTTAAAAGTCATTTGTTACACAAACTCATTGCCGAGGTCAAAAAAAATGTCTAAATCCCTCTTTCGTTGCATTCCTTCTTCTGAAAGGAGGAAGGTGGAAATCTAGCTAGAAACATCAGGAAAAGACCAACACTCTGAGATGCACTCAAATATTTAGGGGTCCCCTCTCCAAAAATGAATGGAAAATATCTACAGCGCCTTTGCTACGCTTTTTAAAAACCACATACGGGGAGGGTGGCTTAGCATCCTCTCAAAACCTGAGGTTCGTGGACCGAAATTTAGGGACGTGGGCCCTACGGATGGCATTAAGCACCCTGCTTTAAGTGCACACTCTCTCAGCCTCAGAGGAAGGCAAAGGCAAACCTCTTTATAGGGTCTGCCATAAGTCTGGGAATGGCAAAAGCAACAACAACAAAGCACTGACCCCAGCTGCTCATGGCTTGTCGTTCAAATCCACATACGGAGACGATAACTCTCTCTCAAAAACGGGCTACGACTAAGATCGGTTCGGTTTAGGGGCGCCATGAGTCGGAAACAAGACCCTTTTACTCTGCCGTTGTATTTCATGGGACTTGCGTGTCCACAGGTTTTGTTACGGAACCAGAACCCTGTGGATAGATAGATAGATACCAAAGGCTTCACCGTCGGCCTTTGAATTGCGCTCTCAGGCGCATGGCCTAAACGAAGTTATGCGCATATAGTTTCAAATGGTTAAAGGGAAAACTAAGGTTAAGATATCTGGAGTCGAAGGCTTTCATGGCTGGCATCCATAGCGTTTTGTGGAGCTTTTGGGCTAAGTGGCCATGTTCTAGAAGAGTTCCTTTCTGACGTTTCACCAGCATCTGTGGCATCTGGGCCAAAGCTAACAAAATGAAATTTAACACAGAGAAATGTAAGGTCCTACACGTAGGGCGCAAAAATGAAATGCACAGATATAGGATGGGGGACACTTGGCTGAATGAAACTATGTGTGAAAGGGATCTAGGAGTCCAAGTAGACCACAAGTTGAACATGAGTCAACAGTGCGATGCAGCAGCTAAAAAGGCCAATGCAATTTTAGGTTGCATCAATACAAGTAGTGTCTAGATCAAGGGAAGTTATCGTGCCGCTCTATTCTGCCTTGGTCAGGCCCCACCTGGAATACCGTGTCCAGTTCTGGGCCCCACAATTCAAAAAGGATGTGGAGAAACTGGAGTCATGTCTCCAAAGGAGGGCAACTAAAATGGTGAAGGGTCTGGAAACCTTGCCCTATGAGGACCGCCTTAGGGAACTGGGGATGTTTAGCCTGGAGAACAGAAGGTTAAGAGGTGATATGATCGCCCTGTTCAAATATTTGAAGGGATGTTATATTGAGGAGGGAGCAAGCTTGTTTTCTGCTGCTCCAGAGAACAGGACCTGAAACAATGGATGCAAACTGCAGGAAAAAAGATTCCACCTCAACATTAGGAGGAACCTCCTGAGAGTAAGGGCTGTTCGACTGGGGAAGACACTCCCTCGGAGGGTGATGGAGTCTCCTTCTTTGGAGGTTTTTAAGCAGAGGCTGGATGGCCATTTGTCGGAAATGCTTTGAGTGGGAGTTCCTGCATGGCAGGGGGTTGGACTGGATGGCTCTTTTTGGGGTCTCTTCCAGCTCTATGATTCTATGATTCTATCTGGCATCTGTGGCTATCATTCTCTGAAGATGCCAGATGCCACAGATGCTGGCGAAACGTCAGAAAGGAACTCTTCTCGAACATGGCCACAGAGCCCGAAAACCCCACAAACAACTAAGATTAAGATAATTTTAGAGTGTTGATTGTATGTGATTGAATTTAATAACTTGCTGGAATCCCACCTCGATCCGAAGGGAGAGGTGGGAAATAGAAATAACACATCATCATCATTATTTTGAAGAAACATTTAAAAGAAAAAAAATTTAAAATTTTAGTCCAACCCTTTTCAATCTTCAGCATTTCGAAGGGACACTGGCGGGTTTTTTGGGAGCCATGGTTTCAGGCCCGCTTTGGGTGTCGCTCGGTGTGGTCCGCGCTCCCCGCGGCCCCCTTTGTGACGCCTCTACAGACACGGGTTCAAGAACAGTGCAAAGGTGGGGTCTTATCCATGGGGAAGCCAGGGGACGTGGGGCTTACCTGCTCGGCTCCAGTCCCGCATGGCTCGGAAATCCCTTTGTTATTCAGCGGTCCTTCAGGCGGGCGCAAGAAGAGAGGAAAGAGGCTGGCCGACTCGATTTATCCCAGGGGCCATAGGGTTTCGCTAGGCACCTGTTTAGGGAAAAGAAGGGAAGGAGAAGGTTGAATCAATACAAATGGTTATCGATTGACTGATCGACTGCTTGATTGATCTGCAGCTGCAGCCAGCCCTCCGTATTCACAGATTCTTCGTCCACAGGTTCAGCCATCCATGGCTTGAAAATATTAAATACAGTATAATTCGAAAAAGCAAACCTTGATTTGGCCATTTGATATCAGGGGACACCGTTGGACTCCACCATTGTATTGACTGGGACTGGGAGTTCTGGGAATTGACATTAAGCCTTCTCTATCAGAGAGTTCTGGTGCCACCGCAAACTACAAATCCCAGGATTCTATAGCATGAAGCCATGTTAAAGCAGTGTCAAAAGAGCATTAATGCTGCAGTGTGGATGCAGCCTCTGTCATTTGGTTAAGTCCCAGGTCCCTTTCTTAGGCAGAAAACACTGAATTTCTCAAGATATCTCTGCGTTGCTGCATCTGGAAGGGGGAAAAAAAACCTTTTGGATGCCAATTTTAGTCTAAATTTTTAAAAGTTTTGCCTTCGTTGCAGACCAAAAACCAGACTCGGTATTCCAGGCTTTGAAAGCAAAGTCCGTCTGGCCAAACTGGGATGGTCTAAGCCTTGAAATTCTGTTTTTTCTGCCTCAACGCCAGAGGCCTGAACATTTCCAAGCCCTCCAAAAAAAAGCGCACAAGAGCCGAAGAAGCCCCGGTTTGGAGCCCTTCCTAATTGAGACAATTAAGGGTTTTAAATTAAGCTCATCAGAGGCCCTTTGCCAAAGCCAAGCCTTGGGAGGAAGGAGAGAGGAGCCAAATTGGCTAAATTTGGAAGAGACTGAAGGTGCAAATGTAGGGGAGGAGATCAGAAACCGCAGGATTCGCCCTCCAAAATGCACGCTCTTCATTATTATCATAAGGGACAAGAATCGCCAGGGAACCAGGCATTCGATGCCAAAGCCAAAATATCCCGCAGCAGGGAAGGATTTGGCAGGGGCAGAAATGCCCAGATAGAGATCAGCATCCGAATCATGCCTTTGCTGAAATGGAAGGGAAACCCAAGGGCCATCTAAACCAACCCGCTGCTCCATGCAGGAATCCCCCCCAGAAGCCTTCCTGAGAAATGACCATCCAACCGCTGTTTAAGGAAGAACTCCCTTCAAGGCAGTTCCCTTTTTTTGGAAAAAAAGGAATTGATTCCTGCAATGTTTTTGTGTTTATGTGCCTTCCGGTCGCCTTATGGCGACCCCCTGAATTTCATAGGAAATACAGTAATTTGTTGGCATTTGGGGGGGGGGGGAATACACTACACTTTTTCATTACCTTTTCTAGAAAAAGAACGCCTTGGGATTGATAAGAGAACGGCATAAACCGAAGAAAGGAAAACACCACTCAGCACTTATCTAAAAATACCTTTTAAAGTTTAGCTAGAGTACTATACCCCTGGGTCTTAATTCTGTCGGTCAAATGTATGTGATATATATATATATATATATATATATATATCCATGTTTCCCCCAAAATAAGACAGTGTCTTATATTATTTTCTGCTCCCAAAGATGCTCTAGGTCTTATTTTCAGGAGATGTCTTATTTTTCCATGAAGAAGAGTTCACATTTATTGTTGAACAAAAAAAAAAAAAGAACATTTATTATATACTGTATATATATTTATATACAAAAACTTTGCTAGGTCTTACTTTTGGGAGAGGCCTCATATTTAGCAATTCAGCAAAACCTCTACTAGGTCTTATTTTCTAAGGATGTCCTATTTTGGGGGAAACAGGGTATGCGTTCAAGTTGTCTGTTTAGAATTGTTCACTTGGTTTTCTTAAGCAAGGTATCCTCAGAGGTGGTTTTGCCAGTTCCTTCCTGTGAAAGAGAGCCTCTGGCACCTGGTGGTCCTTAGTGGTCCCCCCTCCAGGTACTAACCAGGGCTAATCCTGCTTAGCTTCCAAAACGAGATGGAATCTGGTGCCTAGAATAGATTCACTGGATCAACTATGGAACGGTGAGTCAACACACTGCTAAACCCCATTGATTCAGTGGCTCCGTGGAGAGAATGTGCCTTTCCCAAGGTCTCCCGTGGCTGAGCGGGGATTCGAACCCTGATCTCCCAGAGTCCTAGTCTGGCTTTCCAAACCACTGCGCCACGCTGGCATTTCCATGCTGTGTATGAACCGGTTTCCATCCTTGGTCTCTCCGGAGTCCGCCTCCGGCACACTCTTCTTTTCCATTCACGCTTTAAACAGAGACAATCATCTGCATTTGGGGGTGGCCGCTATTCCAGTTCAATTAATCCTGAGCAAAACTGTGCCCCAAAAACCCACCCACCTCCCTTTGTGCTTCTCTCCCCTCTGCCTGGCTTTTGCTCCTCTTTTTTGCTGTTATGATGACGGTTAATTACTTTTCCTTAATTTATTTTCACAAGGGCAGAAGCTTGAATATTTCATGGGGCTGTTTGTCCCTCTTCCTTCTGCTGTAGCACCGGATAAATTACTTTCTTATTAGCCTGATTAATCTACTCATCTCTGGGGAGGATAAAACAGGTTAAGCAGGCCGGCACGGGAAGGAGATGATGCTTATTGCCCTTCTTCCTTTGCAGAAAGGAACCCACTCTTTCTTGGAGCAGAATCCGCACGCTTTCGGGGTCCAGATGGAAGGGACAACCTTCCAGCAATGCAACGGACGGCCATTTATTCCATTTATATTCCCACCGGGCAGGATTATCTGGAAGAAACAACAGGGTCTGGGGGCTCCTTAAAGACTGCCGTCTTTCAAATAATTGAAACCGGCATCGCATCACCAGCCAAGGAAAAAATATATCATGATTTGACACTGCACGGGCCTTGCACAAAAATTGAGAAATGTGCTCCCTTAGGAATAAATCAGCCCACATAATTTGCACTCAAAGGAAGGGATCTCCTAGCAAGTCTCAGATATATAGGGTTGGGTTGTTGTTTTGTTTTTTGCATGCAACAAACCTTAATGTAAAGGGAAACCCTGAACGCCTCTCCGGATTCTTCTCCCAGACTGCAGAATATAGCCAGCGCGGCGTAGTGGTTGGAGCATTTGCTACAAAGGCCGGGAAAAGTGAAGGAGAATTTCACTTTGCGGGGGCAGAATGGAGCCATAAAGCCCTCTTCTTCTTCTCCATAACTACGCCTCCGAGTCCATCCCCAAATTCAGCGTTGTTTCCCTTTCCATGTGGTGGCAAAGTCAGAGTAAATCTTTCACCAGGCAGTCCTTGAGCACTTGCCTCCCTAATAGGTTATATTGATGTCACCACAAAAGGAAGCGCTTTAAATCTCTTGTTTGACCCAGAATGCCAATAAAACAGATCCTTTTAGGGAGAGAATTTATGTGCCACCCCACACGCCAGGGCCAACTAGCAGTTTGAACGTTGGACTAGAGACCATTCTTTGAATCTTGGCCCGGACGTGGAAACCCACTTGGGCGAGCGAGCCACACTCTCTCAGCCTCAGAGGAAGGCAAGGGCAACCATGCTCTGAACAAAGCTTGCCAAGGAAACCCAGTAATACGTTTGCCTTCATTTTGCCCTCCCATAGAGACACTTTGGCGCAACCTTTCAAGGCAGGCCAGTCTAAGAGGTGCAGCAAACTGGACAAAATAGTATGAGGCTGTAGTAGCCACTGTGCAGCACTCTTCCTTTGATTTTTCCAAGCGAGTTTCATGAGCGGCCCCTACATCCCTCTTCAAAATGAAATCTGAACTAAACCATCCCCTTCGACACTTCACAGAGAAGAACCAAAACAGTGTGGCCAAGCAACAACATCAGCGACAAGATGGCAAACATTCAAAGATCTAGCCGTGTTAGTCTACAAAAGCAAGATCTTGTAGCGCCTTTGAGACTGAAAGAAAGAAGTTGGCAACGGGAGCTTTCGTAGACTTCAGTCTACTTTTTCAGATGCATTTAGTGAGTGGAAACCAGGGAGAGACGTATACAGTATATGCCATTGGTATGTGAGAATGTCAAAAAGTTAGGAATGGGGAAGAACAGATAAGCCTGAAGAAGCTGCGGCAGTTTGCTTTGGCCTGATCTGACTGGGAAGGGAAAGCTCCCCTCCCGGCTCTCCTTCTGCCCTGCCGGGTTATTTGAATCCAAACAATTTCAAACTTTGCAGCATCTGAAGTAAACTGAGGGCAAAGGGGGAGAAGGAGAGACAAACCGGGACATTTTAGTAGTAACTGAAAAAGCAGATGGTAGAGGATGAATCGGGAGCATCCCAGCCAAATCGGGGCAGTTGGAGGGTATGGTACCCAACGCCCGACTCCCAAAATGCAACTAGAATGGAAGCTGGTTTTGGAAAATCTTTCTCCATTCCCTGTAATCCACTCAGACAGAGAGAGAAGGGCACCAAAGGTTGAACTGTCTCCAGCCGGCCACGCTCTGAAGGCAACCACCGGCCCCCTCTGGGGTGGGCTCCGAAAAGGTCAGGCCATGCTTTAAATAGGAACTCGACTCAAAGGGCTCTCACTCGGGTTCGGCTGACTAAGAGGGAATTAATTCCACACGGGTTGCGTTGTGTGTGTGTGCGTCTGTGCCTTCCGCGCTCAACCCCAGCACCATGAAAGAGAGAAACCCCACAAAGGAAGAGGGTAAGAAATAAACAGAAAAACAGAGACTGTGGGGCACAAGAGACTCTTAACAAGTCCTGGATGCTACTTAGGGTTGCCAGATCTCAGGGCACAGCCATTTGTCATCATCATGGCAAGAGACAGGGGTGCAAATTATCCAGTTTTCCTGGACTCAGCTCCAGGCCAGAGGAATACCTGGATGCAAACCTCCAGCTCTGCCTAAAGTTTGCAAGGATTAATTGATTTGTTGCTGTAACTTCCAGGTAGTTTGTGTATTGACTTAGTTAGCTTGTCCCTTCCTTCCTAGTTGTTGTAGTGCCAGGGATCACCCTCCACTCTGCTCTGTATCCAACTGCTGGCTAGATGCAAGTCAGCTACATTGAATGGTCCTTTTCCCATCTTCCCAAGTTGGTGAGAAGGCGATCAAAGGTCTTAAAAGCAATGACGTAAGGAGCTAGGTATGGCTACCTTGGAGAAAAGAAGACGGAGAGGGGAGATATGATACTGCCATCTTTAACTCTCTTAATGTCACGGAGAAGACGGAGCACGCTTGTTCCACAGACTAGAACAGGAACAAATGGGTTCAGATAACAAGGAAAGAGATGATCTCTTAGAGATCCCACCTAAACATTAGGAAGAACTTTTTGATGATAAACCCTGTTTAACAGTGGAATGGACAGCCTCGAATGCCTTTAAACAGAGGTTTGGATGAGCATCTTTGGATTGCTTTAGTTGTGTCTTCCTGAAGGTCAAGGGCTTGGATTAGATGGTCCTTGGGGTCCCTTCCTCCCCATCAATTCTATGGATGCTGTGAAAGTTCAGATTGAAAGATTCATCCTCCTCACAACTTGGAAAACCAAAAACCACAAATAACCAAATCCACATCTTGAAATGGAAGCTGCCATACCACTGCCCCCCCCCCCCAGCCTCCCACAAATATACACAGAAAGTCTTACGGGGATTACTCAGGCGGACAAAGCACCCAGTTCCCTCCACACCTTGGTTGCAATGCTGCACCCTCTCTGCATCAGACGCACAGTTTGCTACAATCCCCAGAGGAGCAAACAAGACCTCGGTGCCTTTAAACCATCTGCAAAAAGCTGAAATTTTGGCATTCGCTTCTCCTCTTTAGTCAAGGAAGAGAGGAGCGCATACCTGTGCCAACACCTCCCCTTTCTCTTGTTCCTTCCCTCATTCACACTGCAGTCTCTGCGCCCCCCTCCACTGAATCGAAGCGAGGCTGCCAAAATGTGCAGCTCGCAGGGAGTTCGGCTGCAAGAAAGAAAGAATTTTTTAAAATTGCACTGAGGTCCCTTCCTTTCCCACTCTGGCTTCCTTGCACCAAAATTGGGGACCTGATCCCCTCTTTCTTTGGTGGCTGCACCAAAAGGATGTGGAAACAGCACACCCTCCGCACCGGGGAAGTAAGATGGCATTTACAAAGAGAGAGAGAGGTTGAAACACAAGAGAAATGGTTTCCTTTGGAGGGCTGATTTGATTTGATTCGATTTGGCTCCATCTCCTTTCAGTTTTGAAAGGATTCAGGTTGCCAGATCTCATGGGCCTTCCCGAGTCTCCAGTTTTCACAGGCAGGAGATGATGCTCCAGTTCTGGAGGGATCCATTTTGGCACCTCCCGGGAAGGGCATGGATTCACCCCATTGTCTTCTCCCCACATTGCTGGGTCGAGTGCAAAATGGCTTTTGCACTTTGAACACAGTTTGCCGCAAGTGGAGCAAGTCGAGGACGAAGGGCGAAGGTGGGAAGAGGAGAGAGAAACCAAGACATTACGAAAGCAGATGAAAAAGTGGGAAGGTGGAGGATGAATCAGGACCAAATTGGGACAGTTGGAAGGTATGCAGTTGAAGGAAACTAAGAAGGAAAATGGGAGGAAAAGAGAGAGGAACAGAAATGTTCAAAGCTTGGAAAAAGTACTTTTGGGGAATGATAACTCCTGGAATCTCCAACCAGCTCCAACGTTTCAAAATGTGGGATGTTGCTTTGTTTTTCTGTTTGGGTCAGACTCCGACCTGTCCTAACGGCACCAGTTCTTTCCTTTCAGAGGGACCAGATGGGTTTAAATAGACTGCATTTCCCCCTTGCTTTTTCCATTATTATTTTTTTCCCAAACGGGCTTGGTAAGGCTAGGAAACACCGGGTATATTTTGGGCACCGCATTCGTGTTTCCCAGAGGAAGGCATTCAGGCGGGATTAATGGCACCCCTGGAGAGGGAAGGATGGTTATTAATAGCAGGGCCCTTTGTTTTGGGGATGAATGGCTGGCAGGTGGTTCGGAGCAGAGGCCGCCTCCGCCCGCTCGCCTCTTGGGAGCTGAGGAGAAGGCAAACGCCCAGCCGGGTCCCATGCCAGCTTTGCAGGGTGCGGGGTGCTTGGATGAGCCTCTGGAGAACTACACACACAGAGAGAGAAGCTCATCCAAGCTAGGCTGGGTGGCCAGGTCTAGCCCCAGGTTTCATTCCCCATTGCAACTGGGCCAGAGGCAAGCTGAGAGCCAGAGTGGGGTAGTTCTGGTGTTCAGGCCCAGGTTAAGCATTCGCATCCCTTCCCAGTCTGCTTCGGCTTCATCATCTGTTTGTCTTGGCATGTGTGTATGCAACTTCAAGCCTCCTGTCAACTTATTACAACCTCATGAGTTTCAGAGGGTCTTTCTTAGGCAAGGCATCCTCAGCAGTGGCTTTGCCAGTTCCTTCCTCTGAAATAGAGCCTACAACGCATGGTATCCATCAGTGGTCTCCCATCCAAGTCCTAACCAGGGCTGAGCCTGCTTGGTTTCCCAGGATCACACAAGATCTGGTGATTGTATATATTTCTCTTCGGTGTCTATGCACCTTCAGGTCTCCTGTCAACTTATTACAACCCCATGAGTTTCACAGGGTTTTCTGGGGCAAGGGATCCTCAGAGGTGGTTTGGCCAGGTCCTTCCTCCAAAAGAGAGCCTTCAGCTCCTGGGATGCCTTGGCGATCCTCCATCTAAGTTCTAACCAGGGCTGACCCTGCATAGCTTTCGCAATAAGCTGGATCAGGCATCTTGAGGGTATTTAGATCTTGCCCCCTGCATCAGCCAGCCCAAATTTAAGATATTTGGATGATGCCCTATTACTTTCAGAAAACAGCAAAGACTGAGAATAAAGGTATCTCTGTTTTGTGGATTTTGGATATTACTGTACTTTGCTATGTGGCCAACCTGACCACCCCTGAATATGTTCACAGAAGAAAGTTGAGGAAGGATGTGCAAAAGCAGGGTTAACAACTGAATATCTTGAAGATTAAAACAATGACCGTGGCTGATGTATGCAACTTGAAAAGTGGGCAACGAAGGCATGGAGAAAGTTGGAAGAGCTGTACACTTTGGCTCAGTTACAAATCAAAATGGAGACTGTAAAAGACTCAGAAGACTCGGACTTGGAAGGGCAGGGAAGAAGGAACAAGCGAAGAGTCATCCTGTAACCAACAACCCTGCTCAGGTCTCGCAAGACGCAGGGCAACCATGGCTTCCTTGGCTGAAACAACCCATTTGTCATGCAGTCTTCCTCTTTTCCTCCTGCCTCCCACTTTCCCAGCATTATTGTCTTTTCCAAGGAGCCATGCTCTCTCTTGATACGTCCAAAGTGTAACAGCCTCAGTTTGTCATCTTGGCTTCTAGGGAGAGTTCAGGATTTTGCTCTTGGACCCATTTATTTGTCCTTTGGGCATCCACAGAAGTCGCTCCCGGTCCAACATGTCAAATGGAGGGACGTAGCTACACGGGGACAAGACGAAGGTTGCCCTACTAAATAAGAATTATGAGATTTCTCTTCAGCCTGCACATTTCTAGCATCCCAGTGAGTGGGAGAGCAGGAACCATCTACACTTCGACCTCTTCCATTTGCTGCGTTCTTGTTCCCTGGCTCGGTTCCTTGCTCCTTTTCTTTGGACGCCTAAATTGGATTTCTTGAATTTAGTCTTAAGTCATTCCGATGCTAGAAATTTGGGGGGATGGAGGGACATTTCAAGGGAAGGATAAGAATTCTAATTTAGAGGAAGGCAGTGCTCTCATTTTAACCCAATCCCCAGCTAGACAGTCCAATGTTCTCGCTCAGGGTAAGGCAGTCTCTGATTTAAGCCACCTTTTGTGTTCAGAACAATGAGGACTAGAATCTTGCTGGAGGACAAAGGAAAGTACCATCGCTCTGTAGCAGAGCGTGTGTCCTCATCACAATTCTATCATGGATCAAGCAATATCAATTCTATCATAATGAACATTTTTATCTCATCTGCAGTTTAACCAGTAAAAACTGATCACACTTCATTGCATTACCTGTTCTAGTCATGTTGCAAAACACCTTGCAAATTAACTCAGGAAGAAAGATGGGAGGAAGCAAATGAATCGGTTTTTTTAAAATAATAATAATAATAAATTGTTATTATTAATATTATTATTTTGCATGGCAGAGGTCTCAGGTCCACTTGTCAGCACCTGCAAGAAGGGTGTAAGACCCTTGTCAGAAGCCTTGGAAAAACCAGCACCTGCTGCTATAAATGCACCACCGAGGTAAATGGACCGAGCAGAGCCTGAGTCGATATAACAGAATGGACAAGATGTGGCCCATTGAGGGCAACCCCTCCAGATAGCCCAAAATGGGCTTTTTCTGGCTGAAACGGGAGGTCAGATTTTTCTCCTTGAAGAAGACCAGCAATTCCTCTTGCAAAAAGGTTGCAGCCAACCTCCCTTTAGGCACTTTTTTCACATACCCCACACAAAAAAGCGAACAATTTTTCAAAGCCAGAGGTGGACATCAAGCTCCTTCCAGGTTTCTGTTCCCACCCATGGTGGGTTATAGTCGGAAAGGTGGGCCCTGGACCCTTCGCAGTTGCCCACCCCCACGTCAGGGATCTCCCCGTGACCTCCAACCAGAAACTGGGTGCTCCTCAGAAAGTCAAAAGCTCTCGCCCCGAGTTCAAGGAGAGATGACAACTTACGTGTGGCCGAAAGGAGTGCGGATCCCATCGCTCTCTCTTTTTTTCCTTGCCTCTTTTTGGAAAGAAAGGACCGGAAAGAAAGAAAGGTGGCCGAGGAGTCCCTTGGTCTGGTTCTTCTCTTCCAGATGTCTCTGCCCTGGCCAAAGGTCTAGAAATATCCAGACAATGTAGTCCAGGGCAGGCTTTGCTGGCTGGCCATGCCACCGCCCGGCTGCCTTTCCTTTGGCGCTCCCTGCAAGTGAAGGACAAAAGCAAACCCTCTGTCAATGTGTGCACGTCTTTCTTTCTTTCTCTCCCTCCCTCCCTTCCTTTCTCTCGTTCTCTCGCTCTCACGATGATGGTGGTGAGTTCCCTGGCACAGGGGTTTCCCTGGCTGATGGAAGAGGCAGGGAATCTACCCAGGGAGGGAGAGGGGCGTTCCTGGTGCGTAGGAAGCAGGGAAACCAGGCAGGGCTTTCCCCCCTTCTCCTTTCCTTCTTATTTTGGCCCCCTCTTTGTCTTCCTTTTTGATCACCTTTTTTTCAAGAGAGATATTCTGTGCGTGGATTCTTATTTTTAATTTTAGCAAGGGCAACAATTGGCATTTGGGCACCAACCCTAAAACGAAGAGGAAAGGGGGGCAGAAGGCAGGTTTCCCAGTGAGGGCGATGATGACTACAGGGTTATCAACGTACGTCAAAATAAATTGTTTTCGCATTTGTCCCTTTGTACTAATTTGCGTATTAGCAATAGCAAGCAAGTGCCTTTCTATGCCCCTTACCAATGCACTTAAGCATTCCCTGAACGGTTTACAATGCATAAGCCAATTGCCCCCAACAAGCTGGGGACTCATTTGACCGACCCACAAAAGGATGGAAGGCCGGGTGGACCCTGGAGCCCTGCCTGGGACTGAACTCACAACCTTGTGGGTTGCAGTATTCCCTTTATACTAATATTTGCACCAGTCCCTTTGTTTTTCTGTATTGCTTTTTATTCTTATTAAAGTCACAGAATCCTAGAGCTCCAAGGGACCTCAGGGATCAGCTAGTTCCATCCACTTCTGCCATGCAGGAATGCAGAGCTAAAGCGCTCGTCTTGAGAGATGTAAATCCAACCTCTGTTTAAAGAGACCTCCAAAGAAGGAGAGTCTGCAAGCCTCTGAGTCAGTCTAGAGAGCGGAGGGTGAGCCCTTTTGCCACAAGAATTGATGGAGAAGGATGAAGCTGAGTAAACGCACAGACCCAACACCAGAGAGTCTTTGCAAATTGCTGCAACAAACAAATTGAGCCTTGCAAATGTGTAATGCACTACTGCTGCTCCAGGTGAGATGGAGATTCCTACCCAGCCCCTTCCCTTTTGCCCAAGGATTTGCCCACCAAACCTGGAGAATTGGCACCTTTGTCTCCTGCCTGGAGATGACCCACCAAAACCGGAGAGTCAAGACCTGGCCTGGAGAGTTGACAACTGTGAGGGCAAAAGGGAGGAACCTCAGGGCACCACCGCTGCCTTGAAAGGTATGTGAATATATATACTTTCCTCGTGTGTTAGAGATGGTGGCGGTGGGGGTTTGAATGGTATTCTCCATGCAACTGTGGTTAAGGTTAAGGTATCCTGCTTAACTCCATTAACCAGGACCCATTTTCTGTCCTGATCAACTCAGCTTTTGCTTGACCCTTTAGAAAATAAGCCTGGCAATGTCAGAGGGCATGCACCTCTCCCAGTTGACCTTTCCCTAATAATAATAATATAATAATAATTGTTTATTTAGATAGCGCCTTCCATGTACATGGGCCTTTCTCTCCCTTCCTTCCTTTCCTCCAATGGTTGCCAGGTCTCGGCTTGGTTTTGCGTCCCAAACACGCCCGGTGTGTGTTTGTGTCAAAGAGTGCCATGCCAACCATTTTCTCCACCCAGAGAATGGAGGGAAGTGGTGGCGGCGAGTCTTGCCTGTGTTATTTCCTCACAAGGGCCCTTTTCCGTGCGTTGACAGCCCCGGTCTTTGAAGTCTGGGACATTTTCTCCTTGCAAATCAGAACAAACGCCCCTCCACAAATAGACGCACACACACAAACATACATGCCTCCTAAGTAACCCACCCCTCTGAGAGCTTTCTTGACCTTTCGGCCTATGGGAAATTGCTCCTTCTTTTCAGGAGTGCCTCTCCCAAATGTTCCCCTTCCCAAAGCCTGAAGGTTAGAGGGACTTGTTGTTCCCCCCACCCCAAAATCTCCCAGGCTCTGGCCAAACTGCGGCTTCCCCCCTCTGCCATGCTTTTTGGGTGGATGCGGGTTTTGTCCTTCCATTATGGCTGCTCCGTCTTTGACACAAGCTATTGGAAATACCTGGAGCGTGACCGGAGCAGCTGCCAAAGTGGGGGGTTGAGGAGGGGAAGGGGAGGCGAGGAGGAAGGAAGGAAGGAAGGAAGGAAGGAAGGAGAAAGAAAAACCCACTGCCTTCTATGCAAGGACCGCTCCCAAATCCATGGTCATCTGAGGGGATTCTTAACACCACCATCCTTTCCCAAACACAGTGCAATTTTGGAATGCCAAATGGGGCTGAGCTTGGCTAGTCCGTAAGTGGGAGACCCATCCACCCCAAGACAGATGGCCAGGGAGCTCTGCAAGGACATGACTCCTCCCTGAAGACTTGGAGACATGCAGGTGCTGGTCACAACTGGGAAAACTGGTCTGCATCCAGCAAAGGGTCCAACTCATTCTGAGGCTGCTCTTCACATTCCTGTTCCTTGGATGGGAACCCACCAGCAGTGAATGTTGGAGATGGTAACTTCCCCTAAAATTGGGGAAGCCAGGAATCTCCAGGGAGGGGTGGGAAGGAATCTGACTCTTGAGAGCAATGGCTGCTACTCAGAGGTGGCTCTGCTGAGATAGATGGACCTCTAAGGGCCTGCCGGGATGAGGCCAGCTTTCTCCATTCCTCTGCAGAAGTTGCTAGGCTCAGCTTGCAATGGGCTATCTCCAGGCTGGGAAAGGGACCCTGCCTGGACCAGAGAGAAGTGGCCATACTGAGTTGGCCCTACTGAGCTAGACACCCCCGACTCAACGAAAAGCGGGTTTTAATGTTCTTATGTCCTAGTTTCAGAAGCTAAGCAGAGCCAGGCCTGGAGAGTCTGGGAGGGAAGACCAGGAGAATGCCCTCCTGAAGCTCCATGGCTCTTGCCACTCCCAAGATAGCAAGCCTAGGGTCTAGGGCAGCTTCCTAGGTTCACACTTTCCCAATCTTATCAGATTCCAGAAGCTAAGCAGGGCCCGGTTAGTCCTTGGATAGGAGACTGGACCCCAGGAGGGAAGAGCTGGGAAAAAGAGCTGGGAAAGAACCTGGAGTTTGAGAGAACGGTGGCTGCTGCCGGTCAGAGTTGGGCTGGAAGGCCAAGGGTCCAACCCAGTATACAAGGAAGCTTCTTTGTTGGATGGAAGACTTTCAGGAAAGAGTAGCAGTTTCTAGATAAGGAGAAGGGGAAGAGGGGAATCTTGCCCGAAACCTTGGAAAGTCACAGCTGCAAGTCAGAGTTGGCAGCACGGAGCTAAACTGGCCAAAGAGTGGATGCAAATCAAATCTGAGAGTGGATGGGTTTTCCTGGAACGGCTGGGCACGGCGTCAAGGAGAGCAGGCAATGTGGAAAAGACAAACCCCAGACGACGTTCGCTGCCCGCTTGGCGGGTTTGATCAAACCCTTGCCAAGGAACATTCAAGAAGCCAACACGAGATCCGCCAAGTCTTTTGGAGAGGAGCCTGGGGACTCTTTCCAGTGCTCCACGAGAGGGAGGCCCAGTCCAGAGAAAGACGGGGAGAGGGGGACTGGCATACCCCTCTGTCTTTGGACTGGGCAGCTCTAGGGGGGCAGCTTTCGTCCCTGGGACCCTCCTGGGGCTTCATGGACTGCTCCAAATTCCCTCCCCACAAATACCCAGATGTCCATCCCTGTTTTATGTGGGATGTCTCTGTGTCAGGCTGCAGCCTATTTGGGGGGGAATCCAAGCTTCGGAAAGTTTTCGAATCGTGAGCCCCCTTTTTGAGGGGGAGGAAAAGGAGCGGTCAAAGGCTGCGGAAAAATCTGGGTGAGGGCCCCACGGAGGAGGAAGGAAATCCAGGAAGGAAGGGAAAGAGGGGGCCTTGAAAAGAAGGAAGGAAGGAAGGAAGGAGAGGGTGAAGGAATGAGGGAGGGAGGGAGAGCTGGCCCTCCACATTCATGGCTTTGACTTTTGCAGGTCTGATTATTTGTGAGTTTGATGAATACAGTCTCTCTAGGAATCTCTGGGTCCTCCAGAGCAACTCTGCCAGAAGTTGACCATAGAGTTGTACTGGAGAACCTAGAAGTTCCTAGAGAAAACCCTTCTCTAGGCATTTGTAGGTCCTCCACCATGACTCTATGATCGACTTCTGGCAGATGTTGGCCATAGAGTTACACTGGAGGACCTGGAGATTCCTAGAGAGGTGTTGCCTCAGGAAAAAGGAATAGTGGTTTGTTTGTTTTTAATTTGCAGTTTTCCCACATTCATGGGGGTCCTTCACCCCAAACCCCAGCAAATGCAGAGGAAGCACTGGAATAGATAGATAGATAGATAGATAGAGGAGATGAGAGAGAGAAAGAGAAAGATGAGAGGGGAAGTGTAAAGTGCTGGGAATATATATGACCTTTGTCTTCAAAGGAAGGAAAGAAAAACAGAAAAGGAAGGGAAGAGAAAGACAGGACATGAAAGGTGAGAAAGGTATTTTGGTGGAGAAAGAGGCTGAAGCAGGAGATGGAGTTGCCTGGAAGAGAGAGAGAGACAGAGACAGAGGAGGAGGAGGAAAGGCATCTCTCTCTCTCCTCTGAAAGGAAGAAAAGAAGAGAGGGAAGGAAGAAAGGGATGTAGATAGATAGATAGATAGATAGGCAGGTAGATAGATGGGTGGATGGGTGTACTTATATATTAAAGAGAGAGAGAAAGAACAAAGGATGGATAGATGGATGGATGGATGGATGCAGAGAGAGAGAGAGAGAGAAACAGAACAAGGGATGTATGTATGTGTAGTGAGAGAAAGAGAGAGAGAAAGAAACAGATCAAAGGATGGATGGATATGTATAGTGAGTGAGAGAACAGAACAAAGGATGGATGTGTATGTATGCATATATATAGAGAGAGAGAGAGAAACAGAACAAAGGATGGATTGATGCATATATAGAGAGTGAGTGAGTGAGAGAGAACAGAACAAAGGATGCATGTGTATATATATATAGAGAGAGAGAGAGAGAGACAGAGAGAGAAACAGAATAAAGGATGGATGTATATATAAAACAGAGCAAAGGATGGATGGATGGATGGATGATGGAGTGAGAGGATGGCATGGAGTAGGAAGACAATCTAGAGAAAGGAGGGAAGAGGTGAGGAACTCTCTCTCAGGAAAGGAAGGAAGAAAGGAAGGAAGGAAGGAAGGAAGGAAGGGGGTGTGGTGGGGCAAGGAGAATGGCCACCATCTCCATCTGTCTGCCTAAGAGCGAGGGAGCAAGAGAGGCTTCCCTTCCCTTCCTGGCTTCTGCTGCTGCTGCTGCCTTTGAGGAGGACCGCCCCTCCTCCCCCGCCTGGTCCCGGGGAAGCCCCTGCTCCCTCCTCCTCCTCCGGGAGGATCCCTCCTTCCCTTCCTCCCTTTCCTCTCCTCCTCCTTCTTCTTCTTCTTCCTCCTCTTCTGCGTGACTCGACTCCCAAACACGGATTCCCCCCTCCCCTCCCCTCCCCTCCCTCCCTCCCTCCCCCGCCTGGCAGCAGCCGAGCATCCCTCCTGGGCTCAAGGAAAGAGAGAGAGAGAGAGATGCCCGGTTGCCATGGCGACGCGCCTGGCCCTGGACCACTTTCCCCCCTCCTGCTCCTGCTCGTGGGCCTGGCCATCTCTCTCTCTCTCTCTCTCTCTCTCTCTCTCTCTCTCTGCTGCCCAGAGCTCTGCTCTCTGCTCTCAGCCCCCATCCAGGAAAAGCAGGGAATCCCCCCCCCCAAACTTTCCCAAAATAAGCTCCATTGATAGGGGAGGATCCACGTGACTCACACACACACATCCAAGGCATTGTATCGCCAAGATGCAGCCACACTGGAGGGACAACCCGGTTTGGCACCACTTTTCAGCATCCTGGCTCAAGGCTATGGAATCCTGGGCAAGTCACTCTCTCTCAGCCTCGGGGGAAGGCAACGGCAAACCTCCGACGCACAAATCTTGCCAAGGAAACCCTAGGATAGGTTCGCCATATGTTGGAAATAACTGAAAGCTACACAACAGCAACAAAACTACTGTATGAGATTGTTGTCAATAGGATCACGATAGCAGCCCCATCACAAACAGTGGCACTCCTCAGAAAGGGGCACATTGTCCGTCCCAGAGGCCTAGATCCTTGGACAGGATGGTAACTTTCGTGCTCAAAATCTCCCGCCCAGAAGAACCAGGTGGATGTGAAACTGATGGGTGTTATCAGGGGCTGAGATTCCACATCATTCTGGAGTTCAATGGATCTGTAGTAACTGCTTTGCAGAAAGCCCTGCTAGTGAGTTGGCACACCTGGGCACCAGCCAGAGCATTTGGAGGCACGTTGGGCACTTCCGTCGTGCGTTGGGCACTCCTGATCAGCCTCGGGCACTTCTGGCGCACAAAGGGCACTCCTGTTGTGCCCTGGCAGTTCCTAGATTCGCATCAGGAGTGCCCCAATGGTACCCATTGTGTATCGGGAGGGGGGCATCGGTCACAGCCCTGGCTGCCATTGCACAAAGGGGGACCCAGAGAGAGTAATGCCACATGAGCCCCTCGGTGATGTTATGAAGCAACTCAGTTCCACTCACAAAGATGCGAGTCCCATGCTGCGTTCCAGACACTACCAACATGATTATTAATTGATGATGATGGAGACGATTCCAGCACACTCCTTGCAAACCTCACAGAGCATCTGGCGGCACACCTCGGGCGGCGTGTGGTGCTGCGCAAGGGGTGTGGTGTGCAGGCATGTGTGAATTTTTTAAAGAGGGTTTCCCGTCCTCGCTCGCACGCCCACGCACAGCCGATCACGGTTGACTGCAGGTTGCCAGGGGATGGGAGGGAAGAGAGGAAAAGCAGAGGCGGCGGTGGCAGCAGTGGTTCTGAGCTGCGCTATGTATAGAAGTGCGCACGTGCGGAGACT
The DNA here is from genome assembly GCA_034509955.1 of Urosaurus nigricauda. Taxonomy (NCBI): domain Eukaryota; kingdom Metazoa; phylum Chordata; class Lepidosauria; order Squamata; family Phrynosomatidae; genus Urosaurus; species Urosaurus nigricauda. The sequence goes on along the minus strand of JAOEGL010000007.1, from coordinate 35,126,737 downwards.
CCGCAATCGGGTGTCCCCCACGGCATCCCAAGGGGATCCGTACGGCAGAGCTTGGGAAAGGAGGGCAGCCCGGTGCCAGACGCAGGGAAGAAAGGCAGCCGAGGAGAGAGGAGAAAACAGGCACAGGCTTGCTTCGAGCCCCACAGCCAACTAGGCTGGGAGGGCTGACGTATTGCCCCAAGTCCATCAGACAAAAGGGGACCCCCAAGACTCCCGAGTAGTTGAGGGATTTTCCAAAGGTGGCCATTTTGCTATTGCTTCCATGGACCTTCTGCATGGAGAAACCAGGGCTAGCCTAGCATTGGCAGCGGCAGAAGAAGCCTTTTGCATGCCATGCAGGTCATCTACAGAGTTGGAAGGGACCTCAAGGGTCATTGATTCCAACCCTCTGCCATGCACCACTAAACACAACTAAAGCACTCCTGAAAGACGGCCATCCGACTTCTCTATGAAGACCCCCAAAGACAGACCACCCTCTATGACAGACCTACAAAGTCAGATCCTAGTCCTCACGGTTTGGAACAAAAGGGATTGGTTTAAACAGGGACAGAGGAAGTGGCCTACAAAGTCAACCCCCTCCAGTCCATCTAGTTCAGTATTGTCTCCACTGACTGGCAGCAGCCCTCTAAGGTTTCCGCCCCACCTAGGGATGCTGCCAGAGGATCAAATCTCAGCCCTTCTCCCTGCAAGGAAGGCAGTGGTGCTCGCATTTTGCTTTTCCTTCAGATGCCTTGGACTGTGATAAGGGATTCCCACAACTTGGGTGACATCAGTTGCAAGAAACCCCAAAGGTCATCAGGTCTGACCTCTTGCAAAAATTTGCAACGGAAGTGCATCCCTGGAAGGCAGGCTGCCCAACTTCCATTTGAAACACCCCTCAAAACAGGAATGGGTTTTTTACAGTGCTCTTCCAAGTGAGCTGCATTACTTTTTAATAACTGTAGTGGTGGAAGTTATTACCAAGGGCTGTATGCTCCAACCTTTGCAGAAAAGCCACAGGAAAGCACCCTGAGGAGGATCCTGGGAGACCAAATCCAAAACGTCTGGAGAGCCAAAACTTGAGAGCCATCCCTTTAGGGCTTTCCCTTTCAAACATCTAAGCAACTATGGTTGGAAACATGGTGTGAGATTGCTTCTAAACATGGATGCTCCTGAGGGCAGCTATGAATTCGGAGGGTTGGGTGGCAGTGGATCTGCTCTGGGGTTTCTCTCCATGGTGCTGAACCTAATTCAGGAGAGGGATAATAAGGCTTTGGCACCTACGCTTGGCCCAAATTGGCAAACTGGGCTCTCCGGAGGGCCTTCTGGCTCTGTCACAGTGACCTTTTCCATAGGAAAAAAACCCCTATAAAAGTATGACCTTGGGACATGGCTCCCTCTTCATCAGACGCTTTCCCCCTTATCTCAACCCTTGCAAAATGGAGAGCACGAGAGCCCGAAAAACTGGTGCTATCTCCCCAGAGCAAGCCCTGGCATCTTTACAGGAAAGGAGAGAGATAACACAAGGGGAGACGCTGCGTTCAGACAAAGGAAGAATCAATACCGAAGAGAACTGGAGGACGGGGAGGGAGAGAAGAGGCAGAAGAGGAGAACAGAGGACAACACAAGCGGGGGCGATAGGGCCAAGGTCACAAAGCCTCTGGGGGAAGGAAGCATTGTTTTTCAAACCATGAAAAAAAAAAAAAGCTTTATCACCAAAGCAGCCATCATAGATTTCCTATCAACAGGAGTGTAGTGTCTAGATGGAGAGAAGGAATAGCGACACTCTCTTTTGCTTTGACCATGGACAAGCAGGAGGGCAACCCAAATACTGAAAGGTCTGGAAACCACCAAGCCCTGTAAGGGCCGGTTTAGGGCGCAGGGTATATAACTTTAGCCTGGGGAAAAGGATATTATGATAGGCATGTTTAAATATTTGAAAAGATGTCATATTGATGATGGCACAAGCATGTTTTCTGTTGCTCCAGACTGGGACACCAAGCATGAAATGCTTTTAAAACTATCTCGTTTTGGAACTATTTTTAAAGACAAACTTGAACTGTTCTCAATCGGCTTCATGTTGTTTAATATTTTTAAAGTTTTCAAAATCAATTCCGCATCAGCTCAAGGGCCCTGGTGGGTCAACAAAGTGATAAATAAATGCCATAAATGAACAAACAAACGAAGTGGGTTCGTGACATCACAAGCAAAAGCGCTGCATACCTTCTGAATTTTGCTGCAACAACTCAGAGAACTGGTTCTAAAACCTGAGCTAGCCCTGCAGAGAAAAATGTGCTCGCTTTTCAAATGAAAACAAACCAAAGGAGAGAATTTATCCAACACACCTGATGAAATCCCCTTTGCAGAAGAAACCACAGTGACAGCAGAAGAAGGATGGCACCACTCCAGTGCATGTTTTATTCCCTCAGGAAAGCTGTTTTCAAGTCGGACCAAGGGGTGTGCATCTAGTTTTTAAAAAATGCTGACCATGACCAGCACAAACAGGAACAAGGCAGGGGCTGCTTCTTCCCAGTTAGTCGGAAAGCCGTTTGGTTTCCTTAAAGTCTGGATCTCTCTGAGCGTGCACCAGTGGAAAAGGAGGCAAAAGAGATTTCCCAGGAGTGCCGACCTAAGAAGGTGGGAAGGAGGAAGCAAAATGGTGAACTGGAGGTCCGGCTGCTAGGCTGGCTTCCTGAGACCATCCCAGTTTTTAGCCTGCAGACCATCCAAAGCACAACCTGCAACTCTCCTTTTCCATACAGAAAAGAGGGGAAAAATCAGTGTGGCACAACACAGCATGTGTGTATTTGTGTATATAAGAAAGTATGTGTGTGTTCCGAGTGGGATTCTGTACACATCTCCAGCAGAGAATGGGCAAAACTGTTTAAGGCAAGAGAGCAGACAGAGAAAACAGGAGTGTCCTTTTGGGACCAATCCACTGGGACAGGAAGGCATGAGGGATGTTATAGCCAGGAGAGACAAAGGATGGCTCTGGACAAAAACTATCGAGAAGAGCAGGGTTGCTGCATTTGAAGGATGAAGGTCACCACGCTAGCGGGGAGAGAGGAGAAAGCACATGCTTTGGGGTTCAAAGGGTCTGGGAAAATGACAGCGGGAGAGATGAGGGTATTCTGCACAGCTCATAGCCACGGACAATTTGATGAAGCAAGCATGGGCCAAGCCCACACTTTCCTCTCCCGCTCACAGCTCACGCTGGCTGACAGATTCAGCACACACACACCGGAAGGTCTTTGCTGGTGCCACAAAGCCCCCACTGCAATGTTGCTGCCATGATTTTTGGAAGATTTTCACCCGAAAATCCCCAGGAAACATGAAAGCACCCACACAGGCAGCCCCCAAAGCTCTCTGGTTTCCATGGGTTACCTCTCAAAATGGCAACATCATGACACAACCAGTAACCATTTCGAGAAGGACTCAGAAAAAAAAGCAACACTTTGAGGGCTTTTTGGCATGCTGGGTGGGAAGGGTTGTGGGCCTGGTTGAAAGGGGGGGCTCTGGATGCCATGCAGTTGCCCAGCTCTGGTTTAAGATCCAGCAAAGGCAATATCCTTCCTAGAAGTGATGCCAGGCAGCTCACTAGGTTGAGCTGGGGAAAACCTTTGAGTCATCAGACATTCTTTGCTACAAGACCCACAATACATTCCCACCAAGCACACTGATAAGGGGCTGATGGGAAATGCAGTCCAAATGAGCTGGAGAGCCAAAGGTCTCTCACCTCCTTCCCCTTTTCCCTGGGATCCAAAATCAGGAGGCCATAATCCTGCCAGCTTGCAGGGCAGCCCTAGGTCACCTCTGGCCTGACAGGAGACTGACTTAAGGTGGGCAAAGCCTCAAATCCTCAAAAGCTGGAAAGTGGGGAAATCAACAAAACAAAGGGTGGGAGGAAGGGAAAACGGAAATATTTGCAACCCTTTCATCCTTAAAAGCAGCACAGTATTGTCACTGCACAGTCCCCGCTGAAACTGTTTTGTTGGGACTGGCTATGGATGGCGGGAGGAAGAAGAGAGGTGGGATGGATGGTGTTGATGCTGTTTCGCCCTCCACACATCTCTTTTCATGTCCCCCGTCCCCCCAAAAGTCTTATTTCTGGCTGTTGTAAGCCAGGTGCCGCTGGTTCATGGGATTCTCCGGAGACTTCATCCACTCCTTCTTGAGGAGCTGCTTGAGCTGGGAGAGACGCATGTTGGGGTTCTCCTGCTTCAGGCGGGGCATGTTGACCTCCTCATAGGCTGTGAAGGCCGCCTTCATCCGGCGCTCTGGGTGGCGGTCCAGATCATCAGCCACGCTGCAAGAAGGAAAGGGGGGGGGGAATAAAACAGAGCGAGGGAAAAATCGAGAAGGATGGTGACAAGCCAGAAGGCATTCTGTGTACGCATATGTGTCTTCCTTTCATCTGTCAGCTTATGGAGAACTTATACATTTCACTGAACAAAGAATGACCTGAGCTGGTTTGCCATTGCCTTCCTCTGAAATTCAGGTAGACCTTAAAGAGGAATGACTTAGAGAACTGGACATGCTTAACTTGGAAAAGAGAAGACTGAGAAGACATGATAGTCATCTTTATATATCTGGAGGGATGTCATGTAGAAGATGGATCAAACTTGTTTTCTGCTATGGTAGAGACTAGAACTTGAATCAAGGGATTCAGATTTCCAAGAAATGGAGATTCCACCTAAACACGAGGAAGAATGTCTTGACTGTAAGAGCTGTTTGAAAGTGAGACAGACTCGCGTGGAGGATGGCTGACTCTCCTTCTTTGAAGGTCTTTAGACAGAGGTTGGAGGGACACGTTTAGTTGTGTCTCCTGCATGGCAAGGGGTTGGACTAAGTGGTCCCTTCCAACTTTAAGAGTTTGTGATTCTATGGCTTAACAAGTGAAAGAAATAATGACCGCAATAGAAATTCATTTACATTTTTGAAGAAACTCAATCAGGGCTCAAAGGCTTTTAAGCTTGGCATCAGAACAAGAAAATAGCAGCAGATTGCTTTTTCTTTAAATGTAACTTTCTCAGCTCTGCTGATGAGTCAGGCTCCAAGGCCTGGTCCCATACACCCGGTGGGCAAAACTATTATCATTATATTTATTTCTGTCCTGCCTTTTTCCTTTTCTGGACTCAAAGGGGCTTGCAACCAATTGAAAAACATGTTGTTTAAAAATCCACAAAATATAAAAATTAAAGCAAGATCAAACAATTAAAAAACAGAGCCTGGGGAAAGTTAATTTTTTGGACCCAGATGCCCTTGTTGTTTTAGTCTTGTGCAAGGCTGTGAGATTGGAAGGGAAAGCAATCTCACTTGGTATTTGTCTTTTTTGTTTGTTTGTTTGTTTGTTTTTAAAGGGAAGGCCTGAACCATCAGTGTGGCATGGCTCCTGTTCCTTTCCGATGCTATCAGCTGATGCTGGGCAAACGCAACAGTGTTGGAAGGCTCTCATACCCTCCAGGAAAAGCCTGCTGCAAAAAATAAAAAATACAGAAAAGCTTATCTCTTTCCCGGTTCTTAGAATGTGTCTGAGTCCACAGGGTTTCAAAGCTTTCTGATAACTAACACACATAGACACATATGTAGTGGTAAAAATGAGATCTTTTCCATGCACACCTGAGCACTGCGATGGCATCTTCGATGGTCCGTGCTTCCACTGCACCTTCCTCCAGGACTCGGCGATTGATGTTTTCCTCCAAGGGCATTTCAAGGTGACTTTTCTGCTTCTCAGCTGCAATGGAGGAGATAAGACAGTGTGACTCACTGTTGAGCCATTACACAAGAAGAGAATGGGTGGCGAGGGGGGAGCCCTGCCAGACTGGGTTGAATGCTTCTTGGGGATTATTGGCAAGATTTGTTCAGAGGTGCCTTGCCTTTGCCCTCCTCTGAGGCTGAGAGAGTGTGATCTGCCTATGTCCACCCAGTTGGCTTCCATGGATAAGCAAGGATATGAACCCTGGTCTCCACAGTCCTAGTCCAACCCTCAAGTCACCAGACCATGTTGGTTCTCTCATATGGGGAGGTTCAGTGCTTAAAATAGCCGACTCAAGCCATATAGAGAAGACTTGCCTTCTCATCTTCCAAAGATTAATCTAACCCAGATTCTTCTCAACCTAATGTCTTCCAGACATACTGGACAAAAAATCCCCAATGTAGCCATGTCACCACTTCGGAGCTATGGGAGCTGTAGTCTAATATATCCAGAAGGCACCAGAATTTGGGAAGAACTGGTCTAAACACTTTCTCAAGTAGTGGAGGGATTGGTTATCAAACTATACTTTAAGCCTGGGGAGGAGGATGTCAAATTAAGCAGGGCCAGAATCCTGCAGCCCAGGCCCAAGTTAACAAAGGGGACCTCCCCTTAATCAGGCCACTCCACTTTGATTGTCGGCATCTTCACCCAATGGCAGATGGAAGAAAGCCACCCTCTTTATTGAGAACAATGTCTCAGGGAACCCCAACTCGCTCAAAGGCTGCCCATGGGACAAGACCAGCGCTGGAATGACAGGATGATATGGTGCGTGTTTTCCCCAGCCTCGTACCAGCATCCCCGTTTTCCTTCTGCTCTTTCCGAAGCGTCTCATCGATCTGGGCGCGAGTGACTTTGCCTGGGGTCAACGGCTTGGGCGACTTCCCTTTCAGCTTGGCATCTTCCTCTTCTAAGAGACGTTGCAGTTCTTTCTTCCGTTCCAACTGCTCTAGGCGACGCTTCTCACGCTCCTCCTAAAGCAAGGAAAAAAGACAAGGAGATAAAGACAACAAGCTCTTATTGCTCTGATCTTGGCCTGGGAGTAGCTCCAGGCCTCCCCACAAGTTCTTTTGGTGCCATACATGGACACACATTACTGCTGTTAATTTATCATTGACAAAGGATACAGCTGATGGTCTGCAGCAAAGAATGATCCCAGTCCCTGAGCTGATGGAGCCCAGCTTCTCTTCCATCAAGTGGTAGAGCTAGGTCTCTCAGCCAGTGGTTCCCAAACTTGGGTCCTCCAGGTGTTTTTGTTCCCTGGAAGGGAAGCTGCTCCCAGAATCCCTGGTCACTGGCCAAGGTGGTTGGGGCTTCTAGGAATAAATTCCTAAAGTCCTGGGGAACTAACACTTGGGAAGCACAGGTCTAGAGTGAAAGGTCTTCAGGTTTCGCCAGCTGTTGTCCCTCCTCAAACTCCCCAAAATGGCTGCTCAGCCAGCTGAGCTGTGAAGAGGGGAAGAAGCCAGGTTTTTATTGCTGGGTCCTGGTGCCCAGAGAAGTTCCGCCAACCACACATCCGAGGCTGCTGGTCTTTGCAGGACCCTCAAGCAGCCTCACTAACGCCAGAGAGAGAGAGTCTGGTTTGCGTTCCTGAGGCTCCCTCTTCATCACTCTGCAGAGGCCATTTCCTTCATCTCAGAGCGTCTCTCATACTGACTAGCCTTTTTTCCGACAGACAGGAGCATCCCCTCACAGTCTATGGGAGAACCAGGACCCCCCAAAAAGCAATTCTACCCAGAATAATCCACTGGTAAGCAATTCCTATTGCTGTTTAAATGCCCAGTCAGCAACCCCGATGCAGAAAAACAAAATGAAAGTACCTAACAGGGCCTGTCGAGAAGGGATACTAACTCCAGCGACTGCTTGGGAACACCCTACTCTCTGCTGGTGACCAAAGACACCACTGCCCCCATGCCACCCTGTGAGGACACCAGCCGAGGGTTGGAAGCTGAAGATCTGAGCAGGCAAGCATCACACAAAGCCAGTCCTTTTTCAGGGCAACAGCGGAAGATGCTGATTGAGAGTACACTTTCCACTGTTAACATTTTGAACAAGAGCCACAGGAGGTGGGAGAAAAGAAAGAACGATAGATGGAAAAGCCCTTCTCAATTAAAAGGAGAAGACAGAAATCAGGGGGAGGGAGAGAGCGTTGAGGAAGGCAAAAGGTACGAGGAAACACAGATGAATAAAAAAGAGAGACCAAAGAGTGGCACGCAGGGGTTGGCGCAGTCAGAAATCCCTCAAATCACAGAGTAGCCGCAGCTTTATTAGCCAACCCAGGAGGCACAAAAGAGGCAATAAAGCTTTCCTGACTCTCATTGGGAAAATTACAAATAAGCTCCTTTGAAAAACTCAGGGGTTTTATAAACCTCCAGGGAAACTCAAGGGATAAGGGCTCATTTTGAATTTTCAAGGGAGTCATTTGTATTTTCAAAATGGAGCATCATTCTTTTTTATCGCCATTTTATTGCTTTTCTTAACCTGCCCCACTCAAAACAAGGGACCACTGGGAGTGAAACCAAACACCCAGAACAGTCCTGTTTTATTTTGAAAGGCTGCAATCTCTTCTTCCCATAACCTCTTGGATACATCGTGCGGATTTCAGCACTCTTAACATCCAAATAATTATGGCTAGCCGCTTTTCTCCTGCCTGTCCTTTGTAACACAGAATAATAGGACTGTAAGGGATCTTAAGGGCCATCTAGTTCAACCCCCTGCCATACACAACTAAAGTAACTCTGGAAATATGCCCATCCAACCTCAGTTTAAAAATAGGGAGTCCACAACCATCCAAGGTGGTCCATACTCTACTCTCAAGCAGCTCTTAAAGCCAAAAAGTTCTCCCTAATGTTTCGGTGGACCTCCTTTTGTTTAATTTGAATCTACTGGTTTGGGTTCTAGTCCCTGGAGCAACAAGTAACAAGCTGGCTCCATCTTCTCTATGGCATCCCTTCAGGTATTTAAAGATGGCTGCATCATGTCACCTTTCAGTCTTTTGTTCTCCAAACTAAACACCCCCAGCTCAGTCCTCCCTAATTTTTGTACCTTAAACCAGAGGTGAAGAAAATGTAGCACATGGGCCAGATATGGCTCAAAAAGGCTGGGACTGAATGTTCAGCCCCTACATATTAAAAATAAGCACAATGACACAGCCTCAAAATGTTGCTGTTCATGCTGTTACCCTCCCCGCCATAAACCACAGAAAAGATGGTTTAAAAACCAGCCATTTCTAGGCTAACTCCTAGAACTGGCAGTGATGTTGTGGTGCTTCTGAGGAGCAAGGCTGGAGCTGAGGAAGGGGGTATGAGCCCAAAACCTTCGCACTTGCCCACCCCCACTTTAAAGACAAAAACGGTACACGAGAAAAGAAAATGGCGGAGAGAACAAAAAAAGAAACAGACACATGGGGAAAAACCGAGAAGAGGGAAAGTAGAGCGATGGGGGAAAGGAAGAAAGAATACGGCAACTGAAGACTAACGCTTGTTGTGCCAAACCGCTTGTGTCCCCATTGAGGCAGGAAGCATTAAGCAAATTAAAGGCAGGTGCTTTCCGTAAGGGAGAACCCCACGCCCCCCGGGAGACGGTTCAATGTCATGGAGAGATCAGGAGGGCCTGAAACCCGAGTTAGGCTTTTGTGTCAGGACTTGATTTCCAGCCCCCGTCCCCAGGAACAGCCTCAGGTTTCAGAGAGGCACAAAGCGCACACGTCGGCCGAGGTCTCTCCATCCAAAATGGAGCAGCCAGGGGAACAACCTGTTTTTAGCATCATGCACCAGGCAACCATTTCTTTAAGTAATCTCATCACTTCTCTTCTCCTGTATGGTTCTTTAAACATCTTTGCCTGATGGAGAAGCCAGTAAAACTTCAGGGGTTTGCCTGATGTATTTTGTGCATTTTGGTTGGCCAATAAAGGGATTACAGTTTTTGTACATTTGCTAAAGGTTGGAAAGGAGTTTGAAAGGGGAAGGGAAGGGAGCTCTGAAATCGGATTCATTATCTTGTGGAAATGTTGGGGTCACCCTTCCATCACCATCTCTATTACTATTAGAACGTTGTTATATTCATTTCCCCTCAGGATTGGGACTCGGAATGATTACAACATAGTTAAAAACATACACATCACATTAAAACAGAAGTAAAATACAGGTTGAATCTCTCTTGGGTGAAATGCTTAGGACCGGAAGTATTCTGTATATCAGATTTTGGAATACCTGTATTGGCATATACATAATGAGGCTTTTCTGGACTCTTAGTCCAGTGCTCAAACCACTACTCATGCTTGGCAAGGCTGATTCAGATGAGGTTTCTCTGCCATCCTTGACTGAGAGTGTGAGGCTTGCCCTAGGTCACCCAGTGGGTTTCTATGTCTCTACAGAGATTCAAACTCTTGTTTCCAAAGTCCAACACTCAGACCACTACACCATGCTGGCTCTCATTGCTTCTGACACAGGCAGGAAGGGAATTAAAACCTCAGCTAGAACTGGCCGCCTAGTCTTGCTCAGAGAAGCCGCCAGAGAACTCACCCAAGACCACGATTCAATCCTCGCCCCCAGTAAACCTGGCATGGGACTCAGGCGGGTGTTTACCTTCCCATCAGCTCCCAAGAGGAGAAAGCGCAAGGGCGGCCCCTGCTCCGAACCACCTGCCAGCCATTCATCCCCAAAACAAAGGGGTGTGCTATTAATAACCACCTCTTCCTCTCTAGGGGTGTTGTTAATCCTGCTTGGATGCCTTCCGCCGGGAAACACGAATGTGGTGCCCAAAATATATCCTGACCTTGCTAGCCTTAGCAACTTCGTATTTTCCTTCTTTTGTTGTGCAATCTGCTTAAAACAGATCTGCTTTCCTACCAAATATGAAACTGGGGGCATAGACAGGAGAACTAGGCAACAGAATTTCTAACCTGGACACACTGGAGGAAGGACAAAAGCATAAAAGGTAGGTGGGGCAAATGTGCCATGTGTTTCCCCACCACTGCTATTTTTGCCCTACCTCTCCAGCTTCCTCTGATCATTCTTTTATGTTCAAAGAAGAAAATGGGGATTCGACTTTCCCAAAGACATCCCAAAACAGTAACTTCCTTTTTAAACAAGACAGGCAAAAGTGCCTGCAGCCTAACAGTAAACAGGCAGAAAGACTTCTGACTCATGGGGTCTTCTTGCAAGGTTTGTTCAGGTGGAGTTGCCTTTGGCTCCCTCTGAGGCAAAGACAGCCTGACTTGCCCAAGGTCACCCAGTGGATTTCCACGGTTGAGCCAGAATTCGAACCCTGAGTTGTAGTGCAACACTCAACACAGGAATCAGAGCATTAGACAGAAGAGGCTTGCTGCCCTCGTCTGGCCAGACCGGGAACTGTCTTATTAGGAGCTCCGCTCCGCTCTGGACCCACAACAAACTCCGACTCCCAGAATTCCATAGCCTTGAGCCAGGGTAGTTCAAGCGGTGCCAAACTGGGTTATCTCTCCAGTGTGGATGCAGCCATGGTTTGGTTTGTCAGCCTGTCCCACTAGAAGCAAGGTGGGTTAACCCAACACAGTGTTTTTGTTTCCCTTGGGGTCAAAAATATCCTCTAGGAGGCTTTGGGGGGCATTTCTTTTGGGGGGTGGCTATGCCATTTTAGGCCCTGGGAAGGCCTTTTTAAAACTGTAAGTGACTTCCTGGAGGAATATAGGAAGCAATGTTATTTTCAGAGCACTGGTCCTTGTAGCCCAGCGTTGTAAACTCTGGTTGGCAGCTGCGGCAGAAGTCTTTCTGAGCCCTACTGAGAGATTCTGGGGAATGGAGCTTGAGACTCAACACACGCAGCATTTGCCTTCTAAGGCTGGGCGGCGTTTCATGGAGTTCCTGTCTTTCTGCATTCCAGAGAAATATTTATATTCTGATCTGGGCAAATCCTCCCTTGAAGAACATGAAGGAGCCTTGATCTCTTTGTGACCAAAACAGTAGAAATTAGCCCAGTGGACATGAGAAAGCATTGGTGGTCGCAAAAGTGAGAAAGAAGCTGAAATCTGGTATTAGAAGAAGAGCCTAAAGTCAAACCTGGAGTAGTTTTGCCTCCACTGTTTAAGGGCTACTCAAATGATCCAAGAGCCTGATGCAACTCCTTATGGAGGAGAGTCAAAACATCTGGAGCTGTTTACTTTATTAAAAATAGCAAGTAAGGAGATATAAGATTAGGATTAGGCTGGGGAGAGAGCTGTTTTTCTCTCCCTTGTCTTCTAAAACTAGAACCTGGGGTCATCTGCTAGAACAATGGCAGGAAATTCAAGACTCAGAAAAGGAAGGATTGCTTGGTAGGGCAGCCTCCACTTCCCAGGCCCAGCTTCCTTACCTTCCTCTGTTCCTTCCGCATGACATGTTTGTCCTCATCCTTCCAGAAGGCATCTTCCAGTTCCTTCTGTCTCTTTGCATCTGCCGCTGCTTTGGCTTCAGCCTTTCTTGCCCGGGCGGCTGCCGACTTGGTGTTCTCCCCCTGAAACTTCTTGGGCATCCCTCAGGGTGCTCAGTCCTGGGGGGGAAAACAATTATTATTATTATTATTATTATCATTATTATCATTATTATTATTAATGCCCCCACTTTCCCTCCAGTTTGGGATTCAAGAAGGCTTTATAACAGCTTAAAAAACAGTTAAAAATTCGCAGCACACAAAAGTTTAAAAATGATTAAACTATCAAATTTTTCCAATATTCTATTCAAAATTTATGCAGAAGAAACATACACTGTAAGGCAAATACTGAACAGTTTAATTCTACAGGTCGAGTCTCCCTTATCTGGAATTATTCCAAAATCCAAAACTGTCCATGTGGGCGGCTGAGAGAGCGACCCCTTCTGTTTTCTGATGGTTCAATGTACACAAATGTTGTTACATGTACAAAATGATTAAAAATATTATGATAAGATTGTCTTCAGGTTATGCATATAAGGTGTATATGAAACATACATGAATTTTGCGTTTAGACTTGAGTCCCATCTCCAAGATATATGTATGTGTGTCTATGTCTTTATATAGGCCACAGTACCCTAAAGCCACCAGCTCCAGTCTGATCTTGGAAGCCAAGCAGGGCCAGCCCTGGTAAGTGGTTGGATGGGAGACCACCAAAGAAAACTAGATGCTGTAGGCTATATTTCAAAGGAAGGATTGAGGATTCTCTTCCTAGGAAATCCCTGTCATAAGTTGATAGGCAACTTGAAGCCTATATGAACACACAAACGTACAAAAATATATACACTTCTCCCTCCACATTCACTAGGGTTAAGACCCCCATGAATATGGAAAAACTGCAAATAAAGAAAACACTATGTTTTTACCTGAGAGGACACCTCTCTAGGAATTTCTAGGTCTTCCAGTGCAACTCTGTGGTCAATGTCTGGCAGACACTATCCATAGAGTTGTGCTGGAGGAGCTACAAAGGCCTAGTAAAGTCTTCTCTCTAGGAATCTCTAGGAATCTCTTCCGTGCAACTTTAATTAAAGTTGACCATTTTGTTATACTGGAGGATAAAAGGCTATGGAATTCTGGGAGTTGGAGTTTGTCGTGGGGCCCAGAGCTCAAGGGTTAGGTCTTTTCTGCCTCAATTGCTATGGAATTCTGGGAGTTGGAGGATGCTGTGGGGACCAGAGCTCGTTGTCTGCCTCAACTGCTATGGAATTCTGGGAGTTGGAGTCTGTTGTGGGGCCCAGAACTCTTTGTCTGGCTCAATTGCTATGGAATTCTGGGAGCTGGAGGATGCTGTGGGGCCCAGAGCTCGTTGTCTGGCTCAACTGCTATGGAATTCTGGGAGTTGGAGGATGCTGTGGGGTCCAGAGCGGAGTTCCGCTCCGCTCTGGGCCCACAACAAACTCCAACTCCCAGAATTCCATAGCCTTGAGCATGAAAGAGAGCTAAAGCGGTGCCAAACAGTAATTGAGGCTCCTTTTCCCTTCCAGTCCAGCCCAATCTGGGTCCTTTTTCTCCCCCTCAGTCAGGCCCCTTCCATCACGGCCCCAAGAAGGGCCCCCAGCAGCCAGACTAGGCCCAAGAAGGCCCCACTGGTGCCGCCCCACCTCTTTCCCCTTATTACCTGCCGCCTCCACCTCTTAGGCGTCGCAGCCTTTGTGCGTCACGCGCGGCCCTCCTTCCGTCCTCTTTCTTTCGCCTATTACTATCATCCCTCCTTCGCGAAGCCCTTTCCGCCATCTTTGTTAAGGGCGCGCGCCATCTTTGTTCAGGGCAGTTTTCTCCTTTGTATTTTATTTCAATTTGCGCGAGGAAATAAGCCGCCTGAGGTAACGCGTAGGCCGGCTTGACCCCTTTCCTTAGTGTTACATGGAGTGTTTATGTGTGAGGGAGGATTAGGATACAATTTCTCCTCAGTTTGGATAAGGTTGCCCCATTCTAACATGGCGCCCTCGGCGACAACGGCGTACAAATAGTAGGGGGAAATGGAGAAGTTTGCCCTTAGTTAAGATGGCTGACGGCTTATTTAAGCCACGCCCTCGACCAAATATGGCGCCTGAGGAGGCGGGTGTGCCTCTTTGCGCATGCGCAGCCAAAATCCAAGATGGCGGCGGATGTTACAAAAATTTCTCTGCCCACACCAAAAATGGCTGCCCTTCTCCGTTTTAACCTTTTTTTCTTTCTTTCCCTCTCTCCCTCCTTCTTCCTCAGTCCATAAACATTCTTCCGGCCAAAGAACAAAGATTCTTTTAAAAAGGAAAGAAAAAAAGAATTTTTTTTGCCAGCAACAAAGATGGCGCCACTTCCTCTCTTCTTTTTTGTAAAGGCTTGAAAAAACCAAGATGGCGTCCTAAGGGCCAGAAACAAAGATGGCTGTCGAGGCTAATTTCACACACTGCGCATGCGCAAGGAGAAAATGGCTGCCTGGTCCTGACCGGAAATTGACAATTATTGAGAATAAAAAAGAATTAAAACGGGGAAGAAGATAGAAGAAAGCAAAAGAGGAAGGAAAGGGTGGGATTTTGGGGATTGGGATTGTAAAATGTCGGTGAATTACGCGGCGGGGCTGTCTCCTTATTCGGACAAGGGCAAGTGCGGCCTACCTGAGGTGAGGGGAGCCTTTGTGAGTTGCCATGGAAACCCCTATGAAGTGGGGGAGGGGCAGCACTCTCTGGACCCCCAAAAAGAGACCTTGAGGGGGGCATGGTCTCTCTCTACAAACTCTATGGACCACAACACCCATCATCCTGAGCCATGGGGCTTTGGGAGGGGGGCTAGGGTTAAATTGGGGGCATTTTGTTTACTTTGTTGCCCCAACAACAACAAAACCAGCTGAAATTGGGGTTCAAAGAATCCAGGCATGAACTGGCCTGTTATTATTATTATTATTATTATTATTATTACTACTAATTTACATGGGTTGCATCTGCACTGCAGAAATAACCCAGTTTGACACTGCTTCAACAGCAGTGGAATCCTGGGATTTGTAGTTCTGTGGGGGACATTTTGCAATCTCTGTCACAGAGCTACAAGCTGCAAGTCCCAGGATTCCACAGCACTGAGGGGTTGGCAGTGTAAAGCGGTGTCAAAGTGTGTCATTTCTGCATTGTAGTTGCAAGCATTACTCTTTTGTATGACAACTCTGATAATCCGCACTGGAGAAATAACCCGGTTTGGCACCGCTTTGATTGCCTTGGCTCAAGGCTATGGAATTCTGGGAGTTGGAGTTTGTTGTGGGCCCAGAGCGGAGCGGAGCTCCGCTCTGGACCCCACAACATACTCCAACTCCCAGAATTCCATAGCCTTGAGCCAAGGCAATCAAAGCGGTGCCAAACCGGGTTATTTCTCCAGTGTGGATGCAGCCTTGGCGTTCCCCTTCTAGCCAGGATGGAGTCTGGCCATGGTGGCTGAGGCATTCTGGGAGCTGTGGGTGGAGGGAGCAACTTTTGCACGTTTCGCTTTTATTTATTTGTTCTATTGCGATGATGATACAAGTTACAATAGCTTTGTCATCATCGCCTTTCCCCCCCAAAAACGGGATTTGAGGAGACTTGCAAACAAAAGCTGAAACAAAATAAAGCTAGAAACCTGATTGCAAAAGAAAGTTAAAACACAAGGTATCGCGTATCAAAATACCATTAAAGTTATAAAATCTTTTTTTAAAACATAAAATACAGTCCGCGTATACGTACTACAAAATGACTCTCCACGACCGTATAAAACCATCACGTTCTTGTTTAGGTCGGATGAATGAGGTAAGTACAGTTTTAGAAAGTTTCTTTTTTCTTTTCTTCTGGAAGTAACTCCCAGAATCCCCCAGGCACTGGATGTTTTCATCCCAAAAAAGGAACATTCTCAAACTCTGAAGAAAGTGGGGAAGGGAGACGTGGGCTTCCAATCTGTGCTTATCACACAATATCACACAATCCTTACCCAACTTTCTGCCTTAAACCTATGTCTCATCCACTTTCTTTCTTCCCTCCAATTCCCTGTTCAGTCCTTTGATCCGCCGGATGAACTGGAGAAGAAAATCTGTCAGTTGGCGGACATGATCCGGGATGCTGCCAACATCGTCTTTCACACAGGCGCCGGCATCAGTACGTCTTCGGGAATCCCAGATTTCCGGTAAGGGGCTGCTGGACCTCTGGTCTGCTGGAGCTGGAAGTAAATTGCTTTTTAAGTTCCTTTTGAACAGTAAGGTAACTGAATAGTAAGGCAACTGTTCCTACAGTCCGGTGCCTGTTATTTCCCAGTTGGAGTCCTCTCTGCAGCCCTAGAGAATGAAGGCCGGTCACTATCTGTAGTACTGAGCCAAAAGGATCAACGATTTGGCTCAGCGTAAGACACTCTCCTAGGTTCGATTTTTATTCATGTTCATGAGGACTAGCACTTTCAGTTCCTCAGGGTCAGAGCTCTTGCTCTGCCTGCCAAAATTACAGAGATTTTAAGAAAGTGCTGTATCTGAAATGATGCATGGCAGTTCACATGGAGGGATGCAGTCTATCTATCCTTATGCCATCCTAAATGGCTTTATTTTTTCAGTGCCAAGCGCTATGTTTCTCATACGTGAATAGCAATAATAAGAATAATAATTCTCTTTGGTTCATGTTCTGTTGTTGTTGTTGTTTGCCCTTAAGCTATTTCCAACTCATGGTGACTCTAAGTACAACCAATCATGGAATTTTCTTGGCAGTATTTTTTTCGGGGGGGGGGGGTTGCCACCACTGCCTTCCTCTGAAGCTGAATGATTATGGCTTGTGCAAGATCACCCAGTGGGTTGCTATGGCCGACCTAGGATTCGCACCCAAATTTCCCAGAGCTCAAGTCCAATACTCAAAAACTACAACAGCACACTGGCTCTTAGAAACCCAGGTAGCAGATAAAAAGTTGCATTTCTTTCCTTCCTATAGAGGCCCAAATGGTGTCTGGACTATGGAAGAGCGAGGCCTGGCCCCCAAATTCGACACCACTTTTGAGAACGCACATCCGTCGCCAACTCACATGGCTCTCCTGGGCCTTCAGAAAGCCGGCATCCTACAGTTCTTGATCAGCCAGAATGTGGATGGCCTTCACGTCCGCTCCGGCTTCCCCAGGTAATGTCTTTGTGCAAAACTCAGTGGAGAAGAACATTGGGCCCAGACAAACTGGAAGGCTTTATCTCCCTGAATGGGTCTGCCTGAGTGTTGTGGCCTCTTCATCCCATTGCTTTCACATGTCCGTTCCGTGTGGATAGCAGGAGTCAGGGCCTTCTTGGTGGCTACTCCCAGGATGTGGAGCTCCTTTCCACTGGAAGCTAAGCTGCCTCATTCTCTGCAGTCCTAACACCAGCAGGCAAACACCTTTTTATTCAGACAGGCCACTCATGGGTGGAAGGGAACAAAGTTACTTTATCTATATGTTTTCATGTTACTTTGCAAAATTACTTTTTAAAGGTCATTTTGAGATGCAGCATGTCTGGATTTTCCCATTTTGTGTGTGTGGGGTGTGTGTGTGTGCTATTTTCTTTGGCCATTCTTTGCTATTTTTTAAAATCGATTCCTCCAGCACCCCACACATTTGGCCACAGTCGCACATGCCTTGGCTACATCCTGTTTGTATTACTGTAACAGCTTTTGTGTGGGGCTACTCCTTGGAGACTCTTCAGAAATTTCAGTGGCTTCAAAATGCTGCTGCCAAAGTGCTGATGAGGGTTGCTTAAAGGGAGCACATAATTCCCATATTGCAGCAGTTTCACTGGCTACCAGTCTAATCTTCGGACTGCTACTATTTCTCTGGGTGTGTCTACACTGTAGAAATAATGCATGTAACATCACTTTAAGTCCTGTAGTTCTGTACTAAGGAATCGTGGGATTTGTTCTTTTGCAAGGTCTTTAGCCTTTTCTGCCAAAGTGTGCTGGTGTCTCACAAAACCACAAATGCCAGGATTCTGCAAGATGGAGCCATGGCAGTTAAAATGGTGTCAAACTACATTATTTTACAGTGTAGATGCATCCTTGCTTGCCTGGAAACTCACAATAGACTGGCAGCCTGCAGCTCGGGTGCAGGACCCCCACTTTCCGTAGCTCTGTTTTACAAGACCTGGTGATGTGCAAGTTGGTCTTAGCTAACTGCCTGGTCTAACCAAGCTTCCTCACCCCAGCTCTCCATTTTTCTTTCCTGTGCAGGGACAAACTGGCAGAGTTACATGGGAACATGTTTGTGGAAGAATGCATGAAATGTGGCAAGTATGTTCTCTTCCTTCCCTTCCGTTTTGGTGGCAGCCTTCCTGCAAACTAGAGCAAGATGCTTTAAAAAAGGACAAAAAAGACAATATAATATAATTGAAAAAAACTGATTAATGGTGGTGGTGGGGATATGAAACATATACCAAGGCCACAGAGTAGGCCGATGCATGCAAATCCTAGCTTGGCTTGCAACAGGGACATATCCTTACTTCCTGTCACCATCTTGAGAGGGATTACAGGAAGGAACATGTGTTTTTGCTTTCTTTGGGGGGGGGGGGAGGTGAGGCCCACAGGGATTGGGGGGGGGGATTGTCCCCTGGCCTCCCACACAAGTGTCTGCCCCACCATGCAAAAATTGGAAAAGTGGCCAAGGAGGGAATCATGGGTGAAAAAGGTGTGGTTGTCGAAGAAGCCGCAGTGCACCAAAGGAAGACCCCTGTAGGCCCAGATGTTTTAATGTAAAGTGGGGAACCTTTGGGGGACTCTTGGACTTGGACCACCTTGTCTCTTGGCTGTGCTGGCTGGGGCAGAGGTAAGGCAGGAGGCTGGTGGACTGCACCTCCCAGCAGTTCCCTAAGCCAGCATCACTAATAACACAGAATGCTGGGAGCTGCAGTCCAACAGCATCCAGAAGGCCTCACAAGTCTCACCATGGATCATAGGGGTGAGAGACCAGAGACAGGCTGGGAGTGCCCAGGTTGGGCTCTCCTCTTTACCCTTGCTTTTCTACGGCCTCGTTGGAGATCTTAATGGCCCTGTTCCTTCCTCTTGTTTCTCAAAGGCAATACGTGAGGGACACCGTCGTGGGGACGATGGGCCTGAAACCAACAGGGAGACTGTGTGATGTCTCCAAGCGCAGAGGGCTTCGTTCCTGCAGGTACATCTCTCTTCCCCAGGCATCAGTCATCAGCAGTGAGGGGTGTGAGGGCAAGGAAGTCCTCTAGATTGACACATTAATACACTTTGTGTGTTTCTTTTGCAGTTCACCATTTGTTGTAGCTGACCTTAATGTCTTCTTTTCTTTTTAATTTTTACAGAGGGAAGCTAATGGATACCATCTTAGACTGGGAAGATTCCCTGCCAGATAGGGACCTCAATCTCGCTAGTGAAGCAAGCCGGTAAGTTCTTCAAAAGTTCCCAAAAGGTCATAATAAATCACTATGAGAAAAGTATTTTATAACTTATAAAGTAGCTTGATCTAAAAGAGTTTGAACAGGAGCATGGATCTCTTTTCTTGTTGCAGGAGGGCTGACCTCTCCATCACTTTGGGGTCCTCCCTACAAATCAAGCCCAGCGGGGACCTCCCGCTCTTGACCAAGAAGAAGGGAGGGAAGTTGGTGATTGTCAACCTACAGCCAACGAAACATGTGAGTTTGCTCTTGACTCGGCCATTGGCTGGGTCAGCCTTGCTTCCATCTACACTGGGCCTTCCATGTTCACTGAGGTTAGGGGTAAAGGACCCTCAAAAAAGTGAAAAACCTGCAAATAAAGAACCAATCTTTTTTTACCAGAGAGAATACCTCTCTGGGAATCTGTAGGTCATCTGGTGCAACTCTTTGGTCAACTTCCGGCAGAGTTGCACTGAAGGACCTAGACCATTGCTTGAATCTGGCTTTCCAGCAAAGTCAAGACCCTATGATGGAGTTGATTTAACACTCGGCCAGGTTTGGTTTTAGTTCTGTGGGTCACCTCCATTTGTTTTTGTCTCGGCTACATGAGAACCACAGTAGCTGTAGGGATGAAAATCTGCCCCCACAGCCTCCCTGTGTGACCTGATCCAAACAGACTGAATACAAAAGAAAAAAGGGAGGAGGAAAACAAGATGTATGGTTTACCAAGCCCTGTGCCTTGTCCGTCCCCCCCCCCCCCCCCCGTCCCTCCCCTCCCCCATTTTCAAGGACAAGTATGCAGACCTGCGCATTCATGGTTATGTGGACGAGGTTATGACCAAACTTATGAAACACCTGGGGCTGGAGATCCCTGAATGGACGGCTCCGGTGGTGGTGGAGAAAGCAGAGCTAGCCGAGGCTAAGCCGTGGGTGAAACCCAGCACGGACTTCAAGTTCCTAGGCAAAGAGGAGACTGACTCTCATTGCAACGGCACCGGGACAGATCCAGAACACGTTGCTCCTCTGAAACGGGAATCTTGCACACTGGGCAGCGACTCCAGCAAAACCAAGCAGCTGAAATTGGAGCCACTTCCCACCTGATCGACCCTTTCTGTCTGTCTGTGTGTGTATGTGTGTTTGTGTTGCCTGTGTATGTCTTGGAAAACACTTTTTTCTGCCATTCATATATGATTTTTTAAAGGCTCAGTCTCATTGCTCATCCTTTTATTGAGGTTTGTATTTTGTTTCCCAGGGTTGTCGGGAAACCGAGTCAAGTGTGCCCAAAGGCAATGGTGGGATTCATGTGGCCCTGCAGGTGGGGTTGGACTGTAGATCCCAGCATTTTTCACCAGTTGGCTTAACAGGCTAGACACCTGCGGGGAATTAGAGTGCCATAAGACCTGGAGGGCCATACAGTTTTAGAACATTTTCTACCCTGCCTGCACTGCTATTTTGTTTATCTCTTGTTATCTTTGAGAAATTGGCAGACGAACCACTCAGGTTGTCTTTTAGCAGAATCCTGGGGGTGAGGGTGAACCTTTTTTGTCTGTAATATTAGTAAAGATCTTAAAAGTCAGGGTGGAAATCATGTATCCCTGTACGTGATATAGGAGCGCCCAAACTTCCAGTACTGAGCGACTGTCAGGGGATGGTGGTGGCCACATTGTTCCCTTAAGGGACCTTGTGGAGGGGGGAGGACCCAAGGAAAAAAAGATTTCCCCCTGAAATGTAGGACAATTTCCCACTTTTCGCACTCTCAGAAAAGGCACTTTCCACCCAACTTTGGGTATTATCCATGGTGCTCTTATCCTCTGTTGGCTTATGGTGGTAAACCACAGTCTCTTGTTTCTTGAATTAAAAAAGCCTTGGGTTTTGCTAGCCAACCGCCATCTTGCACACCCAACATTCCTCCTCTTTAGTCTCTTGTGACCTGTTTGGAAGACTGGAAACCTCCAAACCCATTTAGGGAAACTGGCTTATTTACCCTTGGGTTGAAAAACTTCCTTGGAGTTCCCACAAATCCTGGCTATTCATCGTGCTTCCATGGGGCTGCTAGGGAGAAGGGATCCCCTCCATTTGTGTAACCTATTTTTTCTGTTTGTTTTATTTTCTATTTTTCTTCTCAATAACAGGAGAGACTTGTCTGTCCAGGCCAATATGACATCTAGAAATCCTTCTGAACCATCTCCTGGCTTGGAGATGTTTCTACGATGTGATCTTTTTCAGTCTTGGCCCCTTCCGTGCAGCCTTAAGGTCTAGAAACATGTCTGCACCATAACGGGAAAGGAGAGATTCTCACAATACACCCAGCATCCACAGCAACCACTGCTTCTCTGCACCCTGTTTTCAACTCCAGGTTCTGTTGCTTCATTTGTCAATGATTAATCTGATCTTTGTTCCCAGATATATCACACACACACACACATTATCTCCTTGTTTTGCTAATACTGTTGAAGTTTGTGGGGGCAAGGTTGTTGGTGGAAGGAATTTAAAAACTTGTCTTTTGAGTGTATATAATCCCCATTTTTGCCACTTTAAAGACTGGAAACTTGTCCATAGTTTGACAAAATGGCACGGGATTCCCACTGTCGGGTATCCTTTGAAAGGAAGACTCAGGCACCAGCAAAGTCAGGAGGGGTGCAAAACTTGATTCAAGAGGACAGATGCCACTACATTCTTTCCATCCACTAGCTTTGCCATTAGAGCCATCCCTGAGTTTCTTAGAACCAGCTCCAGATTTTTTGATATTCCCATTTCCTCCCCCAGTTACCCTGAATGAACTTTGAGCTTGTCACACAGGTGTTGCGAAGGCAATGGTGTTTGGGGATTTTTGGACAGCGGGGAGGGTTTGGTCAGGACAGCCTAACCTTGTGCTTGGTGGGGAGCGGTTGCAGCCAGCTGACTGCTAGCAAGGAACAGGCGAAGGTCAAAAAAGCTGCACACAAAAGATTGTTTAGAGGGAATTTATAAGCCTTGGTATATGGTTCACAAACTGGCCTAAATACCCTCAAGGCACCAGATCCTTCCTGATCCTAGAAGTTTAGCAGATTCAGTCCTTGGATGGGAGATCACCAAGGAATGCCTGGTGCAGGAGGCTTTTTTGCAGAGGAAGGAACTGGCAAACCCTCCTCCGAGGAGTCCTTGCCTAAGCAAACCTTACAAAATTCAGCCAAAAAAGGGAAGACATAATTTTTGCAGTTGGACAGATGCATAACGGGATGAATGAGGTACCTACTCATAAAATGAATAGAAGCGAGGGCAAAATCTTATACCCTTCCCTAAAATGCCACCCCTATTTCACGCAGTTCCAACTGATGTTTGTACTGAGGTGGGAAAAAGCAAAAGAGGGCAAGTTACATTTTTTGCATAACCTGGTTGTTAGTGTCCATGGATACCTCAGCAGGAATAGCAGCGTTACATAAGGTGGCTGTGTTTCACAGAAATACATCTTTAGATTTTGAGCGGAAGGCAGACTGTGAAACAGTGTGACTCCTGGAGTCTGTTGAAAGATATAGGCATAGGCAGACAAGAGTCTTTTGAATCAATTGGTGAGGCTTTGAATTCATGGAGGTTCAGGACAAATTCACAAGCCCTCCAACGTACTCTCCCAATTTGGCCAGGACAGTCCCAATTAATCCTCTGCCATCCTGCTTTTTCAGCTGCTTTTAAAATGCCCCCCTTTCTTTCTCTTTCCCCCTTTATCCTCAGCTTACTTCCATGGCTGCAAACGTACTTCAGAGTTTCTCTTTTACACACACAGGGTTGCGGACGCAGTTGAGTGCCAAAAATGAACATTCTTTGTGCATTCAACACTTCATTTTCTTGGATCATTAGTTTATATTTACATGCAAAATACTTTAAAGGTTAAGTACATGTATTTTCTTTCTACTTAGTGGGGAGGGGATACATAAACCACACACACACATTGTGTACCAATCCCCTTCTACCTTGCACCCATCATATCAAGATACTTGCAGCTACTTCTAGGTGACACCAACAGCCACCACAGCAAAGACCCCAAAGCTTTGCCTTTCTTGGAAAGCTTAGCTGCATCATCCATAGCCCCAATGTCTCCGATGTAGTGCAGAGGGACTCCCACCCCAAAAGAAGCAGTCCTTGGTATTTACAGACCTCATTTATGCCCTGGATTATTATTTTATTCAATACAGGAGGTCCAACGGTCCCATTCATGGATCTATGTTCCCAATCTGTGAAGTGCAACTTTTCCCACCTAGTTCTGGGTGATCTGGAAACAGAGACTCCCTTCTTTGTCCCTTAGGATATTTGCCCTCCAGCGATACCCCCTGGTAGCAAATGGTTTCAGCTACAAAGCCTGGGTTTGTTGCAGAGGGCAGGAAGAGTGGGAAAGATCTCATTTAAACAAGAAGCCCTGGGGCATTAAAGAAGATGCCATCAAGCATGCAGAAAGCTAGTGCTTTCTTGGGAGGGTTAAGTGGATGGGTGTTTCTGTCGGCAAACTACTCAGCCCTAGAATCTCCCTGGAAGACCTTGAGCAAGTCCCACTCTCTCAGCCTTTGAGGAAGGCCATGGCTATCCTCCTCTGGGTAATAAATCTTGCCAGGAAAACCCTGGGAAAGAATTGTCAGAAGTCCAAAATAACTTGAAAAAGAGGATCAGTGTGTTGAAGGAGGAGGAGGTCACAGCTCTTCTGCCGGTTCCAGAATAACCTTGCCAGGCTGGTGGGGCTCTGTCCATGCCACTGATGCCACGCTGTGCCCTACGGCAAGACCCTCAAAGTCCACGTGGGTCTCCTCGGGGAAACTGGACTCAGTTGTGCTGTTGCTGTTGCTCAGAGCCATCTCTCCAGTCTTGTGCAGCCGTGAGAAGAGTGGGCTTCCCTCCTGGCCAGTGTGGACATCCTGTGCGTATTCAGTCCAGAGGGGTTTCTCTGGCTGTTTAGTTGCTTGGTCAGTAGCAGGATCTCTGGCCAGGGACAACGCGATCCTGGAAGAGGCATCATCATGGAGCGACCTGGAGAAAACTGGGAGAGGGGGAAGCACAGAAGTGCAAAAGGAATTTGCACTCAGTTAACTCAGCAAAAGAGGAGGGAACCCAATCTTGCTCTACCCCATAGGCTCAGGCAAAAGCAAACTGCTGCAGCCTCTTCTAGCTTGTCTGTTCTTCCTCATTAATAACTTTGGCCCTCCTGACCACCTTCTGATGTTGCTTGGCCACAAGCATCCTATTTTCATCCTTGAAATCTCACAGGGTGTGCATCAGCAGTCAGGTGAAGCCTTTATGGCTCCATCACTCACCTCTCACAGGGACAAAGTCACCTCCAGCCTCAGCTTTCTTGTGGGAAAAAGTACTGAAGGATGGAAAGATAATCAGGGCAAAAGAAAGCAGCAAGACCTGTGAAGCCAGAGAGAAAAGAATGGTGTCAGGCATTCTTTCCCCATTAAATGGAGTCGAATAAGCCCACCAGCAATATACACACAATCGTATACACACCGCGATGCATGTGCTTGTCTGAGCTGCCTTGCTGCTGGAATGCATCACCAACGCCTGAAGCTTCTTTAGCTGTTGCAGGAGGGACCTGGGTGCAAAGGGAAGAAAGCTGGGGAACAGCCACTGAGAAAGCCCTGTCTCCCATCTTTCTAACAAACCTGCCTGGAAAGTTGGTGGGACAGAGAGAAGGGCTTCCCCTGAAGATCTCAGAGCAGAGGCAGAGCCCTATGAGGAGATACAGGGCATATATCCACACTGCAGAATTAAAGCAGTTTGATGCCAAATTTTTGTATTATACACTTGAGCCTCTGAGAATGTGGCATATTGAAAAATGTACGTTCAGACACACTGTATCTGTGACTGCTGTGAATACAAAGAAGTGGGGATATAAGAGGAATAAAGTCCCTCAGATGAACCTTGAAGGCATCTAGGATGTCCCCACGGTTAGTGGCCTTAACAGTAGGACAGGAGGAAGTCCACACAGCGGTGGCAAAGGTGGAGATAAGCGAGAGCCCTCAGCACAGGGATTAAAGGAAATGTTCACAGCCTCCGGCATCGTTTGCCCATGGAAAGTTCAGTTGCCAACAATCCTCCAAGGGACTTACAAGTTCTGCTTCTCCAGGTGAACCACTTTTCTTTGCAGTTCCTGGTTCTGAGCTGTGCAGGCCGACATCCTGGAAGAAAGAAGGAGATGAAGGCATCACACAACATCAGAGGATCTTCCACAAAGGCAGGGACACACCTGCTGGCTCAGGGAACCCAAGGGCCGAACACTTCACAAGGTGGTTCCCCAACACACTTAAACCAAAAAGGTAACATTTGAATCTGATTCCTGTTGGGCGGGGAGGGATGGGAAGGGTTCCTTTCCAGAGTTACAAGCAATATGTGGTTGTGTGCCTTCAAGCCATTTCCCAGTTATGGCAACCCTAAGGTCATGGGGTTTTCTTGGCAAAAAATGGTTCAGGGGCCTTTTGCCTTTGCCTTCCTCTGAGGCTGAGAGAGTGTCCTCAGCTCCAGCAGTGTGTTCAAGTCACTTGGTGTGTCCAGGTCCCCAGGAAATAGTGTAGTCAGCAAACTCAGTGTGGAAGAAAACCTTACCGGCTCTCTAGTCCATCGATATATTCTTTCTTCTTCTTCCGACTTTCCTGTGCAGACTGCTTGTTCCTGATCTTCCGGCGAATCTTCTTCAGTATCCTCTCTTCATACTGGAACAGATTAGTAACGCATATTGCAGGTTTTGCAGGTAGGAAAGTTTTTGGTGGGTGCAGGATTTTGGGTGGGGAGAAGGAAAGCATGGTGGGGGAGATGATTCTCAATGGGAATGTCACCTCCCGCTAATGGAAAGTTACTAAGAGTAGAGAATAGATGAAGGGCAGGATCTTGCCTTCCCAGGAGGCTCAAGCACACTGCTGCAGCCTCTCCTCGCTTGTCAGTTCTTCATTCATAACTTTTGCCACTCTGAGGTTGCTTGGCCATGCATCCATATCCCAGTTTTTTTCTGTGAAGTATTGGAGGGTACGAATTCATAGTACCATTGTGATTGAAAGTGCTCAAATAATCAGGACATATGGGATTTGGGGCACCCCGTGTTTCCCTAATACAGGCATGGACTTCAAGCTTTGAGATACAAGACCATCCCTTAGAAAACAAGACACATGGGGCTACATCAACTCAGAGTTCCCAAGCTATGGGACAGGTTTCCCCTGATGAGATTCCAGTCTTCTGTGGGGCAGGTGGGAAAGATTTGGTCCCATGGCAATGCCCTCCTTACCTTGGTGAGGGGAAGCTGGGTGGGTAGCGCCACCCCTTCCTTGGCTAACAGCTTCTTCTCATCCTCAGTCAGCACCAGTTCTTGGGACATCCCAGGGCCACTCTGCCTCATTGCGCATGGGTTCAGAGCCTGAGGATGCTAAACCCACCATAAGAGTATTAGGTACCAAGAGATCCTTGCTGCGAACAGCCTTTCTCAGGTCTTTCAAATAGGATAGCCATGGCTTCTTTGATCCAATCAATTTGTAGTGTGGTCCTCCTGTCTGCCTGTTGCCTTCCACTTTCCCCAGCATTACTGTCTTTTCTAAAGAGTCATGTTGTCTCATGATATGTATATAGTATGATAGCCTCAGCTTGTCAAGAAAACCCTGTGCTAGTCTCACCTTAGGGTTTCTGTAAGTCAGAAAGAACTTGAAGCCACAAAACAACAATGATATTAATACCAAAGTAGGCTATGGCATTGCATTCTGGAAGCAATTTGCTTTTGTTAAACTGGTGGCTTTTGGCAAGCTAAGAATAAAAGCTGGGGGAAAAAGTTAATAAATCAAGTGTCTTAACAAACTGCCGAAATAAACTCCCATCCCTGCTTTTGATGGATAGAAATACTGACCAGTTCGCCATTGTTTGACAGAAGGAGATCTTTGATGGTCAGAGTGCAGGAAGGCGAATTCAGGATGGACGTGGCTTGCTCTTGCCTTTCCTCTGGATAAAATTCTGCATCCCACATATCTACAAAGAGGAGGAAGAGGAAAGCTATGGATTAGGGTGCAAAACATGCCAAATCTGAAGCACATTCAAATCAGCATGCTGGGATGTTTGGATGCAGCCTTATCCCAGATCTGTCCAGTAACATCTTGGCGGCTCCCACCCAAAAGCGAAATGGTGCAGCTGATTTATTTGAAAGTGTAAATGTATGGCGCATAGTCTTAAATTGTTGTTGTTTTTCAGTGGTGTTAATTACTAGTGTACTAAATATTATATATAAATATACTATGCAAAGGGATATTGTAATGCCTTTAAGACTAACTGAAAGAAGCATGAGTTTTCGAAGACTTGAATCTACTTCCTTAAATGCAGATGCAGTAGATTCAAGCCTAGTGTTTTCAGCATCATGGACAGTTCCTCTGCAGCCATGGTTCCCAAACTTTCTTTGGACTTTGCTTCCCAGAATCCCTGGTCATTGGCCACCATGCCTGGGATTTTAAGTCCAAAACATCTGGAGGACCAAAGTTTGAGAACTATTGCTCTAAAGCTCAAACTACAACCCAGCACAGATTGTCAGACCCAATGGGCACAGAAGACACCAGACACCTGTTCACCCACCTCCCTCAAATAATGGAAAATGGAGCCCTTACTGAATTCAATAGACACTTCTGCCTCTCTCGGTTCAGTGGCTGGGGCTTTCAGACCGGGCATGGCTTGATAGGAGGCATCCTGGTAAGGGGTGTACGCCAGGTCGCCTTGGCAGCTCCCATCGGAGTAGGCCCTGGGGCTTCCTGTGGGGACAAAATGTGGAGGACTGTCCACCTGGTCAGAACTGGGGTCCTCTGATATTCCACTATCACTAGCCGCCGGAGACCAGCTTGGGGAATCGAGGACGGCATCTGGAGGTCCCAGGATGGAACTGATGAAGTCGGCATTCTCTTGAGTGTTCAGCAAGGTCTAGCAAGGAGGGAGAAAGGAGTCTGTAGTGAATGCAGAGGAAAAGACAGCTCTGTTTTAAACCCTCTTTAGCTGCAGGAACCAATTGAGCCACCAGGTTCTTGGCCACAGGGATCGCTTTCCTGGGGCCACCACCTGAAAGGCTCCCACCTCCGTCCTCCCTCCCATGTGCCACTGGGTCGGTGACACGAATCTTGGCTCACATTTTCATCTGGTCCCAACCAAGGTGCCACAGAAGAGCCGAGTTCCACATTGCGAAGGACACCATCCTGCCGGTCGAAGAGGAGGTCCAGCAGCTCCATGCTGTCCAGGCTGGTCATGGCTGCAAGGGACTGAGAGAGGGAAAGAAAATGAAGGAATGAAAGAGAAAGAGTGTGCGAGAGAGAGCAGCGTGGCCAAAAAGTTACACTTTCTCTGTGCCTCACCACGCACACTGATCATGCCCCGGTTTTCCATTTTGCCCTGGTTCTCTCCTGCCTCTCTGTCCCTCAATTTAATCCTCCTTATCTTTTCTCCCCCTCTTCCAAGAATTGTGCCTCTCAGAGAGACCAGATTTCAATTATTTCTGGAACTTTTTGTTCTCTGAACAGTTGGAACGTCTGTGAACCTTCCGTGCCGCTCACTCTCAACAACAAGCATTTGAGGCTTCAATGTCGAAGCACAATACTGTGTATGGCCATCCCAAGACATCTCAAGGTAAGGTTGGAAGCAGTTTTAAAATTTATTTTACCGTACAACAGAGTTTTGCAAAGCAATTTTGGGCCAATTTCATATATGGTAGGGTTAAATAGAAGTACTTTTGATAGACAAAGATAATAAATATCCTTTCATCCATCCTTGGAGTATGATATTGGTTATTCCACTGCTGTTGCTCAGGCTCTGGCAAATTTGAGCCCTGTGCCAAGAAGGGGGTATTTCTGTTGCATGCAAAAAAATTCCAACTCACGCCTACGTACCAAACATCGATTTTCATCTCTGACAGTAATACTGAAGACATTCCTGGCTTTGAGGAGGGGAGGCGTTGGAAATTGATAAATGGCTTGACGGAGCAGGTGCTTCTGCTCCAAGAGCTTTGTCTCTAAAGTTGCTAGATCTCAGGCCGGGGTTTGATCCTGAACTGACAACTCCATTTGTCATGGAGCTAAAGGTTTTATTCAAGGCTTCTCCGATTAACGTGCGCATGGCTAGATGCACCGTTCGGGATGTGTCCCTCTCCACCACCACCTCTGTTTTTCAGACCTTTGCTCCTGTGTTTACATTGCACCGCTTTCCAAAGTTGGACCATTATGGACCACAGTAAAATGCTGTGCCTTACATAAAATGGCAAAATCAAGGCTTGCCTATTGGAATTTATATATTTTTTAAAATATTTTCAAGCTGTGGAAGCTTGATTCCATGGACAAAAAAAATCCATGGATATGGAGCACTGACTGTATATAAAGGACACCATTTTATTATGGCTTTTAATGTGACTTGAGCATCTACGGACTTTGGTATTCATGGGGGGGGGGGAGGTCCTGGAACCAAACCCCAGTGGACATCAAGGGCCCACTGTAGCAATAATAATAGCAACACCTCATTGTTTTTAATGGGATGTGAACATCCATGGATTTTGGTAACCACAGAGGGTCTTGGAACCAAACCTCAGTGTATACCAAGGGCCCACTGTTGTAAAAATTATAGTAACAATAATAGCAATACTCCGTTGTATTTAAAGGAAATTGAGCATCCATGGATTTTTGTACTCATCGAGGGTCCTGGAAACAAACCCCTGCGGACACCAAGGGCCCATTGTAGTAATAATAATAGTAACCACAAGAGGAATACCTCATTGTATTTAATGGGACTTGAGTAGCCATGGATTTTGGTACCCGTGGGGGGTTCCTGGAACCAAACCCAGGTGGGTACCGAGGGTCCACATACTCACCGCTTTGGTGGGCAACTTGGATTCCTTCCCCTCGATTCTCTTTGCTCCTCGTAGAGCCCTCCGCCTGTCCGTCTGAGCCAGAATCTCTTCCTACGATGTGGCAAAGGTTAAACTCCAACTGAGAAGGGGGAGAAAAAGACGGAGTCAGGTGCATGAAGTCCCTCCCTTTGTCCCCTTCGCCAAAGGGCCAAAGACTCACAGACCGAAAGAGCAGTCATTGCAGCCGGGACACGTTGGGTAACCATTATCTAAATAGCCCTTATCCCTCCACCCATCCCGCCCCTCGCCTTTCCCACTTCTGAGGTGGGCCCTGAGCCCACGGGTACAAAGTCCCTTCCTTTGGCTGCATGGCGGTGAACTTTTGCCAACTTTTCAAGAATAGTTTCCTCTCTTTGCAAACAACAACAAACCGCTACCTTTTTGTTCAAGGGGAAGGGGCATGAACCTGGTCCAGGTACAGTTCCGAATTTCAAGGGAGCTGTCCAGCCTACAGGGACAGTGGGATAATTCCTTTAAAATTCAGGCTGGAACCTGGAGCCCAAAGGGCCGTATCTTCCCATGTGAGCCAGCCTGAGCTTTAAGGTACGGAAGAGAGGCCTTCCTCTCAACCCCACTGCCTTCAAAGGCTCATCTGGTGGGGAAACAGGGCCTTTTTCGTGGCTGCTCCCAGAATTTGCAATTCCCTCTCAAAGGCATTGAGGATGGATCCTTTCGTTTTCCTTTCAGCGACAGGTTGAGACCTCTTTTTTTCCAGCAAACTGTGTTTTAAGAAGAGAAGGGCTTTTTCACGATGCTGTAGGGACTTAAATGTAACGTAGACTCACTGGAGGACATTTTGCAATCCCTCCTGGACAGAAGGTGGACATGTAGGACGCTTCCTGGAAAAGGAGGGTGTCCACTCACCCTGGGCTGCCCCATCCTCCTGTTTCGAATTATCAGCAATATTGCACAAGCCAGTGATGACGGTGCCATCCAGACTGTGGATTTGTTGCCCCTTGAACCCCGATCTTTCGCTCCCGGCACCACACCCCAGTCATGAGATTGTGGCTCATCGGTTCCCATCCGGGGGCTGGCGTCACCTTGAACTCTGGACTTGGGAGGAAGAAAAGATGGTGGTGGGAGGGTGAGAAAGTAGGTGCTTCTATGTCTTCAAGTGCTCCAGCCAATCCTGCTTCCAGTGGGTGCATCTACACCGTAGAAATAACGCAGTCTGACGCCACTTTTAGTGCCATAGCTCCCTCCTATAGGAAGCCCGGGAATTGTAGTTTCGTGGGGTGCCAGAACTCTTTGGCAGAGAAGGCCGAAGACCTTGCAAAACTACAGCACCGTCTACTCCCCTCATGTTCATAAATAAAATAAACCATGGATCCGTAACTGCAGAAATAATCCAGATTGGCACCATTTTATCTGCCGTGGCTCAATGGTATAGAATTCTGGGAACTGTAGTTTCGTCAGTTGTTTTGCCTTCTCTATCAGAGAGCTCTAGTGCCACCACAAACAACAGTTCCCAGAATCCCATAGCGGTGAGCCACGGCGGTTAAAATGGGTTCAAATTTGATTATTTCTGCAGTGCGGATGCAGCCCTGGTTGTTTCCGATACAGTTATTGTTTAATTGTTGTGTGCCTTCGAGTAATTACGAACTTGCAGCAATCGTGTCCACAGTTTTCTCTGGGGCTGAGAGTGTGTGACTTGCCTAACGTTGTGGGTTCAAAAGTTTGCCGAAGCACATTGTGCTGATTTTCCTTTGCATAGTGATTAATCCGAATTTTAGTAGTTTGGTTGAAATTTTTGACCATATTTGTCTGCCTCTCTCTCGGGCCGCACCAAGGAACACGATGCGAGTCTTTTGTGTGTGTTTGTGCCAAGCAAGTGGGTGGCAAAGGGAGGTTTTGTCTTTTGCTGGAAGAGAAGCAAAAGCACACCGGAGACTTCGTGTTCAGTCCTATTTTTAAGCAGCCGAGAAGCCTTTCTGGCTGCTATGGGGATCGTTTTCTGTTCCTGCCTTCCATACCAGATGGATGGATGGAGTGAGAGGAAGAGAACAATACAAGGCGGGAGAGGAGGGATGTTCCTTTGGGGGCTTGATGCACATTTTCCGCCTCATTTCTCTGCCCAAAACCTTCTTGGGATTCAGGTTTTGTGGTCGGAACCCATCCATATGCTATTGATCCACTTCGCTCCCTCTTGGGGGGCATCTGCACTGTGGAAATAACACAGTTCAACACCACTTTAAGGCTGTTGGTTGTTGTTGTTGTGGGTCTTCAAGTTGTTTCGGATTGATGGCAAACCTCTCGTGGGCACGTTTCTTCAGAGAGGGGGGCTTGTCATTGCCTTTTCCTGAGGCTGAGAGAGTGTGACTCACCCAAGTGGGACTCATGGCCAAGCAGGGAATTGAACCCTTGCTTCCAGAGCCATAGTCCAACAGCGAAACCACTATGCCTTGCTGTCTTTGGTAAGATTTGCCCTTGGCTTTCAGAGACCGAGTTATCACACTAGGGGACAAACAGGATTTAAACAAGAATTAAACAGGAAATGTCCTATGTTAAACATAAGGCATTTCCTGTTTAATTCCTGTTTAACTCTCGTTTAAATCCTGTTTGCCCCCTAGTGTGATAAACCTCTGAGAGAACCTGACTTGGTGTGGGCCAAAGTCACCCAAGAAGAGGTTTCCATGGCTGAGAGGGAACCGAAACCTGGTCTCCAGAGTCCTAGTCCAAAGCTCAAACCATTACACCACACTACACCCACCCCACCAATCTATGAAATCCTGGGATTTGTAGTTTTATAAGGCTTCTCTGCCTCAAAAAACTCAAAAAAGTTAGTCTAAGGCTGCATCCACACTGGAGAAATAACCCGGTTTGGCACCACTTTAAGGCTGTGTTCACACTGGAGAAATAAACCGGTTTAAGTGCCATGGCTCAATGCAATTTCACAGCATTGAGCCATGGCACTTAAACCGGTTTACAGCCTTCGAAGCTCAAGGCTGTGGAATTCTGGGAGTTGGCAGTTTTGTAGCTTTAACTGTCACGGCTCCATCCTACAGAAACCAAGGGATCTGTAGTTTTGTGAGGCGGCAGCCCTCTTTGGCTGAGAAGGCCCTTTGTTGTAAAACTACAAATCCGTGGAGCACACAGGGAGTATTTTAAATATGTTTTAAACTATGGATTAAAAATAAAAGGAACACTAAAATTGTTTGTTCAACTGTGTGTTTGTGTGTGTTGTTGTTTTTTTTTCAAATTTGTGCTGCACTTTTAACATTTTTGTCAGCTTTGTGAGGAAAATGGTGAGGTATAAATTAAATAAACAAAACATTTGATTCCCCACTCCAAAAAAAAATTAAGCTGTTTTAGGCGTGCTTATGCAGACACTGAGAGCTGTAGTCCAAGAAAAGTAACTTTTCCAGATTATTCTTGTCATGGGTTTTTTTTTAATTCTCCCTCAGTTTTTTTTCTTTCTGCGCATGCGCGGCCCAACATTTTTCCCGCCTATTTCTCCACCCTTTTTATTACTGCGCATGCGCGCCTTCACCCGACCGCCTCCCTCCCTCCCTCTCTTATACTCTCGCGAGATTTCCTCCTCTCCATTCCAATCTCGCCTGGCCTTTTCCCCGCCCCCTCTTGTCTTCACGAGAGCCAATCACGATAGAGAAGAGGCGAGCGCGCTCGACCAATAGCAATGCAGCTAGGGGGAGGAGGCGGAGCGTGATGGAAAAAGTGGGTGGAGCCAAATGTGGGATAATCACCCAATGGGCGCCTCTCTTTGGAAGGCTCAGCCAATGGCGGGGGAGGCCTGGTGCCGGGCAGCCAATGGGGTGCCTCCGGGATGTCCCTCCCCCTGGGTCCCCGCCCCTTCCCTCTTCCCTCTCTCAGTCAGTGCTGCTGGGCGCTTCCTCCTGGAGAGACGTGTTTTTCCCTTCCTCCTCCGGACTCTTCCTTCGCGCAGAGCCGGGCCATGAGGAGGAGGACGACGGGCGCCCCGCCGCCGCAGCTGCCCCGAAGGAGAGCCGCCGTCGCCGCCCGCTAAAGAGGGAAGGAGCCAGCGAGTCGAGTGGGGCTCTCCGCCGCCGCCGCCGCGATGCCGGCCAAGAGGAAGCTGGTGCCGCCGGCCCTCAACATCACCCCGACCATCGCAGAGGCCCCGGGGCCGACGGGAGGGGAGGCCGGCGGAGCAGGAGGCCCCGCGGACGGAACCCAGTGAGTCTCAGGGGAAGGATGGAAGGAAGGCATCCAGACTAGAGAAATAAACCGGTTTGGGACCGCTTTAACTCTTTTTCTGGCTCAAGGCTATGGAATTCTGGGAGTTGGAGTTTGTTGTGGGGTCCAGAGCGGAGCGGAGCTCCGCTCTGGACCCCACAACAAACTCCAACTCCCAGAATCCCATAGCAAGTGAATCAGACAAAGAGTTAAAGCGCTTTCGAACCGGGTTATTTCTCCAGTGTGGATGCAGCCCAAATATATATCATAGTGTGTGTATAAATATACAATTATACTGTGCTTAAATATATGTGTGTCTGTGTATAGGTATCATAGTGTGTGTATATAAATAATATACAATTATACTGTATTTATATGTGTGTGTGAATATATATATCATAGTGTGTGTATAAGTATACAGTTATACTGTGCTTAAACGTGTGTGTGTGTATATATATATGATTGTGTGTATAAATAATATACAATTATACTGTGTTTATATATATGTGTGTGTGTGTGTGTGTATACCAAAGTATGCGTATATAAATATACAATTATACTGTGTATATATATATATATATATACCAAAGTGTGTGTATAAATGTACAATTATTCTGTGCTTATATATGTTTGTTTCTGTGCGATATATATATATATATATATAAAATGTCTTATGCTTATTATATATATAATGCTATCAAAATGCAAACATATATTGTATATATGTGTGTGTGTGTGTGTGTATAAACCACAGTGTGTGTATATATAAATACATAATTATACTGTGTTTATATGTGTGTGTGTGTTTGTGCTATGGTATATATATATATATATATAATACATAACTTGTGTTTATTATGTACTGTATAAATACTACCTACTATATATAAATATATATACACACAGAGTATAGAAATACACACACATACACCTGTGCATCTGAGGAAGTAGCTCCTGCTGCCAACTTCTTCCTTTCAGTGACTCTCAAAGGTGCAACATGGTCTCTCTATATAACTGATTCTACAGACTAACACAGCTGTGTCTTTGAATTCTACACACACACACTGTATAACTGCGCACACATATATTCATGGAGTACACACACACACACTATAGAGATGCACACTACACACATGCTATATATGTACAGTACACACACAGATACACAGATACATGCAGTATACATGCTATAGAAGTGCAGGAAAAGAGATTCCACCTGAGCCTGAGGAGGAACTTCTGTTTGTAAGAGCTGTTTGACAGTAAGAGATCCCACCTTCCTTGGAGGTCTTCAAACAGGGGCTGGATGGCCATCTATTCTATGGTTACATTCACACACACACACTTAGTACAGACTATATATACATACATAAGTACTGCTGTCTTGTTTATATATGTACAGTACCCTATATAAATACAGATTATAAATGTGAAGTTACTGGCCTACTATATATATATATATGTATGTAATTGCTAATATTTTATAATAATAATGTATTACCACGGTTGCTACTGATACTAATGATAATCATCACAGAATTATTATTAATAATAGAGGAGTCAAGGGGGGATATCGAGGCCTTGTGTTCTGTTGTCTGCCATCTTGGTAGTCTATGTTTGTTTAATGCCCCACTGTTTTGTTATAAACATTACTATTATAAATATTATTGTTATTGGGAGGGTGTGGAGAAAGACCCACACACGGAACAGAGCGAGAGGAGGGAAGCCCTGTTATTACCAATAATGTTGCCAATATCATAGATGGGCATGATCAATGGTGCTCCTGATATCCTTGCCAATGCTAGTGAGTTGCTGTGTTGCCAGTATTTCTGATAGGCCTGCCAGTATGGCCAGTGCCATTGAGTTGCTCCTGGTGACCATCTAGCCAATATTACAACTGATAATTGCTAGTAATTCTGGTGATGTTGCCAATTCTGGTGTCTTGTTGCTGGTGGTCAGGTTGCCAGTTTTGCAGCTGATAATACCAGTGATGTTGCTCCTATTCCTGCTGATATGGCTGGTGCTGGTGAGTTGACATCAATGGATGTTGCCAATATTGCAACGGATAATAGCAGTGCCATTGCTACTATTCCTGCCAATGTTGCCAGTGCTGGTGTCCTGCTGCTGTTGGAGGTGAAATTGCTAGTATTTCTCCTTGTATTTCCAATGCTGGCAAGTTGCTGCTGGTGGCCAGGTTGCCAGCACTGCAACTGATATTGCTAATTTTCCTGCCTGGGTTTCCAAGGCTGGTGAGCTGAGACCAGTGATCTCATATTGCCAATATTCCTATGGATAACAGCAGTGCTGTTGCTAATATTTCAGCTTGCTCTGTCGAGGCTGATAATCATGTAGCAAATATTGCCAATATTCCTGCTGCTGCTGATCATGTAGCCCAGTATTGCAACAGACATGTACTGATAAGGTGGCCAGTGCAACCAGTTTGCTACTGGTTATCATGTCCAGTGTTGCCAGTATTGGTACTGATACGATTGTCACCCAATTGTATTGACAATGTCACCAGCATTGCTTGCAGTTATGTTGCCAGTATTGCTGCTCTTGTTGCTCATAGATACTGCCACTAATTCTATGGGCAATGTTACCAGTATTGCTTCTATTTCCAGTATTACTACTGATCATGTTTTGGCTTCAGCACAATCCCAGCTAGATTAGACCCACTGCAATCCATTGGGATGCTTTATTTTATATTTATGTTGCTGTTCAGCCACCGAGTCATCTGGCCTCTCTCAGTTAAGGAAGACTACTGGAGTGTTCTGTGTTTTATTCAGCTGCTAATGGGGCTTCAATAATGTGTGTTATTAATAGTAATAACGGCAGCTGTGATGTTATGGAGAAGTCCTGGGTGGGTGTTTGGTGTGTTGGGAATTGTGGGGTGGGGGAAGGCAGCTGAAAGAGAGAGAAGGGGTCTTTTGAAGGGGGGCACGTGAGGCATTTAAAGGGGATTCTATGTATGGAAAAACTAGGAGAGGATGGTGGTCAGTGGGAGAGTCTGGAGAAGGGGATGGAAGGCTTATTATGGGAGAGTCATAATGAGAAAAACCCAGTGACACTATATTTGGTGTTATGTGTATGTGTTTGTGTGTGTTAAACATTGAAAAGCTAGCAGGAGGCATGTGGAGGAGAGAGGCGCATGGGGGAGAAATTTAAATGGATAGATATCTGCAGGAAGGCCTCAGAAATGGAAGGGATGGAGGCTTTATGATAAGGAAGGGTTTCCTATATAATTGTTGTTGTTGTTATTTGCTGTGGTGACTGAGGCAGTGAACATTTGGGAGAGGTAGAGGGTCTCTTTGCTAGGAACAATTTGATTTATTCATTCATTTTGTAAAATGCTGTTGGGTTTCTGTTCTGGCAGTCAGCTAACCACTCAGATGGAGTCAAAGGCCACGTTGCTGCGATGGTGGTGATGATGATGATGATGATCTGGCAAAGGATTTTTTTTTTAAAAAGCCAGCATACACCATGAAGGGAAGGACGAGACTTTGAAAGGGGATCCATGTGTGGAAGAGGGTGGCAAAGAAAGGTGCTGACAGACTTAGGAAAAAGATTTCAAGGCAAGAAATGGGACCTCATGGCCTTTGCGTATTTGCCCCACACCCAAGTAGGTTTGCATAGGACAGACGCCCAAGGGAGGAATTGATGTAAGGAGGTTGTAGGGTTCGGGAGGAAGAGGCCTGAAAAAGGGCATGGAGTAGGACATGGGGTGAAGGTAGATGGCTATTCAAAGGGTGTGTACCAATTTTGGAAACACTGGTGTGGAAATCCTCTACTTTCATGAATAGGTTGGGTGTTGAATGTTACAAAATCAGGAAAATGCAATGGATGGCAATGAAGAGGAGAGCAGCAACTGGGAAGGAGGAAATCTATCCCTTGGAGACAGCCCAGAATATTTTCAGCACCAGGATTTTAGGAATCCATGGCAACTTAGAATGGTTTCTCTTGGTGATTTAGATGTCAGCCACACGCTGGCTCAGTCTGTAGCTAGCAAACAGCCCGACTTCTCCAGTGCTGGAGTATAGTGGAGGACAAGGGGTGGATCGTATGGGGCCCCATCAATCTCTCTCTGTCTTTTCTCAGAGCACATCTTGTTGACCTTCAGAAGAAACTGGAAGAACTGGAGTTGGATGAGCAGCAGAAGAAGCGGCTGGAAGCTTTCCTCACACAAAAGGCCAAAGTGGGAGAGCTGAAAGATGATGATTTTGAGAGGATTTCAGAGCTCGGAGCCGGCAATGGCGGGGTGGTCACCAAAGTACAACACAAACCCTCAGGGCTCATCATGGCACGGAAGGTGAGAGGCAAAGCAGTGTGCGGCCAAATGCTTTGGGTCATCTAAAGTAAGTCACAGAGGCCAGAAAAAGGATAGCACCACAACTGGAAACCTCTGCGGTGATGAGACTCTTTGAGTTTTGATGTAGCTTCTTCCTCACCTTTGGCAGATTTTATAAAAGGATGTCATGTTGCTGCCAGAGTCTTTAATGGCCAATCTCTTCAGGAATAAATTCTATCAGGACTATTTTTAGGAGTGGGGCAAAATTAGACTGTTGCCTTTTTCAAATGAGGCTTCAGGCCCTCTGTGAAATTTTCTTTCAGTCCCCAGATTTCTAGCATTGCTGTCACTTAAAACTTCCATTAAGCCTTTAGAAATACAGGTTAGGCATCCTGAAGTTTAGGATTAAACCAAAGTGACGTGGGGAGGCAAAGTGATCAAGGAACTGCCAGTGCAACAAACCAAAGAGAAGTCTAGGTGTGAACAGTTTTTAAGGTCTTGCTCTCCACAGTGCCAGACAACTAAAGGAATTCTTATTTGCAGGGCCATACGCCCACCTCCCGTGGCAGCACCCCTAAATTGTATTAATCTGACTTTTAGCAATGTAAAGATGCTTAAGAGTCACAAATGCCCTTCACCACCTCAGGTTTGAGACGCTTGCTCTTCATACAGCTGCAGCATATGCCAAAATTTCCAGGATTCAAATGTGGAATGCTTAGGTACCAGGATAACCAGATGACTTGGGAGTTTTGATCAGCCAAGCATTCCTTTGAGGCCTGTTTTGCCTGTTTCTAATTCTTTTGCCTTGCCTTGCAACATCCATAGCAGCACACACAAATCAAGACTCCATCCTGGACACTTGTGTTTCAGTGTTGCTGACTGTTTGAACACACAGTCGCAATTGTTTGTTTTTCCCTAATTCCTCCTAGCTGGTGTGCAGGCACCTTTATAAGTGCAGGACTTCATCCATGGTACCTTTATTTGTTGTGGAGATAAAAGACTGGAGTTGATGTCTTCTGTCCCTGTCATCCTTCAGTGTTGGAAGCTGCAGTCGCTAGCATTTACTCTTGTAATAAAAGCACCAAGGCACTTAGGTATAGATGTACAAGATTCTGTCTAACATGATGTAGGCCGGGGTGAGGAGGGCTTCATACAGTCAACAGGGGCCTCTTATCACCCAATTTTTTTCCTTAAAAAAATGTAGGAGGCTGAGATCCTATACTGGCAGATGTAACTGACAGAGTTCCATTGCCATAGTTACATGAATTATGAATTGCCAAAGTTACGGGATTTTAAGTCTGGCTTACAGTCTTATAACTACTGAATGCCAGATGGATTTATTTAAAAAGCCAGTTATTTCCCTTTTGGGGGTACATGGGTCAATTTTTGCACATTTTGGGGTCCCCAGTCTATTTTAGAGTCTCATGTAGTTGGGAGCAAATAAAGGCAAGTGTAGGACAGATAAAACTTAGCCATAAATTCTCCATCCTTAACCATCAGTTTATTTGATCTTGTTCATAGCAGCTCTGTCAAAAGTGGCTTAGGGTCTTTCCCTCTTTGTCCCTAATTTAAAAAGCCCTTGGCAACAATTAATTGGCACTTGGAGTTAGTTCTGTCGATCCTTCATTTTTTTTATTCCTTCTCCCCTGCCTTCTTCCTTTTCTTCAGCTGATTCACTTGGAGATCAAGCCTGCCATCCGGAACCAGATCATCCGTGAGCTGCAAGTGCTTCATGAGTGCAATTCACCGTACATTGTGGGTTTCTATGGCGCCTTTTACAGTGATGGGGAGATCAGCATCTGTATGGAGCATATGGTGAGGCCATATTTCCTATTCTGTCTTCCAGAATCATAACAGGGAATGTGTTCGGTGCCAGAGGATTAGGTGAAAGTGGGTCATATTTTGGACCACACTCTCTCCAAATGTCCAGGACATGCAAAATTAACAGTCTGGAATAAATATGTAAGATATTTAAATATAACACACACACACACACACATACAAATACACACAGTTCTCTGCATGCAGATATTAGGCAGCAACTTTAGGGCTACCTGTTATGTGTGGTTTTCAAATGGTTTATATATGGATTGTCCTTTTAATGTAGCTTTGCTTTCCCATGGGTACCCCCTCCCCTCTTTCCAGAATACTTCAACTTGAGATCAACATTAAAACTGATTGCCATTAGATACAAAAGGAAATCATTTGCACAGCACATAATTTATTTATGGTCTTCACTTCTCCAAGATAGATATTGGCTTTATGTAGATTCAAAGAAGAGATTAGGTAAATGCATGGAGGAAAGCGGAGCCTGTGAGTCCAGATTCAGAGGCAGCATTGAGCCAGAATATTAGCAGAAGAAAGAGAGGGAGTGTCTTCACTCTGACTGGCCACAGTGGGAAACATGAAGCTGGACTAGGTAGATGTTTGGGTTGGTCTAGCAAGTCTTTTGGGCTCTTAAGCAGAGTCATTGTTCTTCCTCAAGTGGCTCTGGGACTGAAACCAAGACACCAGGGATGGTCCACCGTCCCCATTTCAAAATCTCACACTGTACCATAGAGTTGTGGGTGGATTGAAAGGTGTGGCTGAGGTTGGGCTTGACACCTCACAGTGACGTGTTTGAAAACTGCCCTACTTTGCTTAAATAGCACTTGGATCCCGCCAAGAGGATATTTACATTTATTTACTTAATACTCACACCTTACCTCTTAATCTTTAAGTAACTGCCTAGGTGACTTACACACACATCCCTGTGTATGGGCACGCACACCTTTTTGAAAATTGAAACAGAGAAATGAAAACAGTAAAACTGGCTGATCGAGAAGCCTCTGTAGAACAAGCAGTCTATGAAAGAGAGCCTCTGCTGTTGTTAATATCTTGAGAATAATCAAAACTGCTTGCATTCTTTGTAAATGATAGTCACTTGGGTACCAGACAAATGTGTTTGGGGAGTGTCAAGAGTTCCACAGCCAAGAGAGCCTTGTAACTGTTGGCCTAGTTGTCAAAGGGGTGGTGGGCCTCTGCAAATTCTATTCATGTGGGAGAAGAGAGACCCTGAAAGTGTGGGAGGTTGGTTAGCCCTGACGCCACGCAGATTTAGGGCAGGGTCTAGCAGCAATAAGAATATCCTCCTCCCCCCAATATAAAGGAGATGGTGCCATCTGCTGACTTGCTCTGTTATCATACAGCCAGGAGAGCCTTGTGAATTCTCCCATCACAAAAATAAGGCACCCAAACAGAACAAGCCAATTATTGTCAGGCATTATCTTAGCGTGCCCCTTTAAGACAATGGGGAAGGGATGATTTGAAGGCGCAGGGAGCATATGTTGCTTTCTGAGGTGGGCAGCAAGTTGGATTTTTCTCTGTTCAGTTGCTTTGAAGCAGGTTTTCAGCCTCTTAGCATTGCTTTCCTCTTTGCGCAGTGATAATGGAAAACGTCTGTGTATGTACATGCTGCTTTAAAGTTTTCTAAATTTCTAAGTCACTTTCTGAGTCAAAAATGGCTTAGAAATAATGGTACAAATCATAAAATCTTTCCTCTGAATTAGGATGGAGGCTCCCTAGATCAAGTACTGAAGGAAGCCAAGAGAATTCCTGAAGAAATCTTGGGGAAGGTCAGCATCGCGGTGAGTAATCGCCCTCCTTTTAGCAAGAAATAATACAATAAAAATAGTGAAGGACAATTCCAGTATTTCCAGTGGGAGAGATGGATGGCCAAGCTTTTTCCTCACTAAGATCTCTTTCTCTGTGTCTTTAGAAAATCACAGGCTTAAACTGTGAACCCTTTGGGTTTGTTGTTGACTGCTAGAGTCTCTTTTGAGCCTTTGCAGTTCAGTGGGCAATAAAAACAAAAAACAAAAGGAAATCATATGCTCATATGGTCCCAAAGACCCCATTGTATTTTCATATGTTAACAGGAAAAATGCCCTCAGGTTTCTGAAAGTTTAACAGCTAGTGAGAAGGCAAACCTACAAGTTTTTGCTGAGATCATTGTGGCCCTATTTCTCAGGTAGAAGATCATAGCCAGAGAGCAGCACCCATTCAAAAGCATGGAAGCAAAAGCTGATCGTTCCTAAACAGGGGAACTGCCATTGAGGAAGAAGGAGTGGCAAACCCACATACTTTCTTGACCTGGGCAGAACAGAAATAATGGGAAAGGGAGGAGAGAAGAAACTGGGAAGGAGCAGGAACCTCACATGCCAAGAATCTCTGCCTCCTCAAGGCCACTTGAAACATTGCAGACGGGTGACACAACAGCAGTGGGAGGTCATATGCTGAGTGTCATTTGGACCAGTTATTTCTGGTCCAGCCAGCGAGGTGGGCAGAAACCTGCCAGTTGTGAAGGAGAAGATGCTGCATCCCTCTTTTGGAATGAGACATCTGTGCTCCTTGAAGGCTCTGCCTTGATCAAAGCCTTTTGGTGATTTAAGGAGCTCTCCCTTGTTGTGGCCTTGTGCTGACCTCTCTCAATTCTTTTTCCTTCTCCTCCTCCTCTTTCACCCCACTCCCACACCCACCTTTCCTACCTCTAGGTTCTGCGAGGGTTGGCCTACTTGCGAGAGAAGCACCAGATCATGCACAGAGGTGAGGAAGAAATCAGGGCAAGCAATTGGCATATTACGTATTCTGTGCTGAGAGAACCCAGATTGTGCAGTTACATCAAACTAGGCAAGGCCCTTGCCGCAAGGGTGATGGTTTTGCCTAAATTGATCAAAATTCTCATGAACCAAATTGCTACCATCACAGCTCAGAAGATGAACTTGTTTGTGTATGTGGAGATGGAAACACTGAAACTGTTGCTCAGGTCTTGTTGTGTTCTTTCTATGGAGATTCACAAAAGGCCTCTTGCTGTCTCACCTGGGGCATAAAGCCAATTATTCTGTAAATATTCTCCTTGAGGGCTAGGAATTTGCTTTTGCTTTCTGTCTTATTTCAAACAAAAAAGCTGTCAACAGACTCTTGGGAGGGCTGAGTCTGCACCCAGTAACCAAACTGTGCTCTTGCTGAGTAAATGCTTATGAGAATGAGCCTTCTCCTGCCTTGGATTGCTGACTGTAGGGCTGTTGTTAATCATGTCACCTCTTAGTTTTTGTTTTTAAATTCATTTGCAGATGTGAAGCCTTCTAATATATTGGTGAATTCCCGAGGAGAGATTAAACTTTGTGATTTTGGGGTCAGCGGTCAGCTCATTGACTCCATGGCAAATTCCTTTGTGGGCACTCGGTCCTATATGTCTGTATGTTCTTTTGCTTTTTTTCTGATAACTTTTTAAAAATTGTGAATTGGTGATGCCTCAGCTTATCATCCAGAGGACAGCTAAAATAATATGACCCAAGAATATAGTAGCACCAATGGAGTGGGTTGGAGTTAAACCTTAAAACAAAAGTTTCTTCATTGAAAGCTTGAGAAATGAAATTCAACTTTCTAATTTAAAGCTCCCAGCATGGTTTCTGTTTTCAATACTTGGCCTCAGCAGAGTTGTCATAAAAAGGGTCTTTTTGGTCACGGACTACATGTCACGGTTTTTTTCCTGTGCAGGGTGCATGATACATTTTTTAGACAGTTCATTTGCTTATTTCAGAAGAATTTCTGCCATTTTATTCATGTGTTTTCAGGGCTTAATGTGCCATTTGTTTATTTGTTAGAATATTTGTATGCTGCCTTATATCCAAAGATCTCAAAATCAATTTGAGATAATAAATAACAATTTAAAGGCCTCTATTAAATCATTTATCACATAAAACCAAACCATTTATTATCTAAAATCAAACCGTTTCAAACAATTTAAATTGAAGTCTACCAAATGTTGGCCCTGGCCTGGCTTCTGAGGGGAAAGTATTGCATGATATTGGGGGGGGGGACACAGTAGAGAAGGCCCTGCATACAACAACTAAGTTTTTCTATGCAACTTGCAGCAACAGGTCTTGGAGAGATGATCTCCTCCCTTAGAGACACATTTAGTCTTAGAGGTCAGCTCTAGAGAA
Source organism: Urosaurus nigricauda (assembly GCA_034509955.1). Taxonomy (NCBI): domain Eukaryota; kingdom Metazoa; phylum Chordata; class Lepidosauria; order Squamata; family Phrynosomatidae; genus Urosaurus; species Urosaurus nigricauda. Next base: position 35,081,944 of record JAOEGL010000007.1, on the reverse strand, counting down.
AACCTTCTAGTGGTCTCTCACACTCTTGAGATCCTTACTAAGCATTCTCTTGGGAGTAGGATATTCAGCAGGTGTATTTTTTGTTATTATTATCCAACTGACCTTTATTAATATGTTTTCTGTTTCAACTCCTTGCAGCCTGAGCGCTTACAAGGCACTCACTACTCGGTTCAGTCTGATATCTGGAGCATGGGCCTTTCCTTGGTGGAGCTATCGATCGGAAGGTACCCCATCCCCCCACCAGATGCCAAGGAACTGGAGGTGATCTTTGGCCGCCCCATGGTTGATGGGGCAGAAGGGGAACCCCACAGCATCTCGCCACGGCCCAGGCCCCCAGGACGGCCTGTTAGCGGTAGGTTGTGGGAGCTGCGAGAGGGTGCTTGCGATTAGATCTCTGTTAGTAGGAATCATTGTATTGGTAAGGGCCACTGTAGATACTTTATTTTTATTTCATGTATACTTTATCTTTCTCCCGATAGGGGATGATTGAAATAAGCATGTCATACAAATGGCCCATCAGGCCAAAACACAGGCTCATGCTCCATTCCCTCCCCTCCCCTCCCCTTCTTCTTTGGGACCCTAAAAGCCCAGTGGGGAGTGGAGGGAGCCTAGGAGCAATTTCCAAGTCATTCTGTACAGCTGACAGGGGAACTCCCTGCCACAGCATTGTGTGGGTTCCCTTAACTCATTCCTGTATTTTATATAGGTTCTCATTAACTCTCCTCTCCCAGGCAATGCAATCCAGAGCCTAACCATGCCTGGTATGGCTGAGATGTTTGATAGGGAGGGGTGGGGGAATTTAGAAGAACCATTAGGCAGCAGTGCTCTCAGAAGTGTCTTCCCCTTTGAATGGCAGAGGAGCCCAACAGACAGTACCTCACTTGGTTCTCAAGTGCTGACATCCTGGGGTTGTTCCCCTCTTATTCCCGAGTTCTTTCATGCTAACTCTTTAGGACTCTAAGCATTTATTTATTTACTTTCAAGTGTTAGCCTTCTTTTTAATGACTTGTAAGCACGCTGCTTCTCATCTTGCCTCTTGTCCCTTGTTATATTGCAGGCCATGGGATGGATAGCCGCCCCGCGATGGCCATCTTTGAATTGCTGGACTACATTGTTAATGAGGTTGGTAGTGTGAATTGTGAATTTTTTTGTATGAGTTGGATAAGACTTCTTGCTTTGTAGCTTTAAAATATTGGAGGCAGACAGAACTTAGGTGTTTATAGGCAAGAAAGAACTTTTTTTATTACTGTTATTGTGCTGTACAAGTGTCTGGTGTTAGGTCCTGCTTCTTGAGTAACTAGTCTACAGGATTTTGTGGAAGGGCTGGAAAATCGAGGGATGGGTGAGAGGATTGGAGTGCCCAATCTTTGTTCTATACCTTCCCAATCCTCTCTGCTTCTTTCTTTCTCATGTATTCAAAATGTGTAGTGCAGGTAATCTCCACAGCTAAAGTGCAATCTATATATAAGTTAACCCAACATCATTTCATTTCATCCAAGAGCTGGTCTGAGGCCAATCTTGCCCATGCTCCTAGGGTTTGTTGTTCATTATTTTTCAGAGTGCTTTATAAAGATGAGAGGCTGTGCTGGGAAGAGAAAATGATGCGGACCCTGCCCATTAGATGTTTTAGTCAAAGTGAGGGAATGGGAGCCAAGGGAAAATATAGATGAGGGGGAGGAGATTAACGTCTTGCGTGTTTAAATGTATCAGAAGGAGGGAGGCCAGAAGGCAGAAGGGTTTGCTGTCGCGGATAAACACAAACAAACAAACAAACAAACAGCTTCATTTATATACCGCTTCATACCCTTAAGGAGTGTCTAAGCGGTTTACAATTGTAAGCTATTTGCCCCCCAACAATCTGGGTACTCATTTTAGCGACCTCGGAAGGATGCAAGCCTGAGTCGAGCTTCAGCCCTTAACGTGTCTTGTCATGGGGTGAAACAGAATCGGCCATAGCATTACACAGTGTGAGGCAATTGCCTCAGGCTGTAGAACGCTTTTGGTGGAGTGAACTGTTTGTTGCACAGTCCATCCTTTAAGTTATCTTACTCCTTTCAGGAGAGCCAGTGTGGTGTAGCGGTTTGAGTATTGGACCATGACTTTGGAGACCAGGGTTTGAATCCCTTCTCAGTCATGGAAAACCCACTGGGAGACCTTAGGCAAGTCACATTTTCTCCACTTCAGAGGAAAGTAAAGGCAACCTATTGCCAAGAAAGCCCTGCTTTTAGGAGTCACTGGAAACCATACAACAACAGTGCTAACATTTTTAAATTTGTTGCAAAATAGGCAACATCAGGCATAAAAAGATAACGCAGATTGTTAAAATATAGAAGCTTATTGGATGTGGCAAAACTTTCTAGTGCAGTCAAGTATTAGTAAATATATTAGTTGCATATTTTTTCCCTTGAGGCTGTCCAGCCCGCATATGGCATATCTTACCTTTGCACTTTTTCTCTCAAATTTTTCAGCCACCTCCAAAGCTGCCGACTGGGGTTTTCACTCAAGACTTCCATGAGTTTGTAAATAAATGGTAAGGGTTTGCTTTTTTACAGGGGGTGATGATGATTGTGGTTAAGGATTACCCTTAACCTTATGGAGGATGGGAGACAGGGCCTGCAGAGATTCTCCACACTTGAGGTTTTAGAGTCACAGTCCCACAGCTTCCCAGGGCTCTCCCCTTGGCTTGCAAATGGCCACTTTGCGGAGTTGGGATCACCTTTCAGTCCTCTTTCCCCCACCCCTTTTCAGACCAGAAATGACTAACTGGAGCATATGCCTGTGGGCCTCTTTACAAAGCTGGCTGTTCATCTAGCTTAGCGAACTAGATATAAATATAGATAGGTAGGTAGATAGGTAGATATATAGAGAGAGGGCATTGGGAAGAGGCTTGCTCCCTGCATCTGTTTGTGAGTGATCCAGACAAATAGTGTTGGATTGGGGCAGCTAGTTGAGTGAGGACACAGGGCCCCTGTTTGGCCAGCCTGCCTGATTTATGTTGCTGTTCCAGCCCAGTGAGTGGGGTCTTGCAGCAGCAATTGCAGACCAGCTTTCAAGCCTACCCCCCCCCCCTTTCATCTCTTCCAGCTTAATTAAAAACCCTGCTGAACGGGCGGATCTAAAGATGCTGATGGTAAGTGAACTTCAGATCTTCCTGTAAGCTTGGTGGCAAAATATGAATAGAAATGTCAGACCTGCTCCCAAGAAAAGCAGAATCTTTCCATCTGTGTCAGTGAAGCACATTTACAGGCATCTGCCTGGGTTTGCCTCTTTCTTGTTCCTCTGGGTAGAAAGGACATTGAGAGGAGGGGAGTTAGTGCTTGAATGATCTGTCACAGCCGCTTTCTGCATCTTCAGGCTTCCACTGTGAAATTCACCCACAGGTTTTAAAATGCTTTTATCTTCAAAACCATGTGGCCAGGAAACCTAACAAATGAAATGGAAACACACATTGTGTTTTTAGCCATGCAAGACTACAGGTATGCACCACAGGTTTACAGAATAGTTTGTGCTATACATAAGTTGTTGCTTGCATTTCTGTGGAGCATACGCGTAGTTCTTGGCACAAACACTGAAATCTCCATTTGGTATTAGCTTGCCTTGCCTGCTCAGGAAAAGTGCTGGAGCGAAGGCCCTTCCCAGGGGTACAGTCACTGCAGTAGGAGGGAGAGTTCTTCTGCCCCGTAGTTCTCCTGTGGTAGTTCACTTGTCCCCTGCTTTGTATTCCCAGCAAAGCAGCAACTGACTCTGTTGCATCTAGCTGGAAATTTCCTTTCGTTTAAATACGGGGCTGGGGGGAAGGAATCTTGAGCAAAGGTAGTCAGCCTTAGAGGTTCTTAGAGCCAAACTCCAGTGGTATGTTTTAATACCTAGTACCAATGGAATTGGGACTTTGCTTCTTACTGTGTTTCTCCTGCTCTTTGTAGCATGTTTTTGAAGGCTAGGACAGCATTCTGGTCGACATAGCTAGTTTCTGAATGTGTCAGTTCTGGCAGAGCACCCCTTTGGAATTGGAACACAGCTTTATAGTCCCCTGCTACCCCCTGCTGAGAGCCAGCATGGCATAGTTTGAATGCCCACTCAGCCATGGAAACCCACTGGCTGACCCTGGATGGGTTCCACTGTCTCAGCCTCAGAGGAAGGGAAGGGCAAGTCCTCTCTGAAAAGATCTAGGAGAGGGTTGTCATACATTGGAGTCAACTGGAAGGCACATAACAATTGAGAACCAGCATGGCATAGTAGAGAGCAGGGTTCATATCCCTTGTTATGCATGAAAGCCCACTGGATGACCTCGAAGAAGGCAATGGCAAACCTCCATGGAATAATATTATACATCAAGCCAAGAAAGAAGAGGCTTGCAAGCCACCCAGAGATCCTGATCCAGTCCACCCAATCTAAGCAGATGGGTAGGGAGGGACAGAAAGACAAGACAGGTATTTGGAGGAGGAGCAGAGGTATGCAGTTGGTGGTGGAGGTGTTGTGTACCTTCATGTCATTTCTGACTTATAGCGACCCTAAAATGAACCTATCTAACTAGAACAACGGGAATCAGAAAGCCTCTTTATAGCAATGGCTAACAAGCATCCCTCTTCTTGTTGAAAAAATAAATACATAAATAAAAAAGAATGAAAAATTAATTGCTAAAAGAGAATGGCAGAGTGAAGGAAACAACTGAATATGGAAGGACTTTTGAACCTGGTTTTGGTATTGATTGCAAATTTCTGCTCTGGGCATAAGCTTAGGACCCACCTGTTTTTTTCATTCTTAAGAGTGTTTTTGCTTTCTCAGCTACCACTTTCCTTTTGTCCCTGGTTTTGGATGGTGGCAGATCTCTGCATGTTCCCAGTAAGGACATGCAGAGCAGGTTCTGCAGAGCTTGAAATCTGCCTGCCCTTGCCATGCATCTTCAAGGGAAAGGGCTGGGATCCATCTCCCATCTAAGCCCAAGCAGAAGCCATCTCAGGCGGCCTCACTGCCAAGAACTCAGTAGCTCCGACAGATTGTTTGGACACATGTCGGCGGCACAGGAGTCGCCTCTTGCTGAGACTGTTCTGTACTGAGCAGTGCCGGCAGAACCAATCTGTTCCGGTTAGGTCTCAGTGTGGTGAGTTTTCACACACACACACACAACGCTGGCCGGTGACACTAGTTTCTCTAATAAGGACTCGTAGGAATCTTTCACCTCTTCAGGTCTGTTTGGTGTATTTAAAAAAACTAGATATGCTTATTTAGAAACATTAAAAAAACACATTTCTCCAAAACTCTTACTTGAAAGACCCAAATGAAACATCTTGCAGCCTCTTGAATTGGCACTGCTTCAAGGCCTTAAAGGCAATTCCAAGAGCTCTCTCTTCTGTGCCCTGAGTAGGCTAAATGGAAATCCAAAAACAGATCCCTCCTGGGCATTTCACCATTCCTCTGTCTCCTGGCCAGCAAAAGTGCCCCTTCCATCCAGCGTTGAGGGAAGCATCCATGTTTGTGGTGAAAGACCTTCTACCTTGTTCAAGCAGCATTCCCTGCAGGGAGAGTTCTTGGAATCTCAAAGAGGGTCTCTTTTGGAGGGTCTGTGGTTGGTGTGTGTGAGTTTGTGACTGAAAGGGAGAGAGAAGAAATACAAGGAGAAATGAAATCCCCAAGAAGTGCCAACAGTGAAAATTAAATGCATGCCTGTTCTTTTTGAAGGAGCCAGCAGGATGTAGTGGTTTGAGTGTTGGACTATGACTCTGGAGGCCAGGGTTCGAATCCCAGTTTAGCCCACTGGGTGGCCTTGAGCAAGTCACACACTCTCAGCCTCAAAGGATGGCAGTGGCAAACCCCTGCTGAACAATTCTTGCCAAGAAAACCCCATGATAGCCTTAGGGTTGCCATAAGTTGGAAACGACTTGAAAAGGCACAACAGCAACAGTGGTTTTTGGATCAGTAGAGATTGCCTTTGGAGCACAAGCTCCCAGTCTAGGCCTCTCTAGGAAGGTCTTCCTTTCAGCTGTTCACGTTGGGCCACAGGTCCTGCATTTTTTTTGTGCGTCCATTTTAAATAGCTTGAGTTGGGACCTAAATACTCTGAAAGTACCAGATCTCCTCTGATATGGAAGCTAAGCAGGATCAGGACTAAGCAGAATGGGTTCGTTCCTAGAGAGGAAAATGCCAGTGAAGACCAGGTGCTGGAGGCTCTGGTTTCAGAGGAACGAACTGGCAAAACCATCTCTTGAGGATTCCTTGGGGTCACTGTAAGTTGACAATGGACTTGAAGGCATGTAAACACACGCTAGAGCCTCCCCGCTTTCTCATTCCAGTTGCTCCCTCACTTCCACACTTTGGACACCCCATTGACTGATGGCACCTTCCTCTCCTTTCTCTCCTCTCCTTCCAGAATCACGCCTTTATCAAACGCTCCGAGGTGGAAGAGGTGGACTTCGCAGGCTGGCTGTGTAAGACGCTGCGGCTGAACCAGCCCAGCACGCCCACCCGTACTGCCATGTGACCGCCGCCAAGCGCAAACTGCCTTGTTCTTCTTTCCCCACACACACTTTTCTTCGTGCACCTGCTTGTCTGCTGTCGTTTGCTGCCCTTCAACAGAAGAAAAAAGGACTGCCTTTCTTGGCCGGCCCCTCCTCTCTCTTCGTTTGGAAACCGCCCAGTCATCCAACAGCAAGAGCAAGAACTAGCTTTTCTCTGTGATGCTCCTCTTTCGTCATTCGGTTTCATTTCTCTTCCGGCAGCCGAGCGCAGCTTGGAGTTTCTCACTTGGGGTGGGGCAGGGGTGGTTTTGCTGCTTTAGGTTTGTGTCATCATTACGGGCTGTGGGGTGGGTGGGTGGGGGGAAAAGGCTGCTGGCACAAGCTGGTTGCACCTTGCTTCCTTCTGGGTGGACCTAAGAATGGCTCGGAGGAGTCAACATGAAGCAGAGACCTCACTGTGCCTGGGGGTCATGGCAGAGGTGGGCAGGTGCCCAGTTCAGAGGGCATCGTGGCTTCATCTGAGCTCAGTCCGAAATGGAAGACCAGTCAGGATGAGGTGGGGGAGATAGCAAGAGTGGCATAAGATTAAGGAAGGCTGAGTTTAGGCCTGTAGCTGCTGTAAACCCCCTTCCTGTGCTGCTTCCTCTTCTTAACCCCCCCCCCCCCCCATTTCCTCCTGGCCAGTTTCTCTTTGGTTTCTCACAAGGGGAGTTATCTTTAGTTCTGCCTGTTTTCTGTGGGTTGCAGTGGGTGATGAGAGGATGCTCTTTGAGGGTGAAATTGCTACTCTGTACACACAGTTTCTCTCTCTCATACACACACAGAGCTGGACATTAGTGGTGTGGTTGACAGCCCAGCTTTTGAAATGGTTTAACTATTGCCTTCACACACTCCTCCCTCTTAAGGTATGACCTTTTTTTGAGGCCTTCTCCTGTGAAGCCTTGGCCTGCTCAATGAATTGCAGCCTCAACAGAGCTCTGCGGTTCCAAAATTGTGCATGCAACTCATTTGTTAACTAAAGCGGGGACACAATTGGTTGTCTGCTGAAGACATTGCTTCAGCGTGGGAGGGCGAGGTGGCGTAGCTGCAAAAGTGCTGTTGGCTACTGTTCTGCAGGCCCTCCCACAGAAGAGAGTTGGTCACCACCAGCTACGGCCCACCTGCACCCTGTCACATTCTCCCTCTCTCTTTTATATTTGGCCAAGATGTGCCATCCTTCAGGCATGGGGACTGTGCCTGAACAGCAGCATCCCATTCCCCTGGTGAGCTTTGCTCTGTTTCAACAGCGCTGCTGCTGTCTCTCCCTTTGTCCCAAGGGGACATGATGTAAGGCTGATGTTTTGGCTCTGCACCTGATGCTCTTCTGGGGCTTCTTTTTGTGTGTGTGCTCAGGTTCTCAACAGCTAGGAAAGGCAAGCCTCTGGGGTGACTGAAGCAGAAGGAAGGCATTTTGGCAGCCCTTATTGAGGACCACCTCTGGCTCGTCTCTTTGCTCATCCTCAAGCCCATCTGGTTCCATCTCTAAGCTGTCCTGTCTCCACTGCAGCCATCGCAAGCTTAGCCTGCTTCATCCCTCCTTTCTAACAAGTTAAACTTTTATTTCCTTACCTTTGACACAATTGGTTTCCAAAGCAGTTGGCTTTTAGCAACCATGGGGGGTAAGCACATTTCTGACCATTAAAAAAAATATAAAATAATATAAAAGAGTAAAGGACAGTTGGATAAAGCACATTTAATTCCAGTAAAGAGGGGAAAGCCACAACTGGGTTACTAAGCCATTTTGTTTGCAAGTGGCCAGAGCAGGGTTGTTGGGGAGAGGGGTGTTGAGCTGCCAGCCATTTTGTCCTCCTTGGCAGCTGCCCCTCCCAGGGCCAAAGCATTGACAGAGGCTGCTTTTTGAACCAACCAGCCCCAGCTCAATTTCCAACGCTCACTAGTGAGCAGATTGAGCGACAGCCATTTCTACCCGGAAGCATCTTTGGAGTTGGTTGCTCTCAACGAGAGTACGCTTGCTGCTATTTCTCCTTCCTCTGTCCTGCTTGAAAATGTGCTTGGGTAGGTCCTGCTGCCTTTCAAGAAATGCAGCTCTGGCTCCCAAACGCCAAGGGGAGCTTACCTGGTTTAGCTTCCTGGTGCCACCTTTTAGTGGCCAACGGAGCCCTTGGGGGTCACTGGCCGTAACTGGTGTGTTTGGCCAACATGGACACCCAGCTCTCCATTGCAAGGAAAGCCCCAGTTGTGTGGCCATTTTCTTACCTCTGGGAGTTGGGTGCCCTTAACCAAAGCTCTCAGCCTCAGCCTGGCTGCTAGGAACTTTCTGCTGTCTGCCATACCACCATCTCTCCCTGGCCCCAAAATCCTGTGGAGTGCCTTGCCAGATGTTTCAAAGGTTTGGGGAAGCGCCCTTCAGCCTGCCTTCCTTGGCAGTTTGACCTTAATCCGTGGGATGGATGCAGAACAGACTTGAGGTTGGATTGTTCAAGCTTCTCCCTCAATGGCAGTGACTGAATGTCTTTAACTTGCACAGACTGGGATGTCTGGGGCAGGGAAGCCTTTTGGGCTCTTCGTTTTCATTCTCTGGTCCCCCTCTTAGGAAATCTCCCAACAAGGAAGAAAGCTTCGTTCTTAGGTTCCTCAGCCTGGCTTTGCAGCCTGCAACCTTGCTTTATTCTTTTCTTTAAAGATCCACTAACATCTCTTAGCCAGAAGGCAATCGAGGGTCAAACCTCCCGCAAAGCTTCATCCTTCCCTCCGATTTTCTTTGGGGAGGCAAAATGCTCCACTCCTTCACAGATCCCAGGCTGGGGATGATGGCATTTCTATCCCAGCAACAAAAATTTGGGTGAACCCATGAGCTTTACCTTCTGCTTGCTTCCTTTCTTCCTCAACTGTTTGTGCCTCTCCTTGGATTTAAACTAGGGTGAAATAAACTGGCCCTTGAGCCTCTTATAGGGTGGGTTATGTGGGGAAAGGACCACTGATATAAGAACGGGGAACCTTTCGGGCAAGGAAGGGGGATCGGTTTCCCTCTCGTTGGTCCGGTTTATGCTGCTGATTGTCGCTCTGATCTACTGGGTTTGTAGGAAGAAAATAAAATGTAACCGTGCGCTCTTTCCTTTTTCCTTTTTAAGATACTGTAAGAGATCCAGCCGTTGATGGGAGTGGGTGGACAAGCATTGGAAGGTCTCCATTTTCAACCCCAAGTTTGGCCTGCTTTCTAAAGGGACCCAACCAGATTACTGTCCATCCTTATGGAGTCAAAGGAGGGAAGGCAACGGAGGAGTTCTTTTGGGGGGGATTTTGCTTTGCGGGAGGTTTGCATTTAGGAAATAAAACCATGGAGGTTTTCCTGAGCCCTTTGCGATTCTCAGTTGTCAACGGAGGGGAGAAAAGTGATCCTTACACACCTTGCAGCATTCAGTATCTAGAAACCCTTTCTTGGTTCTGTTGTACATTGCACAGTCTCGTTTTGCAACAGTGACTTAAATTTTCTCATTCTATCTCTCTTTTTCTCTTTCTCTTTCCACCTCCCCCCCCCCCCCCCAGCACAACTGTAGTTTCTCAAATAGGGTAACTCTTGCAATTTGAATGTATAATAATATTCAGTGTTTTTGAGGGTTTTCCTTTTTTTAAGTTGTCGATTAACCCATGGGATCGCGTGATCTAATTTGCCGTACTTCTTTCCTCTGACCTGGCGCATCTATGAACAGTGAGGCTTTTGCAGGTGTGTGTGTGCGTGCGCGTGCGTGTCTGTGCGGGGGGACGACGTATTTTATGTTTCTTTGCCTCTATTTAAATTTTTAAAAAGAAAATATTTAGTATGATGTTCTACTGTTAAGAGGGTTTTCTCTCTTTTTTTTGGATATGTTTGCTCTTTTTTTTGGCTTTGGTTATTTTGGGGAGTGTTTCAGGAGAATGTGTTGAGCATTTTGACAGTGCAATTTCTTTCTGGCTTTTTTTTTTTTTTTTTTTTTTAGAAACTCAATATTTTCATCACGGGGAGATAAAATAAATGGCACTTTACATTAAAAGGCCTGTGCTTTTTGTTCTACAAAGTCTTTATAAAAACCCTGCAGGATTTTTGTTTATTGTCGCCTAACGCACACAAGCTAAGCTCCACATAAATAATAACTTCCACTCTAAAAATACAAATATATTTTCTTCTGGCAAAATTAACTTTGCTCAGAGGGGGAGGAAGGATTAATTTCCTGAGAGCAGGGCTGTGTATACACTGCAGAATGAATGCAGTTCGACACCCCCTTAGCTGCCATGGCTCCATACAATAAAATTCTGGGATTTGTAGTCCTGTGAGGTATTTAGTCTTTAAACACAACAAACTGCAAATCCCACGGCACTCAAAGTGGTGTCAAACTGCATCGGTTCTGCAGTGTAGATGCACCCCTGGTTGTGTGTTGGAAGATTTTTTGGCAGTCTTTCTTCTCCTCCTTAGATTTTCCTTTATGAAGTCTCCTATACATTTTTCGGGTTATGGGCCCAGACTCTTTTGTTCTAAACTGTGGACGTCATGGCTGCAGCAAAGCCTTTAGTGCTCAAACAATAGACAACGGCTTCTGCTAACAAGGACCACTGAAATATTATTTGGCACACATTATAAAGTGCGGTCGTGGGAAGCAATTCTACCCTGGACAAGACCGCCAGCCCTCGCTTGGGACTCATGCAGAGAGACGGCAAGAAGGCTCTTCTTCCTCACGGAGGATCCATTATTCCCACCTGATGCAATAACTGAAGGAGTCACTAGGGGGAGCATCTGGGGAAAAGTTTGGTCTTTCTTGCCCTGAGATTCATGCAGAGACACAACAAGGAGGTCCTTTTCCTCAGGTGAGTCCTTTGGCCTCGTGGGAGCTCTAATCCCCCTTGCTCTCGAGGACTTTACAAACTAGAAACGCCCGCCAAGCACTGATTCCACCACAACGTTACAAACGTGTGGCTGATCTTTTCCTTTGCCACCCTCCTCTCCTTTTTTCTTTATTGCGTTGTCTCTTGGTAAACCAGGCTGTGCAAACATTGTCTCGCGCTGATGATGTCAGTCCCTCTGATGCGAGAGCCTTTCCATTGGCAGAGCAGTAACCAATCCATATAAAAGTTCATCAGAGTCCACACACACACACACACACAAAACTTATGTTGTGAAATAATTTACAGGGCTTCCTCTTTTCTTCATATACTTTTGCAATATACTCCTACTGATGCATAATGACCGCGCTGCAGAGTTCATTCGGCGTTTCGGAGGGGGCCGCATCCCAAATGGTTGTGGTCTTGTTTTGCCTGCGATGCCGCATCCGCTTTTCTGTATTTATTTATATTTCAGCTTTGGGTTTTGGTGGCCCTTGCAAACTTTGCACCAGAATACCATTTCACGATGCGCTAGCTTTGCACCCAGAACTCTGGATTTATCTATTCTGGGGTTGACAAAGCAGCAAATTGTGAAAACGATGCAGTCAGCTCGAGGTCAAAGAAGGTGAAGATTCCTACTTCCTTCTACAAAATAACCCCATTTATTTAAAAGGACCCTTTCTTCTGGTGTCCTGCAAACCCTCCCAGATTTGCAAGGCAGTCCCAAATGTCATCCTGCGTTCTCAGCTGGTTTTCATATGTCTGGGTTTCTCTCTTTTTCCACTTTCCTTTGTCCTAAATGTACTTTAACAGCTGCAAAATGAATAGTAGTTTTTACTCAGAGGAGAAGAGAAGGCAGCGTCTTGCCTTTCCCAGTAAACTCAGGCATATTGCAGATGCTGCGGACGGCAAAAAAGACAAATAAATGGATCTAAAAAGAAACCAAGTCCGAGTTCTCCCTAAAGGCCAAGATGGCTAAACGGGGGCTGTTGTACTTTGGATGCATCGCCAGAAAACGTGGCTCACCGGAAAAGAGAATAATGCTTGGTTATGACTATTTATGGATTCTGGGTATCCTGGGTAAGGGATAATTTTGTGCCTGTTGTTGTGGTTGTTGTGTGCTTTCCAAGTGATGTCCGACTTGGATCCTAAGCCAAACCTATTGCTGGGTTCTCTTGGCAAGTTTCTTCAGAGGTTTGCCATTGCTAGCCTCTGAGGCCGAGAGAGTGTGACTGGCCCAAGGTAACCAAGAATCAAATACAAAGCGGTTTTGTTTTAAACCTACAAAGTTTTCTTTTTAAAACTTTGCAGGGAAGTTGTCACAACAACAAGGCGATATAAAATATAGAAAAGGCGCTACTACGTGCAAAAAAATAAAGCTGATATTTCATGTACAACTCTTTAAAATAATGGGTGAAAGTCACAGTCACTAATAGGTACCCAATTTATTGGCTGTGAGATAAAACAACAGGAATACAGTAATAATTATTAAGTTTAGCACAAAATTTTATCCCTCGTAAACAAAATCCATAATGAAATGAAATGGTCCAATGCATTGAATTTTAAAAAAATAAAAATAAACATGTACATTCATTTGGTGACTTTTGAGAATTAAAAGTACTATAGCTATTATTAGTGATGCCTAATAATGCTAATGATAAATGATATAATGCGGTTCGATGCCACGTCAAATGCTGTGACCCAATGCTACGGCAGGCATCCTGGGTTTTGCAGTTTTACAAGGCCTTTAGCTTTCTCTGCCAAAGGAGCGCATGAAACTACAAATTGCTGGATTATGTTCGATGGATCCATGGCACTGAAAGTGCTGCCAATCTGTGTTATTTCTGCAGTGTAGACGCGTAACAAGAAGTCCATGTAAGCCAGAGGAGGGTTGGAGATGCTGATTTCCTTCCAAAGCTGTTTAATATCTTGCCTGGAAATGGCATTAAACCCCCTTCTATAAGTATCCACATTGGAGATATAACCCAGTTTGGCACTGCTTTTCAGCATCCTGGCTCAAGGCTATGGAATTCTGGGAGTTGGAGTATGTTGTGGGCCCAGAGCGGAGCAGAGCTCCGCTCTGGGCCCCACAACATACTCCAACTCCCAGAATTCCATAGCCTTGAGCCAGGATGCTGAAAAGCAGTGCCAAACCAGGATCTCTCTCCAATGTGGATGTAACCTGTGTTTCTGAGCCTGTCCCCTTCCTTGCCCTTCTTGCCCCTGGAGTTAGACAACACAACAACAACACATGGCCCATCATCCACCCAGGAAGGAGCAAAGCAGGGAGGGCCACTTTTGGGGGCCTTGAATGCCCTTTGACCCTTGGGGCATTAGATACACACACACACGTGCATATATACATATACTATTATTGCAAAGGGAGGAGGAAAGGGGGGCAGCCCAGCCAGCCACCAGGCAGACAGATTGATTTGCAAATTGGGGGGGGGGGGGGCAACCCACCCACCAAGCAAAATGATTGATTGATTGATTTTGCAAAGGGGGGCAATGTACCCACCAGGCAAAATGATTGATTGATAGATAGATTTTGCAAAAGGGGGGGGCAACCCACCCACCAAGGAAAATGATTGATTGATTGATAGATTTTGCAAAGAGGGCGGCAACCCACCCACCAAGGAAAATGATTGATTGATTGATAGATTTTGCAAAGAGGGGCAACTCACCCACCAAGCAAAATGATTGATTGATACATAGATAGGTTTGCAAAGGGGGGCAACCCACCCACCAAGCAAAATGATAGATAGATAGATAGATCACCCACCCACTAGATAGATAGCTAGATAGCTAGGTAGATAGATTTATTTATTTGCAAAGGGGGGGGGGCAACCCATCCACCAAGTAGAATGCCAGCTAGGCAGATTTGCAAAGGGAGAAGGAGAGATCCCCCCCCCAATCTCTCTTTTTCTCTCTGGGGGGTGGTTCCCCCCCTTCCTTCCCTCCTCCCTTTGCAGTGTTTTGCTTAAATTCCCCCTAAGTTCCTTCCCACCCCAAAACACCTGGGGCCAATGAATGCCCCCCCCCCCCATCCCCATCCAATGGGACCCCAAAGTCTTTCCCTCCTCTTCCTCTGTAACTTCTCTGCTGCTGGGGCTGCTGCACCTTTAAGAGAAGGGAGGGACCCAGGAGAGAGAGAGAGAGAGAGAGAGAGAGACCCCCCCTTCTTCTTCCTCCTCTCCTCCTCTTTCTTCTTCTTCTTTTTTCCTCCCCTCCCTCCCTCCCTCCTTCTCTGCCTGGCTCAGCCCCGAGAGTTGCTTGCAAACCAGGAAGGGAGTTCACGGTCTCCTCATACGGGGCTTTGCATCGACTGTTACAGCAGGAGGGGCAGCAGCAGCAGAAGGAGAAGGAGAAGGAGAAGGCAGAGCAAAGAGAAGGAAGGAAGGAAGGAAGGAAGGAGGGAGGAAGGGAGGAAAAGGAAAGAAAGAAGGAAGGAAGGAAAGAAAGAGGGCTCCTGCCTGGATCCAGAACTGACTCCAAAAACTCCAAGGCACCCCTTCCTCCTCCCTCCTGCCCCTTCCCCAAAGACCTCCCAAGGCCAGCAAGGTAAGCAGAGAGACTTTTTACTGCTAGATATGCATACATATATATGTGTATATGTATATAGGTGTGCATATCTATATATTGGGGAAGGGTCTGTTTCTCTTTTGGGGCCAAATCCAGGGGTCTTCCTTGAACCCTTTTTCTGGAGGGGTCTCAAGGAGGGGAGCCCCCCCCCCCCCCCATCTAGAGCAGTTTCTAAGAGTTGCATTTTTGGATCCTCCTAACTTTGGGAGAATCGCTCTGCTCCTACTGTCTATATATCCCACACAGGACAAAAATTAAAAAATTATATAAATAATTATGTGTATATATATATATATATATCATATGTGTGTGTGTATAATATACACACACACTTATACTATATATATATATATATATATAATTATTTATATAATTTTTAAATTTTTCCTGTGTGGGATGGGGAAGGGATAGGGAAAGGGGGATGGCGTTGGCTCTGCTTTGAAGTGGGGGGGGGGATATATTTATATATGTGTGTGTGTATTATATGTGTGTATATATAGATATAGATATGTATATATGTGTGTGTGTGTTATATATCTATATAAATAAACATATAGATCTATCTATCTCTATCTATCTATCTATCTATCTATCTAAATACATACACCCAGATCTGAGAAGGGCAGCCCTTTCCCCCCAAATGTGTGGGTTTTATTTCAACCCTGTTCCTTTTTTTTGGGGGGGGGGGGGGGGTAGGTTTGTGGGAATGAAGGAAGGAAGGAGAGAAGAAGGTGAAGGTGAAAGGAGGAGGGTGGGCACTAGGTGGGCAAATGCTTGCCCTGGAGAAGGGAGGGATGGCTGTTCCTGGGGAGTGTTGTGGTGGTTGTTGCTGCTGCTGGGACTGATCCTGGCCCAAGAGGAGGCCCATCAGGGCTGGGAGCTTCCCAGCAGGGCCTTGTTTTGGGGCTGGGGGCCTCCTCCTCCTCTTCCTCTGGGCTTATTATTATTATTATTATTATTATTATTATTATTATCAGCTGCGTGCCGACGTTGTACTTGTTCTTCTGGGAGGAGGAGGAGGGGGAAGAAGGAAGCAGGATGTGTGCTGCTGGGGAGGGGGCTCCCAAGCCCTAAGGAAGGGGGAAACTCTCCCTCGCTTTCTGGGAGTTGTAGTCCCCCGGGTTACTCTGGCCTGCAGGTGCAATGGAAGCGGAGACTACCTCTCCCGAGATGCACCGCGACGCCGTCCCCTCCGGGAGGCGTTGTTGAGCGGCGGCGGCGCGGGCCAATCAGGAGCCGGGATCCGCTTCTGCCTCCGCTTCGGCCAATGGCGTCGCGGGAGCGGAGGGAAAAAGGGCGGGGCCAAAGGGAGAGAAGGCGGCCCAGGGCTCCAGAGCGGGGCCAGCGGCCTCCCCTCCCCCGGGGGAGAGGTGGGGTCCCCCGGCGAGGCGAGCCAGGAAAGGCCGGGGATGTGAGGCCTAGTACAAGGCCCGGGCGGGGTTTCACCTTCGTTCCCTGGCTCGCCTTGAAGGGGTTAGGAAAGGCCAGGGAGGCTGCTCCAAGCCCTGGGGTCCCTCAGAGACCCTTTTAGGGCGAAATTGACCCCTTTTAGAGGAGGAAATTCAATATTTCACTACTTCCTCGACTAGGAAGGCTCACAAATGTGTGGGAAGGTTAGAAGAAGACAACAAATGGCCTTCTTTGGTCATATTTAGGGGTCAAAAGTTGTGCCAGAGGGAACAAAATATTAATTAGGAAAGGCTTATATGGTCAGTTAAAGTATTAATTAGAGAAAAAGATCCTGTCAGGAGCTGAACATCTAAAATGGCTGAACTTCAAAATAGAGCATCTACACTGTAGAAAATGAGGCAGTTTGACACCACTTTCAGTGCTGTGGCTCCTTCCTCCTGAGGAGTCCTGGGATTTGTAGTTTTACTTTAACTGCCCTGGCTGAAGGCTATGGAATTCTGGGAGTTGGAGTTTGTTGTGGGCCCAGAGCGGAGCAGAGCTCCGCTCTGGGCCCCACAACATACTCCAACTCCCAGAATTCCATAGCAAGTGAGTCAGACAACAAGCTCTGGGCCCCACAACATACTCCAACTCCCAGAATTCCATAGCCTTCAGCCAGATAGACCTTCTAAGGCTCAGCTCTTGGCCCCACAACATACTCCAACTCCCAGAATTCCATAGCAAGTGAGTCAGACAACAAGCTCTTGGCCCCACAACATACTCCAACTCCCAGAATTCCATAGCCTTCAGCCAGATACAGCTTCTCAAGCTCCGCTCTGGGCCCCACAACATACTCCGACTCCCAGAATTCCATAGCCTTCACCCAGGGCAGATAAAGCTGTGCCAAACTGGGTTATTTCACCAGTGTGGATGCAGCCAAAGAGTGGCGGTGCTTCACAAAATGACAAATCCCAAGAGACATCATTTTGATTAAAGCGGTGTCAAACTGCATTATTTTTACAGTGTAGATGCCGCTCTAGATGCCATCCTTTCCACTCTCTCCAGATTGGTTTTAAAAAATAGTTCCTTCCCCAAACCTTCTAAAATAAACAACACATTTTGGGGTCTGTAGAGAGAGATGGGGGGGGGGGGAGAAATGCATTGTTTTTAGTGCATCGGGATGCTTAAAATCGCTGAAACGCCTTGTTAAATATTACGTCGTCAATGTTAAACTTTATAAAAATCTTGTACAGTTAGCCCTCCTTATCCACAGATTTTTTAATCCACGGATTTGAGCATTACACGGCTTGAAAATATTCCCAAAAAGTATAAATTCCAAACAGCAAACCTTGATTTTCCATTTTATATATGGGACACCATTTTGTTGTGCCATTATATTTTATGGGACTTGAGCATCCACGGATTTTGTTATCCACGGAGGGTCCTGGAACCGAAACCCCGGAAGATAACAAGGGCCCACCGTATTCCTGGTGCTTGCTGCCCATTTGGTTCCTAAGGAATCAGCCACTTTTGCACTTTTGTTTAATCCTGCCGGCTAGTTTTCTTTTTGCTTTAAAGCTGGGTCCCCTCCCCAACTCCCTCTGTCTTCTAAGACCACAAAATATGACTTTAAGAAATGCATTGGGCGGGTTACTTGATATGGAGAGCTGGTAACTTTTGTAGGTCGTGTAAAAGCTAAAAGTCGTCAACCAGGAAGTTTCCTCTTTGCGTTTTTTCTTCATAAAATTATTTATCTTTGTTTTTAGCCCATCGGAGAGATCGGGGGAGCATGCACTGCAGAATTAATGCAGTTTGACACTGCTTTAACGTCTATGGTTCAATGCTTTGGGATCTTGGGATTTGTAGTTTTGTGAGCTATTTAGCCTTCTCTGCTAGAGAGCTTTGGTGCCCCAGCCGACGACAAATCCCTGGATTCCTTAGCATGGAGCCATGACAGTTCAAGTGGTGTCAAACTGCATTAATTCTGCAGTGTGGCAGCATCCTTTATGTCCAGCACCCCTTGCCACAGACCTATAGCCACATCAGCCCTGTGAGGTGGGTTGCAAAGTACAAGAGGCAGTTCAGTATATTACTCGCTGAGCTTTATAGCTGGTTGGATTTGAACCTGGCTTTTCTCAGGGGCATCCAGGGAAGCCACCGATTTGAAGGCTGGGAAGAGATTTTTCACAAAGTCCAAAATATTCGCATCCTAATTTTTTAGGATCAAGAAAAGATTAATCAGAGTTTGAGGTGACAGCAGGGAAAGAATGGTGTTGGCTGCCGAGCCTTGCATTCTGTAAAGTTGCCGGGTTTAAAATCTTTAATAAAAGTGGTTCCATTTTACCACCACCTTGGTATCTCCTTGGTGCTCATAAATCTAGCTCTTCATGAAGGGATTTTATTGAATGCTGAACAGGAATGTCTTGAGTTTGAGTCTTGTCTTTCCTGTGACCTCAGTTAGCCTCTGCTGGGTGTGATAATCATAAAATGGCCTACCTTTAAGGATGGCTTGGAGAAAGTCTGCAGAGCAGCTGGCTTGCTTGGAAGGGGCTGTAGTGTCAATACATTTAGCTTAGGAGTCCACTCAGTTCACCTAGTGCTGAAAGTCCATGCCTGAAACCAAAACCTGGCTGGACAACACTATATATATATATATATATGAAAGAGATCTAGGGTTCTTAGTCGACCACAAGCTGACCATGAGCCAACAGTACGATGCAGCCACTTAAAAGGCCAGTATGATCCTCAGCTGCATAAGTAGTGTCTAGATCATGGGAAGTAATAGTACCACTATTCTGCTTTGGTCCGACGTCACCTGGAATCCTGTGTCCAGTTCTGGGCACCACAATTCAAAAGAGAATAGGGACAAGCTGGAGCATGTCCAGAGGACTGGAAACCATAAAGCCCTATGTGGAGCGGCTTAGGGAGCTGGGTACGTTTAGATTGGGGAAGAGAAGGTCAAGAAGGGACATAACAGCCATATTTAAATGGTTGAAGGAATGTCATATTGAAGATGGAACAGGTTTTTTTTTTCTGCTGCTCCAGAGAGTAGGACAGGGAAGATCCAAACTACAGGGAAAGAGATTCCAGCTAAACATTAGGAAGAACTGCCTGATGGTCAGAGCTGTTTGTCAGCCGAATACACTCCTTCGAAATGTGCCGGGGTCGTCTTCTTCGGAGTTTGTTTTTAAACAGAGGTTGGATGGCCCTCTGTCACAGGGAGTGCTTTGCGTGGCAGAATGGGGTTGGAGCGGACGTCTCTTGGGGTTCAAACTTCTAGGTTCAAACTGAGTCTTAAAGTTTTGGGTGAACATAAGTTGGTCTCCCTGTCTGTCTCTCCTTCTCTGTCCTTGTTGTGAAGAGTTATGTTCATAACACACTAGGCTTCTTGTAGGAAAAGCAAAATGTAAACGTTGACAAGCCATCTTTATGTTTATTTTTAAAATTACCTTTATTCAGTTAAAAAGAAGAAAAAACAATGGCAAAATACATGGAGCAAAACAGAAACAACTGAATAAAGCTATTTTTTTTAAATAGGCAAGCGACTGAATAATTAATGTTTCCACTGACCATGGGCCGCTCACCAGGTTTTCAGACAATAGCTCTCTCCCAGCCCTGCTTGCCAGGCCTGGGAACTTAACCTGGGATCTTCTGCTTGCACTTTGATGCTGTTGAAGTTTGGCTTTTCCTTTAGAGAAACTGAAGTTTCTGGCCCTCGTGGTCTTGAATATAGGTTTGGTTGAAATGCGTTGGCCCCTGATTTATACTATTTTACTTAGTGCTGTATTCTTGGATTGAAAGTGTCAGGA
This sequence comes from Urosaurus nigricauda, assembly GCA_034509955.1. Lineage (NCBI taxonomy): Eukaryota > Metazoa > Chordata > Lepidosauria > Squamata > Phrynosomatidae > Urosaurus > Urosaurus nigricauda. The sequence continues at coordinate 35,061,855 of JAOEGL010000007.1, read as the reverse complement.
GGCTGGAGGTTGTTCTTTCCAGCCTCAGTTTTAGAGAGATTCTGGGGAGTCCTTACTGCCATCTTGGGCTTATTGTATGTGAAAAGGAAGTTGCCGAGTGAGCAGGACCTCAGAGGACCCAAATCATCCTGAGAAACCCAAGTTCAGCTGTTGATGGGATCTTGCAATGTGTGCTTTCAGAAACAGGGGCACTAAAAGCTACATACAGGTGGAGGAAGTCTGAAGAACCTTTATGTTTTGGACTACAGGTCCCCAAATCCCTTACTGTTGACGATTCTGGTATGGAGATCCAAAATAATTGTTGGGCTGAATTCTCCTCCCTGCCTCCTGGAAGTAGGATGTAAGAGAGAAAAAGCAGTGAAATTTGGCTAGTGTTGGTTGTCTGCGGCAAGGTTAAAAGCCGGTTTCTTTCTTTCTTTTCTTTAGGTGGGCTAGTGAGGGGAGGCAGAAATAACCAGTCTTGAGGTTGGAGCTCGACGGGGCTTGTAAAATCAGCCGCCTACTCCTCTCCTTTGATGAGGTAAGAATCCTCCGTAGGCAGGGAGCTTTTGGAAACCAGAAGAGTAGGGACGGTTCTTGCTTTACGGGTTTGCCCGTGTTGTACCAGGGCTGGAGTCACCTCGTCCCTGTTTTTGTTGGCGGAACGGGCCGCCCGCTGTTCACCTGCACACCTGGGCCCACCTCACCTTCTCAGCATCTTTCAGCAAGACAGGCTCCATGGTGGTGGTAAACCATGGATTTGCCAGCAATTAGTCAGAAAAATGTCTCATTTCACGGCCTGGAGGAAAAAGGCCGAACGTGTGGACGCTTCCCCATTCATTGGCAGCTTTCAAAGTATCACAGAACTGATGGTAGCAGTGCTTGGAACAGTTTCTCTTTGGGGGCTGTGGCATCCCAGAATTGTCAGGCAGCTGGAATGGGAATTCTGGGATCTAAAGTCCAAAGAAGTAACTTTTCTGAGCTGCGGCTGGTGGACCTGAGAGTAGGCATATGCCCTCTGCTGTTCGCCTGCCTCAGCCCAAAGCGTGAACTGTGTGAATTGTTCTTCAAGGAAGATAAAGAGGTTATATGGTAGACCAGTTGTGACCAAAGTCAGAACCAAGCCATTCTCCTTCTGATGAGTATTATGCTTGTCCTTGCAAAACTAGAACATCCAGTATTAGCACTGTCTAGCACTGGTAGTTGTGATACGGTGGTCAAAATAATCAGTGCAGTTCTAGGTTGCATCAACAGGAATGAATGTAGCATCCAGATCAAGGGAAATAATAGTACCACTGTATTCTGCTTTGGTCTGGCCTCACCTGGTTGTACAGTGTCCAGTTGTGGGCACCACAATTCAAAGAGGATGCCAACAAGATAAAATATGTTGAGTAGGTAACCCAGATGGTCAAACATTTGGAAATCAGGCCTTATGAGGAGCAACTTAGTCCTACCTTCTGTCTTGTACGGAAAGATAGAATGAGTTTGTTTTCTGCTGCCCCAGAGACTAAGATACAAATGGATGGATTCCATTTAGAAGAAAAAGGGGTTCTGCCTAAACATTAGGAAGAACTTGGTTGTAAGAGACTACTCCAGGGGATGATGGACTCTCATTTGGAGGTCTGTAAACAGAGGCGGGATGGGCATTATTGGACCGTGCTTCAGTCACGGATTCCTGCATGACAGGAGTTTGGCTTAGATGGCCCTTGGGGGTCATTTCCAGCTCTAGGAGTCTCTGATTCTATAATTCACATCAGTGGTGACTCCAGGAAATAGTTGTGTGGAGGAGCCAGGGTTGAGCCCCTATGTTTTTTTCACTGGGCCGCGACTATGACATCCATAAGCCAACTCCTGGATGAGGAACCAGTTGCTTTCCTGATAGTGAGGGACTTGGATTCCCATGAGTCTTGGCCAAATGAAAAGGGAATGGGAAGGGAAGCTGTCTTTTAGCCACATCTGGAGGCGTGCAGTTTCACCAGCATGGCAGCCTCCAAGGAACTGGAACTACAGCTCCCCTCATCCACACTGGTCATTTTGCTGGGAGCTGAGAAGGGGTCTAATCTGGGGCAGCTGAGAGGGTTCAAGTTGGGGAAATCTGCCTTAAAACTGTATTTTTCCATTTTAATTCAGGTTTTAATTTTTGTTGTCAAGTGCCTTCAAGTTGACTTCCATTTTCTTGGCATGATTTATTCTGAGGAGGTCTGCCACTGCCATCCTCTGAGGCTCAGAGAGGCCGACTTGCCCAAGGTCACCCAATGGGTTTTTATGGCTGAGCAGAGATTTGAACTCTGGTCTCTTAGAATCCTAGGCCAAGAATCAAACCACTGCACTGGCTCTCAATAGTTGTTGTGTGTCTTACCAAGTTGTTCTGACCTATGGCAACACCATCCTAGTGTTTTCCTTGGTGTTCTTTCTTCACAGAAGGTTTACTGTGGCCTTTCTCTGAGGCTGAGAGAGTATGAATGACCTCAGTTCACATAATAGAGTTTTGTGACTGAGCAGCATTTGAATCTTGGTCTCCCAGAGCCTAGTCCAACATTCAGCCTTTATGCCACACTGACTCTGTTTTTATTTCGGTTAATCGGCTTTCCAGGATCCCTCTTCTGTTTATAAAATGGCTTTTTAATGTTAAACTCTAGAGGAGGGTCCTGGAAACCTCAAGGAGGCTCAATCCATCCTTTCTTTCTCCCAGGAAAGGATGATCTGAGGATGCTGGAGTTTTCTGATATAAGTAACAGAAATAGAAAAAAGATGTGAGACAGGAAGGGGGGATGAGATGAAACCAAACTGTGCAATGTCGGGCATGGGATGGGCAGGTGGGATGCTTTTACAAAGGTCATCTTTGGTATCTCCCGTGCCAAAGAAAAATAACTTTGCAACCCTCAGGACCAGCGTAGCGGAGATCCTGCAACGGTCAGAGGTTTTGCCACTCGTTCAATAATTTATCGTCCAAAGGCAGCGCAGCCCAGGTCTTCTCCATCTCTTTTCTTTCTCTTAAAGGCCACAGGGAGCACCAGGAGAGAGCTGGAGAGGAAAAGAAGGAAGGAAGAAGGTTTAGGATCCTAAATGTGGAAAAGCTGATTTTGAGGAAAGGGGCAGATGTGTCCCGTCTTGCCCGCTGCTGCTGCTGCTGCTGCCGCCGCCGAAGGAGTTGGGTGGGGTCCCCTCCTTGTTTGCATTAAGCCTTGAAGAGAGAGAGCTGGAGGTTGGGAAAGAGAAGAAGAGGGCGAGGAGGTGGGCGCTTTGCCCACTTTGGGGGATTGAGGCAATGGCAGCCTCCTCCCTGGCGCAGAGCAAAGAGAGGGTGGGAACCATGCAAATTTGTCCTGGCTCTCTCTCTCTCTCTCTCTCCCTTCCCTTTCCCCCACCACAAACACACTCACACAAGCACACACACTTTGGCACCCCAGCCAAGAGTGGAGGAGGCCTGCTCAAAGACTGATTGTTAAAGATGCTCCTCTCTCTCTCTCACACACACACACACACACACTCCCCCTCCCCGAAATCTCCACCCTCCTTCCCTTACCCTCTCTCTCAGCCTGGACCTAAGTTGCTGAGACCCACACTTTCTGTGGGGCTCTTAAAATGTGCACCCTCCCACTTACCACCCTCTTGGGATCAATAGGGGCCGGGTCCCTTTCCGTCTTCGTCCATCTCCTTCTCCTTAAAGAGGAAAACCAGAGCATTGCATCTGTGTATGCACATTTTAGATCCGCCGTGGTTTGAGGATTGGACTGCAACTCTGGAGAGCAGGGTTCAAATCCCTGCTTGAGCTTAAAAACCCACGGGGTGACCTTGGGCAAGTCACTCTCTCTCAGCCTCAGAGGACGGCAATGGCAAACCCCCTCTGAAGAACATGCCAAGGGAATCCTATGATAGGCCTTAGGGTTGCTGTAAGTCAAAAATGACTTGGAGGCACACAGCAACATATACATGTTACGACGAACTCCACGTGGTTTCCTACAGAGATCAGATGATGTCTCCGGAGGTTCTAGTGAGGCCGTAGTAGGATTTTCACTATTAAAATGCAGCTAAACAGATTATAATCAGCACTCCACATTTGTGGCTTTGACTTTTGCGTCTTTGATTATTAGCAAATTTTATTGATTTGGTCTCTCTAGAAACCTCTAGGTTCTCCAGCATGACTCTTCCAGAAGTTAACTGTGGATCCGTGCTGGAGGACCTAGAGATTCCTAGAGAGGTCTTCTCTCTGACAAAAAAGAATAGTTATTTTATTTGTGTTTTTCCATTTTTGTGGGGGATCCTGTGCCCCTAACCCCAGATAGTGTCGTTGTTGTTGTTCTTAATAGTATTGCATAGTATTTAGAAATAATTTTGGGCACTAAATATATGAAAATTTATTCATCAGCCTAAAAATAATATATTCTGTAATCTCTCCAATTTTTCTGTGGGGTGCGATAGGAAAACATAGCGTGATTTCTGAATTTTTTTTGGTTTTTTTCCTAGGGGTTTTCACATCTCTAGGAAGGAACCCTAAAGGCCATTTAGTCTGTTTTGCAGGAATCTGCTGCTAAACCATTCCTGAAAGGTGGACAGTTAAACCTTCCAAGGAAGTCCATTCCACAGTCAAAACAATTGGCTCGGCCAGAAAAAAGTTTCCTTAATGTTTATCCAGAATCTCCTTTCTCCTCAAATGATCAGAAAGGAGATTCTAGCTAAAGATCAGGACAGGTTATTGCTTTTCTCTTTCTTTACCACTTCTATCCCGACAAACAGAAATAAAGCTGTTTCTCTCTCCCGCTCCTCTGAAGATCTTTTTTTGGTTAATTTTCCAAGCTTCATTTCCCGGATTTTGCTTTTCAGGAAGGGGAGAGGAGGGGTGGGCAGCTGGGTGGGACGCCAAATAACAGGGCAGAGTTCCTAGGAATTTCTTCACAGGCTCATCTCCCTCCCAGAGTTAAATTTTTTACACCCCATGTCATGTCGGGAAAGTCAGAAATGCTGCTCGCTTGCCATGTGCCGGGAATGAAGATGCATAGAATCACAATGTTGGAAGGGATCCCAAGGGCCATATAGTCCAGCCCCACACCATGCAAGAATAGGCAAGTAACGGACTTCTGAGAGACACCCCTCCAACCGATGTTTAAAGACCTCCAAAGATAGAGGGTCCAGCATACTCCGAGGCGGTCTGTCCCACTATCAAACAGCTCTGACGTTCAAAAAGTTCCTGCAAATGTTTAGGTGGAATCTCTTTACTTGTCATTTGAATTCATTGGTTTGTTTTCTATTCTCTGGAGGAGCAGAAAACAAGCTTGCTTTGGACACACTCCACATCTTTTTGGGTACCACAATTCAAAAAGGATGTGGAGAAACTGGAGCGTGTCCAAAGGAGGACGACTAAAATGGTGAAGGGTCTGGAAACCATGAAGTCCTATAAGGAACGACTTAGGGAGCTGGGAATGTTTAGCCTGGAGAAGAGAAGGTTAAGAGGTGAAATGATAGCCCAGTTTAAATATGTGAAGGGATGTCACATTGAGGAGGGAATAAGCTTGTTTTCTGCTGCTCCAGAGACTAGGATGTGGATCAGAGAGTGGTGGAATCTCCTTCCTTGGAGGTCTTTAAGCAGAGGCTGGATGGCCATCTGTCAGGGATGCTTTGACTGAGAGTTCCTGCATGGCAGGGAGTTGGACTGGATGGCCCTTGGGGGTCTCTTCCAACTCTGTGATTCTATAACCTTCTAATAGGGTTTCAGGAGTCAAACCCAGGTCTCCTGGAGCCCTAGTTCAACTCTCAACTTGAATTCAAAAACTAAACGAGCCTGGTTTACTCTATGAGATGTATGGGAGGATTTTTTTTTTTAAAAGAACACCTCTCTGCCTTTTCCATCCCATAAGTTATAATGAAAATGAAGCGTTCAAAAACTAGGGCCCACAACCAAACCCTTGGGATTCGCACCCACCCCCAGGCCTTTCCCTTCTTAAGCCAGTGGAAATTTCCTATCAGGTGCTTCTCCCACCCACCTGCCCTTACTCAGCCCCCGGCCCATCCCTTTGCGGTGGCCTTCTGCCAGCGCATGCCAGCGTGCCAGGGGTTGAGATTGAACCAGAGCTGCTGAATGGGTGTTTTTTAAAAAATTATTACACGTTTTTATTTTTGTCGGAAATTCTCCTTTCAAGTGAAATAAGAAGGTGCAGGTTCTCCAAAAGCGGATGCAGTATATTCTGAGGTACAACCAGCAAAAGGCGCTTCTTGGAAAATAAAATATCATTAGACCCACTTGTTTCCATGGGGAGGAGAGGTGGGCCATATCCAGTCTCCGTGGCACTGAAAGTCAGTAGCTTCTCAGGCTCAAAGCAGTGGCTGCTGATCATCTTCTCCTTGGTCTTCACAACAACCCTGGGAGGTAGGCCAGGCTGAGGAAAAGAGAAAAGTGACCCTGGGTCACTGCATTTTTGCAGCCCAGTGAAGATTCAGACTTCCCCACATCCTCATTCAGGGGTGTAGCCACTAGTCCTCTATCCCCTATTATTCCTCTCCTGAGGATTTCTGGGAGTTATAATTTCTGGATTGCCCCATGATCCCCAGCCCTGCTTCCGAGAACCTTCAAGCCCTCGATGGCCTTTCAGCTCCAATCTGCCACCCTACAGATGCTAAATGGAGGCCTACTTTGCAGGACTGTCATAAGGTTAATGACTTTGAACCAGCTGAAGCAGGTAGAAGGAACAATAAGACATGGAAGATAAATGTAGTATCCTGTGGAATAATACTCTATAACCACACTGTTCTCCTAGACCAGGGATGCTGAACTTGTAGGTTTGCTGGACTCTAAATCCCTTCAGCCCCAGACGCAGATGATGGGAGTTGCTGTGGGTTCCCTCCATTTGAGGTGGACTGGGTGACCTTTGGGGGCTCCCCATCCAGTGTCTGTGGTTGCAACCGCGCAGGTTGTAATTTGGAAACGTGGGCTGAGTGGGGCCTGGCCTAGAATAAAAGGCACCCGGCATGGAGTCCCCACATTCCTGGGCAATGAAACCAGCAGCCTCGGCCCCGGGTGGCATCGGAAGGGGGAGGCTTGGCACGGGGAGGTGCCCGGGTGGGGGAACGGGTTTGGAGACAGGCTCCCCTGTTGCGACACCTCTCTGCAAGCTGTGAACCCACTTTGCCTCCCTCTTGGCATGGGGAAGGGCCGCTGCGGTGCCCTCGTGGGGAGCCGACCAGCCGGACAGACCAGATTTCCCTTGGCACTGGGCTTCGCCCGCCTTCGTGCCACGCGGGGATTCGGGGGAAATCAGTGGGCCTTTCTTCAGCAAGGATTTGCCCCCATGGCTGGAAAAAACCTTAGTTTGCTTTCAAGGCCCTAAAACTTTTGGCGATTTAATACCTCTAGTGGTTCCCAGAGCCTCTAATGTTTATATGTATGTCTTGCCTTTGTTTCTCTCTGGCTGTCCCTCCCTTTTTCTTCACAACAACCCAGTGAAGGAGGATGGCAGTAACAGCTCTCTTTTCCTGCAGGAACCTCCCTTTATCTTCACAACAACCTTGTGAGGAAGGTCAGGCTGGAAGGAAGAGAGCATGAGCCATTGACAGTCACTAAAGTGAGCATTTTTCATAGCTCGGTGGAGATTTGAACCTGGATCTTTCCAGCCAGCAATATCCTAAAGATATGCCCAGGGGTCTGTCCACACTGTGCAAGTACAGTAGTTTGATTCCTCTTTAGCTGCCATGGCTCCATCCTGTGGTATTCAAGGATTTGTGGTTTGATGAGATACCCAGAATTGTGTGCTGTTTTTCCCTGAATCAGAGCTCTTTGGCAGAGAATAGTGGTGGGATACATAGCACGGTGTTTTGGTGTGAGATTGGACTACGACTCTGGAGAACAGGGTTCAATTTCCACTTTGCCATGGAAAGCCGCTGGGTGGCCTTGGCCAAGTCACACACTCTCAGCCTCAGAGGAAGGCAAAAGCAGCCCTCCTCTGAACAAATCTTGACAGGAAACCCTTGTAATAGCTTTTCCTTAGGCTCCATATAAATTGGATAACTTGGTGGCCTTTGAGATCTCTTCCAACTCTGATTCTAGTCCTTACGGGTCCCAGAAAGCTTGCTTTCTAGGGCCGATAGCTGCAGAGACCATTTTGAAAGCAAAACCTTGCAAAGTCTCCCAGGGGAGCGAGCTAAGATTTTCCCAGGGGTTGAGGGCTGGACGGAAAACGGCGAGGAGGAGCCAAACGCCAAACCTGTTCCCCGTGGCAAGCCCAACCCAAATGTACAGTGCAGAAAATTACACACAGAGAGAACATTATTCCTGGGTGGGAGTCTGGGATGGGCAGTCTCCTAGTCCTGATGAAGGAAAAACTCATCCAGAGAGGCTCCGGGCACCTTGAAGGGGGAAAACAGGTTTGTGTGGCGTCGCGATCGAGGCACACGTGGAAATTGCAAAAGAAAGAAGTCGAAGGAAAGTGAGGTTGATTCACACCGCTGGTGCAGATTGCAGAATTGCTGCAGAATCAAAGGATTCCCTCTTATGTGTAGAGGTGTTCCTTTTTTGTTTCAAAAAATGAACTAGATTTAGTCCTTATTCCAGAGAGATGTGGCCATTAGGAAAGGGAGCCCACAATGTAGGGAGAAGTGACTTGTGTGTTTGCGCTTGTGTTCTGGGTGAGAATAAAATTGGAGGAGCTCAACTATGGAGTGCTCTCCAATGGGTTTTGCATGCAGATGGTCCCTTGTTTTTGCTTTTTTGCATGCATGTGTAGATGCCTTCAAATCTCCAGTCGACTTACAAGTGTGAATTTCACAGCGTCTTCTCGGGCAAGGAGTCCTCAGAGATGGTTTTGCCAGTTCCTTCCTCTGCCGTACAGCCTACGGTGCCTGGTATCCGTTGGCAGTCTCCCATCCAAGTCTTAAGCAGGGCTGTCCCTGCTTGGCTTCCAGGATCAGGCAAGGCCTGGTGCCTTGAGAGTATTCAGGCCTTTGCTCCTGTAGTGTCTTGATTGGTTTTCTGCAAGGGAACGGTGTCCAAGGCAGTGGACTGTGTCAAACTGCTTGGCTACTTCGTCATGATTATTTCTTTCAATGCAAAAAGAGGTAAAGTTTTAAGCTTCTGTTTGTCTTTCTTATGAAGGCTGCTTCTGGCTACTGCTGCTGCTGCTGTTTCCCAAGGTCTCTGCAGAGCCCCGGGTGAGGAGAGGCCAGCTTGCTCCGACCTGCCTTTGCCGTTCCAGAGGGAGCGAAAGCGGCTGCGTTGGTGGGCAGGATGGGCTTAGGCGCTCTTCCTCGGGGGCTGCGGACGTGTGGAACGGAGAGACAGAGGAGGACATCCGGCAGCCTTTCTGAAAATGCAGCTGGGTTACCCCATCATTCACAGCCCCAGCGAGAACACCTCTCCAGAGGATGAGGGGCTCCTCCGTTCCCTTACTTTCCATCTCCTCCTTAAATGTGTATTATTTAGCAATGCCAAAGGTACTGCGGCGCAAAGCCTTTCCTCACCACCAAGGAAATCATCAGGCTCCTTAGAGAGACTGTCCAATATGTTTCCAGGGGTAGCCGTGTTGGCTGTACAAGGAAGGACAAACACATCCAAAAAGGATTGGGCCAACCAAAATGCACAAAATACATGTTGCAACCTTTCAAAGCTCCACTGGCTTCTTGATCAGGCAGATGCATTAAAAATATTACAGAAGAAAGAAAAGTAGGAGGAGGCTAGTGTCACAGGCCTAGATTTTTGCAAATATGTTGTTCTCAGTTAAGAGAATATGGAGGGATAGCCGTGCAGACAAGAAGCAATCCCTTTTGTCTCCAGTCTGGGAAATAAAATCTAAACTCTGTTTATATTTGATTTATTCAAACAATATGATTGTGTGCTTAAAATTTCTGAGCAAGAAAATGTCCCTGAATTTCTCTGCAACATACCTGGCATTTAATATTCTTTTTTAAAAAAAATTGTTATTTTGAAACTGGAGTTCATATATTTCTATCATCTCAGACATTCCAGTTCCACAGACCTCATTTGTTACACATTATATAGAACTTCAGGACATTTTTATGGCTCAAAACTTTTAAACAAATATATTTGATGTTCCGTCTAAGGAGCCTGAGGACATACAAGGTGGTGAAGAAAGAGTTCTGCATAAAGAGCTTTGGTGCAAATGGTTGGAAACACAATGAGGCATTGGTGGTTGGTGATCCCCCAGGTCAGTGGGGCCATGAATCCATACCAGGTTTTGGTTAGATTTACATGAACTCTCTGAGCGCTTAAGAAATAGGGTTTAGCACCTTGGACAGTTCATGGTAAGCCTGAATGAAACCCTGGAGTGGATTCACTGCTGCACTAATATAGGAGCTTCCACTTCAAGGGATAATCCTATCTTGACCAAGATTTTATGAAGCTTGGAAGATCCCACCTTAACCAGTGTCTTATGGAGCTTGGAGGGATACCATCTTGACCAAGATCTTATGAAACTTGGAAGATCCCATCTTGACTAAGTTCTCATGGCGCTTGGAGAGTCCTATCTTGACTAATATCCCATGGAATCCTATCTTGACCAAGATCTCATGGATCTTGGAGAATCCTGTCTTCACCAAATCCCATGGAGCTTGGAGAATCCTATCTTGAGTTGGCCAAGATACCATAGAGCTTGGAGTTCAAGATGGACCCCCTTGATTCTGCTCCCTTTCTTGGAACACAATCTGTGTTATGTCTTTGCTTCTTTTATTTTAATTTTTTTAAAATCAGTCTTGAACTCCTCAGTTGGTGAATTGAATCCATAGCTTTTCAGTTGTCTTTTTTTTTTTTTTTCAAGGAACAGCTGCGTTTTGAGAAAGAGAAGGAGAAGGATGTTGCTTTAACCTGGGACTTGGGGGAAAAAATCCCAACCCAACCCAACTTGCTGGAGGGAAGTGGGTGTTTTGATGTCGACACAGTTTGATGGGGCTTCCTCCGGCCGTCCACGCACGATCCGGCTTGCACAAGGGGTCTCTTGTGCTCGTGGCGTGCGAGGTCGCCGTTCAAAGGCGGTTGAATCCCGCAGCATCCCATGATCTGCGCCTCCTTCTCTCCCTTGGCACTCGGTGGATGTTTCGTGCTTCTCTTTCCCCAGACCCCAGGGAGGGTTGGGGGTTCATCCTAATCTGAAAACCTCCTCTGTGTCCACTTTTTTTCCACCCCTGAGCACCATTGTGACGGTTTGGGGCAGGGGGCAATCTTGCCTGAAGATGACAGACCCGGGTGGCAGATGCAGGGCTGTGTTGTGTCCTGAACCCTTCATTGAAGGGAGACAGCCAGCTTGTAAACCACGTGTGGGTTTTATTTGTGGAAAGAGCAGGGGGTGCATGTGCTATCTTTGCCTCGGGCAGCAAAATATCTTGGGTCTGCCCCAAAGGCAGCATTTAAAAATAGCAGATGGTACAGTAGAGAAGCCTGTGTTTCCTGCTCTCTTTCCATTGCAAAAACCTTTTGGGTTGTTTAGACCAGTCTTTGGCTGCGTCCACACTGTAGAAATAATGCATTTTGGCACCTCTTTAACCGCCATGGTTCCATGCTATGAGATCCTGGGATCTGTAGTTTTGTGAGATACAGTGGGCCCTTGGGATATGCTGGGGTTTGCTTCCAGAACCCTTGACGGATATCAGAATCTGTGGATGCTCAAGTCCCATCTCAAGTCGGGCAGTAAAATGGTGTCCCTTATACATATAAGATGGCAAAGTCAAGGTTTGCATTTTGGAATTTATATATATTTTTGGAATATTTTCAAGCAGTGGATGGTGGTATTCATGGATAAAGAATCTGTGGCCAACTTCTCGAACGCTCTTAAACGTATCCCATTAATGGTGAAGAGGGAGAACATGAGGACTAGCGGCATGTTTGAAGGGGACGATCCCACCTTGGGGGGGACTTTCCATGTATTAATTGGTTTTCCCAGCATCCGTCGCTCGGTGTGTCCTACAAGTTGTACCAGAATTACCTTTGGTTTTGTTCCCGCGTCAGCACAGAAGTAGGCGGGAAGCCAGTTTTTCCTCTCTGGGTATTGCTGGGCAGGGTGGTGGAAGGCTTGTGGGCTAATAAAGCCTTATATTTATACTGGCAATTTGAAAAAAAAAAACACCAACCCGGGTTCCTAGCCCTCATGGTTGTGAAGTTAGGGTTGAAAACTGGACAAAGCCTAGGTTTCGGTCCTTTTGGGCATTCCTTGGCCCACCCTTTCTGTGAATCAAAATATTCAAGGTAATGATTTGATTAGGTACTAATTTGATTTATCTGTCCGAGTTGCAGGCCTCTGTCATCCTCAGCCCTGGAGAAATACAGAGCATGTAAAGCAGGAGTATGGGAGGCATGTCATATTTTAGGATCTCCCTGAGACATTTCAAGCCCGGGAAATAACCGCTTTTAACAACAAGAGGTGAACAAAAGTCCTCTCGTTGCTGATGCTGCAAAACACCTTCCAGCTAGAGAGAGGATGAGGAGAAAAGGAGACACTGGCTAGCTATAAAAGCTGTTTAAAAAGCCTTTGCAAAAGGAAGCTTCATTGTCAGAGGGTTTGAAAACTGGAAGTGATTTCTGGTCACGTCCTGTTTTGAATAAAAGGCCTAAAAATGTGGCCCTAGAAAGCACTTTAGAGGAGAATATTTTGTGGTGCGGGTTTTTCTAGTGCAGCTTTCCACAGTTGTCCACAGTTGTATAAAAGTAGTAATCACTGTGTGTGTGTTTGTGTGTCTGTTCAAGTCACCTTTTGACTTAGGCCATGAATTTCACAGGGTTTTCTTAGGCAAGGAATCCTCAGAGGTGTTTTTGCCAGTTGCTGCCTTTGAAAAGAGAGCCTCCAGCACCTGATATTCTCTGGTGGTCTCCCATCCAAATCCTAGCCAGGGCTGACCCTGTTTAACCTCCAAGATCAGAGAGGATCTTGTGCCTTTAGGTTACTTACTACTACTACTAACAATAGCGATTGCCCATGTGTTTTCATTCTCCCTTCTCTCTCCTTCTCCAGCCCTCTGGTTTCGGCATGGAGGGCGGTGTGGACGGCCCGATCGGGATCCCTTTTCCGGACCACAGCAGTGATATCCTGAGCAGCCTGAATGAGCAGCGGAACCACGGGCTGCTCTGCGACGTGGTGATCCTGGTGGACGGGCAGGAGTTCCCCACCCACCGCTCGGTCTTGGCGGCCTGCAGCGAATACTTCAAGAAGCTCTTCACCTCGGGGCTGGTGGTCGACCAGCAGAACGTGTATGAGATCGACTTTGTGACCGCCGAAGCCCTGTCGGCGCTGCTGGAGTTCGCCTACACCGCCACCCTCACTGTCAGCACTTCGAACGTCAGCGAGATCCTCAATGCCGCCACGCTGCTAGAGATCCAGGCGGTCAGGGACGTTTGCACGGATCTCCTCGAGAGGAAGATTCTGGCCAAAAATGACCAGATGGACACAGTAGATCAAATTGATCAAAGGAACCACCTCCGAGCAAAAGAGTACCTGGAGTTCTTCCAAAGCAACCCCATCAACGGCCAACAGGGCACTTTTTCGTGGACCAACCAAGACTTGCGAGACCTTCAGAGGCTCGGCCTCCGGGGGCAAGAAGGGGCCGAGGATGAACCGGAGTGCAACGGCATGGACTTCTACCCGCAGGCTGCCACCCTCAACGACAGACCAAAGCTGAACGAATGCGACCCTGACAGCAACCACGGCATGTGGTTGGACCGGGAAGAGGACGAGGCCGCCCACGGACCCTTGTTCCCACCCTCCCAGAATGGACAATATGGTGGGCGTGCGGCGGGAGAGGACGAGGTGCCGCCGGCGGTTCAGCTGGACCAGCAGGAGGTGGGCCATTCCCCTGCCTTCGTCCCCGGGGCCGGGGAGGGCGAGGAGGCGGATGCCGCCCGGGAAGTGGACGGCCTGGCCGCCAGCGCCCTCCTCCAGCAGATGATGAATTCCGTGGGGCGGCAGCAGACGGAGGACGAACGCAAGGACGACGACGGGGTCATGGATTATTACTTGAAATATTTTAGCACTTCCCAAGAGGGCAGGGAATATCCCTCCTGGTCTCAAAAGGTGGAGAAGAAAATACGAGCGAAAGCATTCCAGAAGTGCCCCATCTGCGACAAGGTGATCCAGGGGGCCGGGAAGTTGCCCCGCCACATCCGGACCCACACGGGCGAGAAACCCTATGAATGTAACATTTGCAAAGTTCGGTTTACGAGGTAAGGGGGAGGCGGCTGGGAGGGTGCCGGAGGCTGGTGAGATTAGGGTACGCCCTGAACACCGGGCAGAGAATGGTGGCCTCTTAAGAACCTCTGTCCTGTAGCTTGAATCCATGGCTCTGTGTCCTAGTCTCTTGAACAGCAGAAAACACTCTTGCTCCATCCTCAAGATAATATCCCTTAAAACATTGTTCTGTCTTCCCTGGTTCTTTCCTCTCCCAGAGTGAAGATATAGGAGCATCTCCTTGTCCCACTGTCAGCCCCTTTTTTCAATAACTCCCTCCTGATTATTGTAAGCAGCTACCCCCATAGACACCCCCGTGCCCAACCTTTTCCTAATCTCATTGCAGCGATGGGAAAAATAATTTAGCAGAGGGTGAGAATGCAGCTATTCAGTTACTCATAGTTTAAAGGCAACTGGTTACAATACAGTGTTTTAGCTTAGTTTTTGCTGTTAGCTATGTGCTTATATACTTTTATTCTCGTTGTTGCTGTCATGTGGCTTCACATCGTTTCTGATTTAAATAAATTTATGGCGACCCTACGGTGAGCCTATCAAAGGGGTTTCTTGGCAAGATTTCTTCAGAGGGGGCTTGCCACCATTACCTTCCTCTTTAAGGCTATAATCAACACTCCAGATGGTTCCTGGAAGTTGCTTGGATAGCTAAACAAACAGGGGCCTTCCACTGATCTTGCTTTTCCTCATTTTCCCCACAGGCAGGACAAGCTGAAGGTCCACATGAGGAAACATACCGGTGAGAAGCCGTACCTTTGCCAGCAGTGCGGGGCGGCTTTTGCTCACAACTACGACCTGAAGAACCACATGCGCGTCCACACCGGCCTGCGCCCCTACCAGTGCGAGAGCTGTTTCAAGACTTTCGTCCGCTCCGACCACTTGCACCGGCACCTTAAAAAAGATGGTTGCAATGGGATCCCTTCCCGGAGGGGACGAAAACCCCGGGTGAGAGATGAGGCCGTTGCGCCGGCCCCAGCCTCGAATCCTGACGACGGAAGCTTTGCGGGCGACGGCGACGGTGGGGAGGAGGCAGAAGAGTTGCGGGATGCCATCTTGCCGCAGGACAGCCTAGAACAGCACTTTGAGGATAACTCTCACGCCGACGCGGTGTCAGGAAGTTTGAATGTAGCGGGGGGTTCGTCTGAGGGTAACACGCAAGAACTCGCCTAAACCAAAAAAAATCAAAGCAAAACAACAACAAAAAAGGTGTCACAAAATCTAGTTATAACTTTCCTCCAGTTCTTTTTGAGAGAGAGAGAGAAAAAAAAATGCACACACGCATACACACACATATATATATGGTTTCCTTTTACCCTTTTTTGCAGGGCAGGGAAAAGAAAAGTAAAGAATTAGCCTTATAGGTCTATATAATATATCTGTGTGATCTTCCCCATATTAACTAGTTAATCATAATAACTTCTCGTAGCCATGAATTAATTTTAAACATCCCCTCCCTCCTTGAAACAAGATCAGAAAGTGAGCAAAGTTTGGGCGGGTTGGGAGAAGGATATCTATAGAACATGAAATGAAGCTTCCAGAATTTTAATTAATGTATATATATATAGACACACATACACACACACACACGTAAATATTATATTGGAGATTTTATCTATTTAAGCAACCAGACTGTTCCAAAGGAACACCAAACAGTGTGTCGATTGGCTTTAAAAGTTATAGAAGCTTAGGAAAGATTCTTTCTTTCTTTCTTTCCTTCCTTCCTTCCTTCCTTCCTTCTTCCTCTCCATCAACGTGAGATATTTGTTTTATTTCCCAAGAATGTCCACAGGGAAGTTTCTCCCTTTCCTTGATTTTAAATTTATATGTATCTGCATATAAACCTTTCAACCACAGACTTGCTATATATGCTAGAAAATATTGGTTAGGACCTGGCTTGCTTGCTATGGCCCAGATTTTGGGGGCTTGCTGGGTCTCCTGTTCCTGTAAATCAGGAAAGAATGAATTTATTTTTTAAAATGTACATTAGAAAATGCCATTATCCCCTCTAGGGATTTGTGGGGAGCAATTTTGCTTTGTTCCAGGCCTATTTTAGGCCTGGGGGACAGAGTTCCCTCTCCCACACAAAACAATGGTGATTCGACCATCTAAAATCCAGAGAAAGGAATAATTTACATAGAAACAGAATCTGTTCAGTTCCACTGGTGGAACGAGTCGGATTTAACTGAAGTCACGGCCAAAACAATTTGTTTGTTTGTTCCCCCACTTGCCTTTCCCCGGGTCAAATGCATTATTTTGCAGGCCTTATCCCGTAAACCTGCGTCTCACAAGGTTTACTTTAGAGGAACTCTGTCCAGAGCAATGTGGGGCTGCAAAGCCCAGTCTCTTGGCATATGGGTTTGGATAGCCCATTTAGTTCCTGTTCTGAGGTAGTTTGGATCTATTTCCATGATGCTTTCTCCCCTCCTGACAGAGACGTTCTGGGAGGTTAAAAGTGGCCATAGATGCTTAAGCATTCATGGCCTGCCAGAAAGCCAAAGGTAAAAACATGCTGATAATTTGGAGAAATAGCTCTGTGGAAGGGCAGTTTTGGCTAGGAGGGGCTCCGGCCGCCTGCCCTCTCCTTCCTCCTGTCCAAACTCTTTTCCATTTGCACACTTTAAACATTTGCTCCTGGAAAGCTAAACCTTTTCAGGGTGAGCCTCTACAACATCTTAGGTTCACGCATTCATTCCAAGGAAATTTAAAAGGGATAAACCTTTGTGGACCCTGTTTGGGATTCCTGAACCCTTTGGGCTGAGAGATTTGTACTTCACCGTGGACGGGTGCCTCTGGCGTGAACGTACCGCAAGCGTCGGGATTTATGCTTGGGCATATCCTCCGTCGGAGAGGTGAACCAGGAGAGCATTTGGAGAAAACAGAAAGGCTTGTGGCAGCGGGGAAGAGATGCCTTGAACCCAAATAGTCTCCGCGTTTACTGTTCTCCTGGCCTGGTGAAGTACAACCCACTCTTCATCTCTTATTTTAAACCCCCCTCTGCCCATAATCCCCCCTTTGGTACCGCATTTGCCTGGCGTTGGCTCACCTAACACAAAACAAGCCGACCGTTGCGGCAAAAATGTGTGTTCCCTCCCCATCCCGGTCATCTCTGACCTGTTCTCTGCTCCCCTGTTTGTTGAATTTTTTCTACGTAGCCCAATTTGCAAGACAGAGAGGGTGGGTTTTTTGGACCACCGAAGGGCTTCGTGGTCTGAGCTATCTTTCCCGGTGGTCCGCACCTCTCATGTAGAAGTATAGCAGTCCTAGGTCCAGCTAGCGGCAGTATCAGGTTGACCGAAGGCAGCGCTCCCTCGAAGCTAAAAAACCAAGGACACCTTTTAGCCATTTTCAGGATCTTATAAATGCACAGTTTTAAAACGATGCGAGAGAGAAAGAGTCGATCTTCTTTCGTTCCCAAGCACTTTTTAGATACATTTCCCCCTCCTCCTCCTAATTTGAAGATTTGCAAAGGTGAACCGTTTGGTTGAATGTAAAAGAGCAGGGAGTGCGTGGTGTGTGTTTGTGAATGAGGGGTTTGGGTGGGAAGAGGTGGATGTTTTATTTAATACAGGAGAAAAAAAGCAATAAAAACACACAAAAAATAAGATTAGAAACAAACAAAAGAAGTCTTAGCACTTTGAAATGGAACGGGTACTTTGAAATCACTTTATCTTAATTTAAAAGAAATATATATATATATTAAAAAGAAAGAAAGAAATATGTTTACACGTTGAAACCATCTTCTACAGAGAGAAATTTATTATTGTTTGTTGTTTTTATTAAAATAATTCCTAAAATTGAATTTATTTTTGTAAGAGAAACAAAAAAAAAAAAACAAACCACAAATATGTACGTATATCTCTATATATCTATATATTTGAAACCGAGAGAAAGAGACACTTAAATGGAATCCACTGTTTTCGTTCGCCGATTAATTCTGAAACGAAAACAAGCAAAATGGGAGGATCGGAGTTAATTAGATTCTGTGACACAGAAACGTTTAGAATTCAACACAAACAAACAAAACAACCCTCAGAAGTGATTTGCACTTCGGGAAAAATAACCATAAAATATACAAAATGGAAGCTTGAATTTTTAAGCAGGAATCATGAGGTTTATTTTGTGTATGGTTTATTTTCCCCCCTTCCCTTTTTTGTTCTTTGTTTTTTTAAAAATGTCTTATAATATAGCCAGTGCTGACCTGTGTGTTTTCTCATTGGTTTCCCCATCATCCTCGGTCACGGCCGTCAAGTCCTGGTGCCTTCTTCCTTGCAGTTTTAAACAACTTGGGTTTCCCGCTGTCTTCTAACCCAAGCTTTCTTTTCAGATTGCTGAGCGAGACTGGTTTTTTGCAGGGATATGATCTGTTTGCATTGGTGAATGAATAAAGCCATTTTCTATCAAGGGTGGGAAACGGCTCCCTGGTCCGCCACCGAAACCTCCAAACCAAAACCAGAGTTTTTCAGCATAGCTTGGTTCCGCTTGCAGCGGCCTTTTATTTGGATTTCTCCTTCTTCCCAATTCTTCCCTCCTTCCGTCATGCTGCAAGCCAAGCTGTCCTGCCTCCCTTGTCAGTTCTGTCCTTTGTGGATCATTAAGGCAGAATTATTTGGAAAACTTCATTGTGGGAGTCTGTTTCCCCAGTGAACCTGCGTATGTAATTCTGGTGTCCATAACACAAGACAAGACGCTCTGTTTTGGCTCCTCCAAAAATGCTTCTTCCCTTTTTTGCAGGGTAGCCAGAAACAAGAAAAAAATTGCCATTAAATCTCCCGATAGTTGGAACTTGGAAGGAAGATAAAAGGATGCAAAACCTGGTTGTAAGAAGGTGGCAAATGATGGCCAGCTGAGCATCCTCCATACAGTCTCCTTGCTTTTCTTGGGGCTTGCAAGGAAAATTGGAAGATGGCAGGTTTGGGGACTGGCCAACCTCTGGTGCTGGAAGTATGGGAAGGGGCTGCAACGTCCCAATTTCTGTACCTCCAGCTGCATTAAAAAGCTTTATTTGAGTCTTGGGAGAAAGGTGTGGTAGAAATCAAATGGACTGATAAAGACAAGACATTTCTAGCAAACCTGCTCCAATGCAAATTCAAAATGATAAGATCCATGATGAATTCAGTGGAGGCCCTATCACATGCCTCACCATCCCAAGTCATGCTTTTTTAAAACGAAAAACGTTCAGCTAGTCTCGCTCGGCCAAAGACGGCGGAAGGAGGTCCCAGGCGCTTAGACGGACGTGGCACAGGCTCCTTTCCCCTTCCTTTCCCCTTCCTTCCTTCCATGGAGATCCTCGGCTTAGCACTGACTTTAAAATGATTGCATATGCAAAAACTAGCGTGCGACTTTGTAAATAGATAGTTACATGAGATTCTTTATTGTAATCAGAAGTTGTGGTATCTCTTCCCATTCGTTTGGCTCCTCCATTTCCATGATTATTCATGTTCCGTGTGTATTTCTCTCCTCTCTCTGTCTCTCTCTCTCTGTTCCCATCCAAAGCCACCTAAGAGCCCTTTCCAGAATAATAGGACTTCCCACCTGTCTTGGTTTCTATGGCACAAGAGATTTTTTAAAATCCCCTCCCTGCCCTTCCAAAGTCAGGGATCTCGGTTTTAACGTCCGAACCCGTCCCACCCAAACAGACTTCCCTAAGTAAGTGACTTTGGCCCCTTCTCTGAAATCCAGAGCATCCTTTTAATCGAGAAGGAATCCCTTCTTTTGCCACACACAAAAGGAGGGACAAGTTTGGGGAGATGTGACCAGTTGACATGAGATGCCTAGTAATGTCATGTCCTGCTTGCATCCTTCTCCTCGTAGTTGTTTCCCGTCCCCAAATAACGCCGCTCTTGGACAGCTGTCCTTAGTGTTGGCCCCTTTTTCGATTCGCCTGAACCTAAAAGCGAAACAGTGGTGGAATGGAGGTGCAAAATGTGAGATGACCAGTCTTGGAAGCTTTTTGTTTTTCACCCACATTAGCGCTTTTCTTTTGCGTTTGGTTTTTTAAGGCTCCCTTCTTGAATCGTCTCCCTGCCTGTGGTCTCCCTTCTGCTCACTCTCCATCTCCAGTTTGAGAAGCATTTTCCTTATCAGATATTTCGTACAAGTTCCACATACTTCTTTTCAGTTTCCCGCTCTCTGCAGAACTTGCTGGCTGACCCAGGGTACCCTTTAGGGTATACCAACACAACCTAATTTTTAAAACATTTCTACACACACACACACCACTCCAGTCTCGCCTCTTTTTTGGAGAATCCTGGATAGTCCGGTGGCTCCGTCAGGAGAATCCAGATGGGCTGGAAATCTGTTTCCGGCGAATGGCAAAAGGGGAAAACGCAACACTTGCGTGAAGCCACCAAATCCAGGATTCGTTCAGGGAAGCTGTGACTGGTATAAAACCCCATCTTGGTTGTAGTGTCGATCTGTCTTTCCTTCCTCTTTTCACGCATCTCTCCGTTGTTGTTGTCGCTGTTGTCGTTTTCCTCCTGAGCAGAGATAGCGCACCTTATTTGTCATGGCATTTTCCCTTTGAGGAATAGAGAGCGGGGAAGGTTTGTGTGAGATTTGTGTGACGCTTGTGGTGGGGCTTCAAGCATCCACGACGGCAACACTTTCACACAAGCCTTCGATGCGTTTGCACTAAAATGACACAAGAAAAAGAGAGAAAATGGTGTTCCTTCTCGGCGTAGAGAGGTCCTCATTTTGGGATTATGCGCTGCCTTAACCTCCGTGATTCCCGCTTTGTACATGTGGCAACGACGACAACCACAACAACAAATGAAGAGATACTACTCTCTTTGCATGGGGGGGGGGGGGTTCATTTCCTCAAATCACATAACTGTATATATATATAAGGCGTTTGATTTCCTTTTTGTTTAACAATTATTATTATTATTATTGTTTTATTTTATTTTTTAAAAAAATATGCAGGTTGTGATAAAGTGTTGCCAAAGAAATTGTTGATTTTTACCACATTTCAGGTAGGAAAAAAAAAAAAAGAGGATCAACTACTAAAAGACATCGACGGAAAATGTAACGTTTCCCTTATTGGCTTTTTTTTGTTGTTTAAAAAACCCCATCACTCTTACTATTTCTTGATCCAGAAAAATCAAATGTAATTTCAGTCGAATGGTTGAACCTGTACTTTCCAGGGTCTGTGTGTCTTCTACGTCGGCGTCTTCAAAATATTTTTGGGGGGAAGGTGAGGGGTTTTTGTTCGTTCCGCCACTGCTGTGCCATTGACTTCCACCCATAATGGGAGATTTTGGGGAAACGTTTGGGGTTTTTTTATGTCAATGGACCGCTGGAATGGGGAGAGGTTATTGGAACGGAGTGGATTCCATTGATGGCGGAACAGTAATAATAAAAGCTGAGAATTTCCACCAAAAGTCTTTTGGCCTAAGATGCATGCAGGACATTTTAAGCTAAGAAAGGGGTTTTTAGGCTGCATCCACACTAGGGAAATAACCCAGTTTGGCACTGCTTTAATTGCCTTGGCTCAAGGCTATGGGATTCTGGGAGTTGGAGCTTGTTGTGGGGTCCAGAGCGGAGCGGAGCTCCGCTCTGGACCCCACAACAAGCTCCAACTCCCAGAATCCCATAGCCTTGAGCCAAGGCAAAGTGGTGCCAAACTAGATTATTTCTCTAGTGTGGATGCAGCCTTAACCAAACATAAGGGAATCAAAGCAAGGGTGGCTGAACAGCGTGGTTTTCCAGGCCCCTGACCTAGAAAGACACACAAACCCTGTTGTTGCCTTTGAACCTGCGGCAAAAATGTTATCCCCATCCCTTCCTCCGTCCCTGTTCCTCCTTCCTTCCCTTCCGCCGTAACGCTGCTCCTTGACGTTTCCCCTCGGCCTCCTTTGAGGCTCAGCCCATCGTTTTTTATTTTGCATGAATGTAATGCGGAGAAGTCGTGGGAAGTAGGCGATGGAGCTGTCAAGCAACTGGGGTCTGGGGGTGGCCGAAAGTGCGATGGGAAACTACACGTTTTCAAGGGTAGCGTCTGATTAAAATCTGTGGAACGTTTTGACTCCCGTTCTTAAAAGTTTGCGCCCGAACGAGGAGTTACGGGGAGCCATCCGACGAGCGAGATGGGCTTTCGTCCCAGACTGAACAAAATCAAAAAACGGCAGGGATCTTTTTTTGGTGTGACGTTGTTCTCCTGTTTCCTTTACCTTGTACCCTGAACGTAGTTGGCAGATACAGAGTTTTCTCTCGTTCCATTCAATGGGTCTCCCTTCTTCTGTGGTTCCCCTCCGATGCACAGGATCCTCTACCGAGGCCATTGAATTCCAAGCCGCCGGCTTTCGGACGTCTCCTTTTTCTGTCCCGACAACCCAGGCGTCTTGCATTGATTTTGGAAAGCTCTAATGGCCTCGGTAGGAGATGAGAGCGAGAAAGGGACAGGGCCATGCGGGTATTCGCGCCAACCTGGTTTTCCAACAAAATCATTTCATTACCCTTCGTCGTAATGCCACAAACACACACACAAACAAACAAACGCCTTAAGCATTTTTTTTTCAAAAGAAAAGAAAAAAAGGATCTTGAAATCGCTAAGGATTTTCCTTCTTTGCACTAATGCTGACCCATTGGATTCGATGGGGAGATTCTGTTGCACTTTCTCTAAATAAAATGAAATAAATAATAATAATGATTTTTTTAGAAAACTAAAACAACAAAAAAGCTTTCAAGGATGTACCGGAGACTGTTTGCACGGGCAGAAAGAAAGAAACCCATCTAGGGACTTCAGGGAATTTGGGGGACGATGGGGTTGATGTTCGCAAAGGGACTTTCTTCTGCGGAACGGCTCAGATTGGCTCCGTTTTTGCCCCCTGCTCTCCACCCTTGATGTGTAGGCCTAAAGAACGGGCAAAAATCTTACCTTTTTCTATCGGGACTCACCGAGAAAAGTTGTGCCGCGGTCCGTAAATGCCCGAAAAGTGGCTCGCGGCTACTAAAAGCAACGATTGCGGGTTAACGGGAAGGAAACTCCTCTTCTTCCATCTGATTCTCTTTTGCGGCTTTTATCTGATCAGCCCTCGATCCCCCTCTTTCTTCTTCTCCTTTCCAAGTCGATCAGCCTATTTGCTATTTAAAAAAGAAAAAAAAATTCTATAGATCTATTTATATTTTCAGCATAATACCGAGCGTTTTATTTAAGTTAAGAGGAACACTTACAATGTTGTTGTTGTTGGGATTTTTTTTTTTAAAGAAAAAAGAATATATCTATATATATTTTTAAAAGAGCATTCTGTTAGTTGTCCGTGTGAAGTTAGGTCCTTAGGTTGGTAACCCATTGAAAGTAACCCCTTTGTCCTACGGAGAACATTAATTAAGATGCTATATTGAAGCTGTTTTCTAAGATATAGGTATAGATATAGATACATAATACATGAAAATATATGTGTGCAAAAGAAAAAAAAAAGTTTAAATTTTATTCTGGGAAAGGGGTCTTGAAACTCTCTTGTCCCATCTACCAGAAACCAAATTTGTCAGATGGAAGGAAGATAAAAAAGCGAATTTTTTTTATCAGACGGGGGCCATTTTTTTCTTACATTGTATGATTATTATAATTATTATTCCTATCGTTGTTGTTGTTATCGATAAAAATGAATAATCTATCCAGAGCACTCTAAAATCCATTCTTCTTTAAACAAGCAAACCTTAAATGGCTAATTTACTGTTGTCTGACGTCGGTGAGGAAAGCACAGATGAGACATTCCATAGAATAGTACGTTTGATAAATCCTTTTGTTAGATAAAAAGAAAAAGAAGTTGGGAGATGAGTACAGAATATATTATATATAAATATATATTATAAATATATAAAATGCACTTTTTTGCAGGGAGGGGGCTTAAATAAATAAATATATATATTTAAAAAAAATAGAATGATAGAATTCCTCTTTCATTCTTGTATATAAGACCCTCTTTTTTAAAAGGAAAAAAAAATGTCATAATCCTGATGTTGATACGTCTTTGTTTTTCCTTCCTTAAATTTGGTTTGGTTTGCTTTTTTGAAACTCCCAGAGTTTGATATTCTGAGCTGAAGAGGGACAGAGAACGAGAGAGAGAGAGAGAGAGAGAGAGAGAGAGAGAGAGATGAGGAGGAGGAGGACAAAACGCGAAGGCCAGGATCCAAAGCGCTACTTAGGGAGAGAGCCACAAGTCTTGATCTGATGGGATTTTGGAATAGTTTTCCTCAGGTGAGTGAAGTCCAAAATCAACCCACCCCTTTGCTTTGGAGAAATACGTAGGGATTTGTCACGTCACAGGCTTGCAAAAAGAAAACCCCAACAGTTGCGGGATCTAGTGCGAATCCTGCCCAACGCCAGTAGGCCTTCGCGTTGCAGACACGCGGCTAGAAATGTACGTAGCAACTGACATTAGCAGAAACCAGTCCAGAATCGGTCTGAACCAGACTCTGGTTGCACCTCGGGGCAAAAATCTCTCTCACACAAACACAAACCAAGGCAGGGATTTCATCCGAGATTGTTTCCGGGTCTTTTGAGACATCATTTTCGATACACGAAGATGAGATCTGGGTAACTCCACAAAAGCAGTTCCTTCTGGTGCTAAACCCTTTCCAACCCAACGGGTGCCAAGAGGAGAATATATCCAGATGCTTCCTCTCTCTCTCTCTTGCTCTCTCTTAAAAACCTTTACCAAAATGTGAACTCCGTGGGGCTATTCTAGTTGGGGCAACCAATGGGTCCGAGGCCCAAAGGGTGCCATATTCTTGCCCTGGTCTTCTAAACCCTTAGGGCAACCGTCCGGTTGCCCTAAGGGTTTAGAAGACCAGGGCAAGAATATGGCACCCTTTGGGCCTCGGACCCATTGGTTGCCCCAACTAGAATAGCCCCATGGAGTCCACATTTTGGTAAAGCCCATTGATTCAGTGGGTCGACTCTAGGCAGAGCTTAGCAAGACTTGTGCTTCTACAACAGTCTTCCATCTTTGGAGTAGGCAGGCAACTTCCATTTTGTCCCCTTTCTTTGACCCAACCTAAGCGGGCTCCGGACCCACCAGACCCCACTTGTCTGGCCCTCCGAAACATCGCTTTCCGAACGCATCCCGGGTTTCCCCATCTGGCACCCCTTTTTGATAAACCGCAACTGTGTCTTCATCTGGCTTCTTCAGCTCTAACTTCTTCAGATGCGTCTTTCCCCCGATTAGACCAGAGCGGCCAACCATCCCACCCTCTGCCCTTGAACGGAAAGAAAAATGTCATATTTCCAAAAAATTGCCCTGCTCTCTTCATCCTGGTGGGACATTCTGGAGGAAGGCCCAGCAATTGGGGGGGCGCAATGGCACTCCTTTGGTGCTTGTCGTCTTTAACACACGTACACAAACACACACCCTCTCCAACCTCACTTTGCAGATCCAAAGATGGGTCCCACTTGTTTTATCCTCTTCTTGTCAGTTTGCCGGAGAGGGAAGGAATTTTCTTGACCATGACGTTGCCCGGCGTCTACTTCCCTCTCTGAACTCTGGGGCCTGCAAAACAGCCCTCCTAATCTGGAAATAATTGTTTCTAAAATCCAAGCGCTGAACCAAGCCATTAGGTTCTTCCTGATCTGCCTTTCAGAGCAAGACGGGAAGAAGGAAGCCATGTTCCCCCTTAAATCCGCCGTGCCTCGCGTCTTTGCTCTAACTCGTTCCCAGTCTTTTTCTCACCCCGAGGACCGTTTTGGGATCTTTTCTGACGGCAGCATAGATTGTCTGCTTCCAAGTTTGGAGCCAGTCAACCTCAGTGTTTTGAGGCGAAATCTCAAAAATCCCTGGCCCTGTTCTGTCTCGGATAAATTCTGGATGAAAGATACATATATATAGAGAGAGATGCAAACACACATGTCAGGGGTTTAATACGAGAAGCCCAAACAAACCACCTTCCAGAGAGGTTCTTGCGTTTGTTGAGTCTTATAGGATGCTAGGCTTGAGCTAAGCTGCTCTCACTTTGATGTATTTATTTATTTATTTGCTTTCTTTGAAACTTTCCTTGAGAAATATTTGATTTAAAAAGGTGCCTTTGCATTGAGGATGGGGAAGGTCTTACAAAACTCATGGATGGTGTATAGAGTATATCCGATGGACAACCTGTTTTCCTTCTCACTGAATTATGCAGGTCTTCCCACCAACCTCCCGTATCTCTCCCTTGTTTGGAAAATGAAGACCGGTGTTACTAAAAAGCACTTCTGTCTGTCCTGGCTTGCCTGCGTTCTTGTCTCCTCAAGGATTTGTGGGACAAAATAGCCCAAACTAGGGAAGTGGCCACAATCCCGGAGAACGAAGGGGTATCTCTGCCCTCCAAACTAGGACCTCACTTTGAAGGAGTCTCACGTCTTGTGCATCTTCCTAAAGGCTCTTTGGAAACGCAGTTTTCCACTATAGGATTTCTTGGCTCCCTTTCTTTTTTGCCCAAAGAAGCCCCAAAGATACCAAAAACTCCAGCGTTGGAGCACATTGCCTTAGTTCTCTCCCTCTCTGATCGCTAAACAGAGCAAATTTCCCTCTTTCCAAACTGGCCATTTCTTTGAGAGGTAAGAGAAGGTTCGAAACAAAAAAACATTTGCGCTTGCTCTTGCGAAACGTAACTTCAGATCTTGTTCGGAGACGAAAGCAAGGACGGTCGCGGTGTCCGGTTAGACCCTTGTTTTCATCTTTTAATTCTGCACTGTCTTTTCTGTTGGGACGACATGCGTTGATTCTTAAATGCTCCCGTTTCCCAAAATAATTTTGGGAAGGTCTTGCAGGTCTTGCTTTCATCCAGAGGGAAAAAAACCCCATCTTCTTCCAAGATGGTAATGGAACAATTTTGCAGATATGAAATTTCAACATAGTTTCTATGAAATGAATCGATGTTTCATTTCATAGACTGCATGAAATGTTAAAATTTCATATCCGCAAAATTGCTTTTTTTCTCTTTCTCTTTGCTTTTCTTCTCTTCCTCCTCCTTTCTTTCCTCTTTTCGGTCGTTTTTTAAACCCCGCCGTCATCATCCCGCTTCTTTGAAGGAAGTTAATTCAGGGTTTGGGTTTTGGGGAAGATTTTTAAGGGGAGGTTTTTGGGATTTTCTCATGGGGGGGAGAAAAAAATAAATAGATTTTATTATTTTATGGGCACCCGTGTTGCGGGGGTCCAACACGAACTTCAGGCTCAAGGGCAAGAGTGAAGGGGAAAAACCCTTTTCTCTTGCCTGGGATATATATATATTTTTTGCGTTTGTTTAAAAAGAAGAATAAAAGATTAATAAATAAATAAAAAGAAGCAAAGTTGCATTTGATTTCCTTCTATTGTTCAGGATTGGTTGTTGACTAAAATCAAATCAATTGTATGTTCTTTTCTTTTCCATATATTGTACTGTAATAGAGAACTGTTAATTTTTTGCACTAATAGATTTCTTTTCTCTCGACTCGCGGCCTCGTCTCCATTTACTTCTCTGGGTGCGGTTTTGCGTTTTCTTTCCCCGTTTGGTTGTCTGGATGGAAATTGCCCTCTGAGGCTCTCTTGCAAATGGGGTTGCAGACGTCGGCTGGGTTGGCTTCTTTACGGTCAAATCACATACGGGTTTTCCTCTGCAACCCATCCCAAAATGGCAACGGGAACTGATGTCGCATCACTTTCTGTTGCCGTTTTGGAAGGGACCTGAGAGGACAACTGAAGTCATGCTGGAGGGTGTGTGTGTGTGTGTTTCATATCAGAACTAGCCCAAATGGCTTTGTCTATTGCAGTCCCTCTGAAACTGTTAACAAGAGGTGAAAAAGCCTTTCCCCCGCAATCCCTCTCAAAATGGCAACTGACCCTGGCATCGGTTCCTATTGCCATTTTGAGAGGGACTAAAAAGGGAGAAATGGTGGCATTTGGGGGATAGTCCGATTGGTTGACAGAGGAGCGGGCTATAAATTATTATTATTATTATAGTCCAGTCAGCCCTCCTTATCCATGGATTTTTTAATCCACGGATTCAAGCATCCACAACTTGAAAATGCTTTTTAAAATGTATAAATTCCAAACAACAAACCTTGATTTTTGCCGTTCTATATCAGGGAAAACCATCTTACTGTGCGATTGCATTTAATGGGACATGAGCATCCATGGATTTTCTTATATATTTGCCGGGATGAGATGTATTTTTGCAAGGTTTTATGCTTTTGGGAGAATTTCGTTGTGGGTTTCTTTGGGCAAAAACTCAAAATATTACACTGTTTTTCAAAATGGGGTGGGGTTTTATTTTTTGAGGATTTTTGGGGGCGTGTATGTGTTTTCAAGACCCACAAAACAGAGATCCAGGGGCCGCACGATGCTTCACTGGGTTGCGCATGAAACTCTCTCCTAAGTCTTGAATGTTCTTCATAGGGTTTTGCACCAGAGGGTGGAGTGTCCGGGGGGGGAATAATAAAAATATATGTTTCCGCAGCGTGCGTATTATGGGCTAGCAGACAACGGCGTGGCCCACATCCCCCCCTTTCATGCATGCCTTAAAAGAGATTTTCCCGGCTCTCCTCGCCCTAATCCGCTTGCCTCCGGTGGCGTGAAGTAAGCGCCACTTGATGCGGGATTGGAGACACACGAGGTTGCGTCTAATCGGCCTTTTCCCACCGATTACAGGCCAGGAGGCTCAGCTCGGAGGCGGCTAAGGAGCCCGGTTGGCAACGCAGGGCAGCCGGGGAGGGGTCCCAAGCTGTCACTGAGCAGATGGCCGGGCATTTAGGGGAAGGGGGCCGGAGCCCCGGGGGAGGAGACGACCCACAGGACCCAGGCGGCTCGGGTTCTGGGGACGGAGAACAATCTGAGCCTCTGGATCACACATAGTATTGTTGGACCTATCCTCTTGGGAAGAAAGTGTCTGCAAACTGCGCAGCCTTCAGAGACACTTTGCAATTTGAGACTCGTTCTGTGCAAAAATTGGGAAATGTTCTTTCTCGCTGCGGACAGCGCTTTCTGTGCAGAAAGAGGCTGCCTATTCTGCACAGAACAGCCCTGTTTTTCTTTCCACGCAGAAAATCAAGGTTTCTGCGGTCAAACTTTTTTGCTTCCTGCAGGGAAAAAATGTGTTCTGCGCAAAACAACCCTGAGTGTGTTTGGCGCAGGAGAAGTCTCGAAGCCAGCATGGTGTTGCGGTTTGGTCCTTGGACTGTGACTCTGGGGACCACGGTTCGAATCCTGGCTCAGCCACGTAAACCCACTGGGTGACCTTGGGAAAGCCACACTCTCTCAGCCTCAGAGGGTGGCCACAGCAAGCCTCCTCTGAAGAAACGTGCCAAGGAAACCCGGTGTTAGCTTTGCCTTAGGATAGCCGTAAGTTGGGAATCATAGAGACCACAAGAGCCATCCAAACTAGTCTCCAACTCCAAGGATTCGGGTCTGTGGAGGCCGGGTTGCTCAACCCTTGAGAAGCACTTTTCCAACTGTTTCCCAAATATTTTAAAAATATTCTCCCTATCTTTTACCTCACGAATAGGGCAGGATTGTGGTATAGAAATCTTTGGGTCTGCCTTGTCTGGATCGACGGAAAAGATCCTTCCCCTTTGGCAACGTAACGGAGCCAAGCCTGGCAGGACTGAATTTTAATCCAGAGGTAAAACCATCGTTTCCCTCTTTCATCTCGGCTAAATTCTCGCTGGGTTCAAAAGCGACTTACTTCATTGCAAGCCATCGCTATCGCGAGCGCAAAGCATATTTCCAGCCATGGTTTTAATTGAGCGATCAAGAGCCGTTGGCTTCACAAAAGACCCGTTTCTGGTGGCGGTAAGCGTGGCCAGAACCGGTTGGTCTTGGCAGAAACTGGGCCGGTTGCTGCAATTATTGGCCTTTTTTCAGGGACCTGGTGGTGGAGACTATGGCCAAGAGCCTCCAGAATTGGAAACGGGACCCCCAAACCCGTTCCTCCTGGAAGCCCTCGCACCCTCCCGGATGGCAGGTGTGGGTTGCATTTCCTTCGCACCTCCGTTTGACAGCGAGGGCGGCGACTTTGTTAAGAGATTAGCTTGTGTCATAAGCCTCCTATTTTTCAAGGCCGCGATGAGCTTTCGGGGAGTTTATCTCCTGGGATTAGGAGGCCAGGTTAGCTTCCCTTAATGCCACTTAGTGGCCTGGATTGACGATTTTCATTAAGGGCATCAGGAACAATTAGCAGGCAAGCAATTAGGCCAAGCGGCGGGTCTCTCTGTGTGTGTGTGCGTGTGTGTGCGTGTGAGTTTAAATAAAAATACAGGATTAGCTAATCGAGCAAATCAATTTCTGAATTGCCCCTCGTCTCCTGCCCCTCACCCCGCGCAAGCCGGGAGGCGGAAAGCCCCATATGGAGAGGGAAGGCTTTTCCCGATTCAAGCAGATAGTAGGTTTTTATATATATATATCTATGCGCATGCATGCATGACGATTGGAAACAGAGGGGAGCACGAGCAATCGGGACAAAATTTATTGCAAAACTAAGAGGACTAGGAAATATGAAAACTTCAGGATATTAAAGCTGGAAACCGTCCTTGGCAGCATTCATTTCCTCCCACGTGGTCAGGCTTGTCGCCTTGGCCTTCCAAACTATTACCAACCTGGCCCAGGTTTTAAACTCTGCCCATGTCTCATCCTCTACCCATTTTGGGTGATGCCCACCTTGGTCAGGATTTGAACCTGGTTCCCAGACTCGGCCTATTTTGGGTCCTGACTCCCCCCCCCCAGCTCCATTGCTGAAATGGAGATATCCCCTGATAGGTTTGGGTTTAGAACATGCGTACCTCCTTGCATCTGTGCTTAAAGCCCATTGTGAAACCTTTTGCCCATTCTAGGGTTGGGACTTCAGTTCCCAGATGCCCCAGGTGGTATAAGGGAGCATGGGAGGGGTAGTCTAAAATATAGGGTGGTCCAAGGATCCCCCCCCTACTCCGTCCTTTTTCAAAGAAGAGACACATTTGGAGCATGTTGAACGAAACAACATAAAAAACAGCCAAAGTGCCTCCACAGAGGCAGCATCAGAGACCCCCGGGATAAACGCAGGGGGAATGGGCTGGTTCTGTCCCTCTTGTGAGCTTCCTGGATCCTGTGGCCTGTCACAATTTGAACACAGGTCTAGCTGGACTTGCAGTCTCATTTGACAGAGAGCTCTGCATAATCTCAGTCTGTTGCCCTGGTGCATCTGCAATGGGGAAATAATGAAGTAATGTCATCCTCTTTCTCCCAATAAAGTTCTCATCCTGTTCTCTTGAGTTCAGGGGATGGATGAAGGCAGCCTTCCGGATGTTGTTGGACTGCAGCTCCCAGCATCCTTGGCTAGACTCACTAGAAGGGTCGGCGGGTGGGACTTGTAGGTCAGGGGAAAAAGCAACAGCACCCAGGGACCCAGGCCCCTGTCTTAATAGCACCAGCTTTGTCCAGTAGTCCTGTGGCAGAGCGTGTCCTTTCTGTGTAGAAGGTCCGAGTTCAAATCCAGCCAAAAGATTATTACAGACAGAGATCTGTGTCAACAGAGAGCCATGCAGCATCTCCCCAAAGCTGTGCAACACCCCTGAAGTAGTGCTTTTCAGCCTATCTGATGTAGAAGAGTGGCAATTTTAAATATTTTTGCCCCAGTGTGCCAGAGACTGGTGCCCCATTTGTGCCCATTGGCTAATGTAGTTTCTTTCTTTTCTGAAAGCTCTTCGGGAACCAGCAGGAAGGAGCACTGGCCTCCCAAAAGGTTGGCTGCCAAGGCGAGAGTGTCTCTGAGAGGGTGCCATGCGTCTCCAAGTGGGGCAAAAGGAAAGGAGGTCACAGGTTGGCATGGGTTGGCACCTGCGTGACTTGGAGATGTGAGCGGCTCCAAGCGGCCCAGCTGTGCCGTTTCTCCACCTGAGGTTTATCCGTCTTCCCCACAAGGAAGGGGTGAGGCCACGAAGCCCCTGCCGTGGGCAAGAGGAGAGGCGGAAAGGCTGGCGAACAAGGGTGCGGTGGGACGGCGATGCCAGGGTGGGCATACGGAGGGCAGCAAAGGCAGTAGCGTCCCGGTGGGCAGCAGCTGAGTCCATAGAAGGCGTACGGGTGGTAGTAGCCGAAGTTGACAGCCATCCTGCGGGGAAGAAGGGAAAAGACGGAGTGAGTTCAATGCTCATGTGCCTTGGCACAGAGTTATTTGGGTTCTCTCTGAGCAAAAAAAATGCCACTTTTTGTGGCATAAAATCTGCACAGAAGTATAATTGCACAATTAGAGATTTTGCAGCTTGGTGATCTCAACCCACTGCAAACAATCCTGCCCAAAATTTTATGAGAAAACCTGTAATAACTTACTTGCTGTTTTCTCACAAGAGGAAACATTGATGAAAAAAAGGATTTCTCAGAATATCGGGATATTCTTGTAAAGACAAGGGCTGGAGAAACGTCAGAAAGGAACGCTTCTAGAACATCGCCACGTAGCCCGAAAGCCCAACAAAAAACAAGTGCCAACCCCCTTGAGATGTTTTCCTTTTGGCATTTTGGGGACTTGGGGTGGTTTTTCCCCCTCTTCTCTCGGCAAGCATTTTGTGCAGGAAAAGGTATATTTGCTGCTGGGCAAAACTGTTGATAGCTTTTCTGTACAAGTTTTGCTCAGTTTTATTTCTTCCTGTTTCTTTTCTTTCCAAATCGCTCAGTTTTCTTGGCCAGATTTCTTCCAAGGCTGTTTGTTGCCTTCTGAGATGGAGAGAGTGCAGCCAGCCCAGGATCACCCCATGAGTTTCCAGGTCTGAATGCGGATTTGAACCCTAGACTCCCAGAGTCTTGACACTCCAACACTGCCCTGCCTTGATCTTCCATGGCATTTCATTTATGACAAGTTAATTTCTTGGATTAATTTGTAATCTATTGAACTGGCATTCCTGCTTTTGCCCACAAAAGTGTATGTGGGTCCATGTGGGGCATTTTCACAAGTGGAAACCCTCCTTGGCCCCAACCGCAAAGGGTCACCTGCAGTCAACGTGGGCACCGTGGTTGAGAATGGGGCGTCCCATCTGGCACGACCCTCAACTTCGGGTCCTTTTCTCCCCAAACCCGGAGAGTGAAAGCTGAAGGAGTCAGTGGGATTCCCCGTTTTCCGTGGGTCCGGAGCGGTCAAGCAGAGGTCAGGGCAGAGGTCTTATCCTTGACCGAGGAGACTCGCCTGGGTTTATTAGAGCCCATTAAAGGATAGGAGGAGGCCGGGTTGGCGCCGCATATGGCGCAGCCAGATAAGTAAGGGGGATTTATTTGGGGTGACAGCAAGCTTCCCCCCGCCCCCCAGCCCACCTCCTGCCCCAGAGGCTCACCTGCGGATCCGGCGCCGGGCTCTCCGTCGGTGGTAGTCGCCCTTGGAGAAGTCCTCCAGGTTGGCCGGGTGGATGGCCCAGAAGTGGCCCTTCCCGTTCTCACTGCGGCCGGCTTTGACGAAACACTCGTTCAGGGAGAGGTTGTGGCGGACGCTGTTGCGCCAACTCTTCTCCTGGAACCAGGAGGGAGAAGGTCAAGTAGGGAAAAAAGGAGCAAAAATCCACAACCCGCAACATTAGTGGGTTAAAATTATCTGGGAGGCAGGAGAAGGAAAGGGATGCCAAGGACCCAGAATGGCATCCTGCACCAACCTTGCCAAGAAGACCAAGCCAGCATGGCATGGCAGTTTAAATGTTGGCCTAGGGCTTTGGGATACCAGGGTTTGAATTGCCACTCAGCCATGGAAATGCACTGGGTACCAGGCACACAATCTCAGCCTCAATGGAAAGCCCCTCTAGCCAAGAAAATCCTGTAATAGCTTTGCTTCAGGGTCCCACTAAGCCAGAAATTATTTAAAGCCATGCGACAACGACAACAAGCCGATGCTACAGCGCAAGGCCCCATGGTGCAGTGTGTCAAAAGAAGCTGCTCCTGAGCATGTGCCAAGCGCAGATAGTTGCTCATCTCATAACTTGCCAGGGAAATGGCCTGCAGTAATTCTTGAGCATGTCTTACAAACTGTCTTCCTCCTCGTTTATGTTCCATCTTTCCCTCCGCTCTGCTCCGCTCTGGGCCCCACAACAAACTACAATTCCCAGAATTTCACAGCATTGAGCCATGGCACTTAAACCGGTTTATTTCTCCAGTGTGAACACAGCGTGTGTTTTGTGCGGGAGGCAATTGTGATGAGTGGTCAATGCTCTGCCCCTGAAACTCCTAGGAGCACATTTCTGCTCCCTAAAAATGTCCAGGAGGTTAACCACCAGCCCTCTCACAACAAGAAATACTTGGAAATACAGTTCTGATTTGGAAATACTTTTGATCAGTAACTGTTTTGATAAACACATTTTAAATGTCTTTATGATATGAAAGTTTAGCTAGGGTCCCCTCCTCACCATGCCCACAGGTTTTGCATTTCCGTGAGTATTCATACAGTCTAGAAAAGTCTTCCCAGTTCATTCCACGCATCTGAGGAAGGAAACCACGTCTAGGAAAGCTCGCGCTACAACTCCTTTTGCAAAGGAATAGAATTCAAAGGTATAGCTGTGTTAGTCTGTTGAGTCATATGCAGAGAGATTCTGCAGCACCTTTGAGACTTAACTAAAAGAAAGAAGTTGGCAGCAGGAGCTTTCGTAGGCTTAAGTCTACTTCCAAATGCATCTGAGGAAGTAGACACAAATCTAGGAAAGCTACTGCTGCCAACATCTTTATTTCAGTTAGTCTCCAAGGTGTGGCAAGATCTCTTTGCGTATTCCTTTTGCACAGTTGGTCTGAAAGGCGCTCCCTTTGCATCCCTTTGCACGCTTAACATTTGGGAGCTGCCCTGAGCCCTAAACTCTGGGAAAAGTGGGATGTTGTTGTTGGAGAGGAGATGTAGCCTTTGGGGAGGGCAGAGAAAGGCTTGGTCTGGGCAGAAGTCCCTGCGCCCGTGGATGCCTCGGGGTGTCCTCTTTGGGTTGGTGGGGGTCCTCTCTGCCCCATCAGTTATTATCCAAAGACCTGAAACGTATCCATCTACATCTCTCCGGTACCATGGAGAGCTCCTTTGCAGCAGTTTTTCCTCCAACTGGACCAAGTGGGGCACCCAGTCCCTTTCTTAGCTCCTTCCCAATGCATTAATTATTTTTAGCAAACCCTAACCTCGTCTTGCAGCCGGAAAAGGAACTAAAGACAAAATAATCCACACCGGTTATCAACACATAGTCCTATGCTCTAAACCACACAATACCAGGCTGGCTCAAAAGGACACTGGGCAAATAATGTACTTGAGCTTGGTTTATGGGATATGGAAAAGGCGTGGAAATGGGCAACCAAACCTGACCAAGGGAAATGCTCCTTTATGAGGAAGGGTGACAACATCTGTAGGTTTTATTTTTTGGCATTGGGAAGAACAAAGCATGTGGGGATGCGGTGTGGAACATGAAAAGGCAGCCTCACAATTCAGAGAAAGTGGAGTCGGAGGGATGTTTTTATCACCTCCTCTGGCCTCACGCTGGAACTCAGGAGGGATCCTGTTTGCTGAACAGGGGGTAACTGAGGGCTGGTAAATGGAGCCGTGTGGCTCAGTGGTTTGAGGTTGGACTAGGACTGGAGACCAGGGTTTGAATCCCAGCTTGGCCATGGAAACCTATTGAGTTACTTTTGGGCAAGTCACAGCCTCAGGGGATGGCCATGGCAAAGAAACTTGCCAAGAAAACCCCACGATAGGCTTGCCTTGGGGTCACCATGAGTCGGAAATGACTTGACGGCACACAAGGCAACATGGAGCCGTGCCTTCTTCACATGGGGCAACGGCCTAAAGTAGGCTTCCCGGAGGCAAAATGCTGTCATGGCTGCCAAACCAAGCAGCTCAAAAGGGAGGATTAGAGCAAGGCACAGAAGAAAAGGCTGCGAGCGAGCCCTGGCCAATTTCTATCCATGGATGCCTCTCCGAGCCAAAAAGCTGGGGAATACGAGCGGGTGGGCGATGTTTCTCTGCTCAACCTCTTTGTGGGTTTCCTCCATTGGTGTCTGGTGAACCATTGTGGGACAAAGAAGATGCTGAGAAAGACAGGCCTTTAGTTGGACCCAGCTGCAGGGTTTTTCTTACCCTCAACAATTGGGAAAAATCATATCCATCTAAGGAATGGGATCATTGAATTATTTTAATTGTAATTGTTTTTTAACTTTGTTGTACCCCGCCTCGAGTGTTTTTACAGAGGGGCGGGTGAGAAATAAACATCATCATTATTATTATTGAGTTTGGATTCCAGCTCCATAGAGCAGATTTCCATCTCTGGATGGAG
This sequence comes from Urosaurus nigricauda, assembly GCA_034509955.1. Taxonomy (NCBI): domain Eukaryota; kingdom Metazoa; phylum Chordata; class Lepidosauria; order Squamata; family Phrynosomatidae; genus Urosaurus; species Urosaurus nigricauda. The sequence continues at coordinate 35,025,522 of JAOEGL010000007.1, read as the reverse complement.
TCCTGTTCCCTAGGCATCCAGCCATGATCAGATGAAGTCAAAATACACATTTTTGGCTTAAATCCTGACATCAGGGACTGTGTGGTTGGAACTCACCTTGTTTTTGAAGTACGGATATTTATCCATAATCCATTGGTAGATGTCGGAGAGCAGAAGTTTCTTCTCCGGGGAAGAGAGGATGGCGGTGGAGATCAAGGCAATGTAGGACTGGTTGGGTTTGTCCAGAAGGTCTGGAGACATCCCCGCTCTCGGCGTTTCAATTTCAGTACTGTTTCTCCTTTCATCCGGCTCCGCTTGACCGCTCGGTTCCAGGTCTCTTTGGGTTGGCTTTCCTTTATCGAAAAGTAGGTAATCGATGGTAAAAGAGACCCCGGGCGGCTTCTGGGCTTCGCCTTCTGCTCCTTCCATGCTTCACGCAACTTGGGACCAGGCTCGGTCACAAGTCATCTTCCTTCTCCTGGAGGAACCGGTCCAAAAAACCCCGCCGGACGTCCAGACGAAATGAAGAGGCCGCCCGAGGGATGGCTTGTAATTAGTGGAGATTACCGGGTTTTCCTAATTGTGTTTTCACAAACGGGCCGCCTTCGCAAAGCAGCCTGTTTATCTGGCAAAGTCTTGGCTTTAGCAGGATTTGGTCCTTAAGCCTAATAAATACATTGATTAATCCACTCGGGATGGAGGAATTCTGAGCCGGGTTCGCCAACGGGTTTTGGCAGCAGCTGGAGGGGTGTCACCCAAAGGTCTCAAAACAGAGACCTTGATCCATTTTCAATTAAAAAAAATATTACCTATCGAGAATTTGCCCAGGTTGACGGTGACAGTTCCGCTTCTGATTGAGACCAGCAACGTTTCCCCTTCTTGAAATACGTTTCCTACCAGGAACTGCACAACGGACCGAGCCCAGCAATTCTTTGCAAAATGGACCAAGCCCAGCATTTTTCCGGCGGAGAAGGGAAGCCAAAGTTTTCCAGTTAGCGACAAAATGGCACCAAAATATCTGAAAACATCTAAGCATAAATAACAAAGTGCCAGGATGTTGTCGTGGGTTGAATATTGGACTACAAGTCCCTGGAGATCAGGGTCATGGGAAGCCACAGGATGACGTTGGGCAAGTCGCACTCTCTCAGCCTCGGAGGAAAGAGTAAAGCCCCTCTGAGCAAATCTTGCCAAGGAATACCACCCTTCGGGTCGCCGTGTTGGAAAGGACCTGAAGGCACACAACAACAACAACGGCAACAAAGCAAGTTGGTCAAACCCATAGATTCATAGGATCTTAGCAGAGGAAAGGACCCCAAGGCCATCTGTTCGAACCGCTTTCCGTGCAGGGATCCACAACTAAAGTGCTCCCAAGACATGGCCATCCGACCCTTCGTTTGAAGACCTCCGAAGGACCCACCATCCCGAAAGGATGTCCGTGGTGAGGATGGAGGGAGCTTCTTTTCTGCTGCTCCAGAGACGAAAACATAAACGGATAGTGGGGGTTTTTTTTGTGGGTTTTTCGGTCTCTGTGGCCACGTTCTAGAAGAGTTGTATCCCTGACGTTTCGCCAGCATCTGTGGAGAAGATTATATAGGATCGTGAATGCCTTTGCCTTCACGCAAACGAGTAGATTCAAAGAGATTCCATCAGGAAGAACTTTTTTGACCGCAAGAGCTGATGGAGCAAATTTGAATAGGGTCAGGGTTCGAATCCTATTTCACTGGGTGGCTTTGGGAGGAAGGCCAGGGCAAAGCATCCGGAGAAGAAGAAGGCTTGAGAGAGCCAACCCGTTGTTGTGGTTTGGCGGTGGGACTAGGCCTCTGCTTGGCCCTGGGGGCTTCCTGGGGTGGCCTTGGGTAGCCACACTCTCTCAGCCTCAGGGGAAGGCAATGGGGCAAAATCTAGGGCAACTCTGTGGACAATGCCCGACAGACACTGGCCATAGGACTGCATTGGAGGAGCTACAAAGGCCTAGTAGAGGGCCCTCTCTAGGAATCTCTAGGTCCTCCAGGGCAACTCTGTGGTCAATGTCTGACAGAAAATGACCATAGAACTGCATTGGAGGAGCTAGAAAGGCCTAGTATTGTATTCCCTCTCTAGGAATCTCTAAGTCTTTCAGTGCAACTTTTAGTTAAAGTGGACCATAGAGTTGCACTGGAGGACTTAGATATTCCTAGAGAGAACATATTAATCAAATCCGCGAATAATCAAACCCGCCAATATCAAAACCGCAAATATGGAGGGATGAGTGTACTGTACTTTCTCTTCGTCGTCTTATCCCATCCAAATAAACGAATGTGCCTTTGTTTATTTATTTTGACCACAGCCTTAGGCACTCTGTACATGAGCAGAGGCTTCCTTGTCCCCCTATTTAACATGTGTTGTGTTTTTTTACCAAGGAGGAGCCAAATGAAGCCCTCCCCCTTCACAAGAGTCAGATGTGGGCAACCCAATTAAGCTCTGGCCTAATTAAATTCCCCCTCCCCCACTCCTAATTTAAGGCTCGTGTCTCTTTAAGAACCCGGAGGGAGGGGGCGGAGAAGCCCCTCTCCGCGCTAGAGCGCATGCGCCGCTGCCTCCTTCGCCGCGCATGCGCCTTGAGGCGGAGAGGAAGCCTGCCCGAGGTGCGTTCTATTGCGCATGCGCCGCCAATGTGTGTATCTAGAGCGCCCGCTGCCTCTGCGCATGCGCCGCCTGGAGAGAGAGAGAGAGAGAGAGAGAGCGGAGGGGGATAAACCAGCACGGCCGCCTGCGCGGCTTCGGATTGGCCAGAGGCGTCGTCACGTGAGGGCTGTTCCTCCTCCCTCCCCCCGTCTCTATTCCCGGCGCTTTGGACGCTGGAAGCCAAGATGGCGGCGGAGCTGGTGGAGGCGAAAGTGAGTGAGTGAGTCAATGGCCCCCGAGGCCCAAAAGGAGAGGAGAGGAGAGGAAGGAAGGGACGGAGGGAGGGAAGCAGCGGCAACGGGGCCCCCAGGACGCCGACGCCTCGGTCCCTCTCAGCGGCGGAGGCCCGTCTCTCAATAATAATAATTTCTCTGCGCCTCAGTCAGGAAGACTCGGGGGGAGGGGCGCCCGGAGGGGGCGGGGCCTGAGAGGGGAGGGGCCAGGCACAGGCCCCGCCCACTCGGGCCTCAGTGGGAGGAGGGAGGGAGCCCCAGGTTGGCCCCACTCCCAGCTCACTCTCCCCCAATAATGGGGAGCCCTTCGACTCAGGGCTTCTCCCCTTCTTAGTCTCCCCCCAATAATGGGGAGCCCCTTAGTCTCTCCCAGGAAGGGACAGCCCCCCAAGTCCTGGCTTCTTCCCCGCCTCACTCTCCCCCAATAATAAGGAGCCCCCCAAATTCCTGGCTTCATCAATGAAAGGCCAATATTGGCTTCTCCCCCATCTCACTCTCCCCCAATAAGGGGCAGCCCCCCAACCCCTGGCTTCTCCCCATCTGACTCTTCCCCTATAATAGGGAGACCCCCAAATTCCTGGCTTCAACGAGAGGGAACCCCAATATTGGCTTCATCCCCACCTCACTCAATTCCAGTCTTTTCCCCATCTTAGTCTCCCCCCATACTAGGGAGCCCACCAACTCCTGGCTTTATCCTCATCGTATCCCCCCATTATAAGGAGCCCCCCAATCCCAGTCTTCTCCCCATCTTAGTCTCCTCCAGTAAGGGGCAGCCCCCCAACTCCTGGATTTCTCCACATCTCACTCCCCCAATTTCTGGCTTCAATGAGAGGGATCCCCAATACTGTCTTCACCCCCACCTCATTCTCCTTCCTGGCTTCTCTTCATCTTAGTCCCCCCAATAAGATAAGAGGGAGCCCCAACTCCTGGCTTTCTCCTCCTCTCAGTTATCACCTGTGATGGGAGCCCCCAAATACTAGCTTCATCCCCACCTTAATCCCCCCCAATATTGGGGAGCCCCCCCCAAGTGCTGGCTTCTCCCCCACTCGAGCTCTCACCAATAATGGGGAGCCCCAAATACTGGCTTTCTCCTCATCTTATCCCACCCCTAATAATGAGGAGCCCCCCAATTGTCAGCTTCTCCCCTCCCTTAGTCTCCCTCAATAATAAGATAAGCTTTGTCTCCTTAGTCTCCCCCAGTAATGGGGTGCCCACAAATGGTGGCTTCTCCCCATCTGACTTTCCACCAACTATGCCCCCCCCCCCCAGTTTCTGGCTTCGCCTCCGTCTTAGTCTCCCCAATAATGAAGCCTCCCTCCATTGACTTCCGGACTTCCTTCCCGAGCCCCCCCAACGTTGACTTTTTTTCTTCCCCTCCCAATGCTACCCCTGGGTTAGTTTCCTCAATAATGGGCAGCCCCCCATATTTGCTCTTTCCCACCCCCACAAATCTTCTTCCCTCTGCAAATACTGTAGTCCCCCCAAATTTGTTGGGAGCTCACCATATGGGCTTCATATGCCTATCTGCTTAGTGGCTTCTTCTTCTTTCTCCATATTAATAATCCCACCCCCTGTATTAGTCTTTCACAATAATGAAGAGCCCCACAATCCTGGCCTCCCCATTATCTGCTCCTCTAATTCTGACTTATGGTGTTGGCTTCTCTTAGCTTGTCCCTCTTTGCATATCACTTCTTTCCCCAATATTATTTTGTCCTCTTACCCCAAAATAGTAGGTTCCCCATACCCCCCCCCCCATGGAATACAACGCCATATTAGTCTCCTCACTCCTCAGTGATCTTCCATTGTATTGACCTCCCCCTCTTAGCCATTCTTACCCACATCTTTATATCTACCCAATTCCCCGGAACAATCCCCTCACAGGAGATATCCCCATTGCAGAAATAAAGCAGTTTGATACCACTTCAGGTGTCATGGCTCCATCTTGCAGAATCCTAGGATTTGGCAAAGTTTTCAACCTGGTCTGCCAGAGAGCTCTGGAGCCTCCCCCTGACTACAAATCCCAGGATTCTGAAGGATAGAGAAGGGCAGTTAAAGTGCTGTCAAAGTGCCTTATTTCTGCAGTGTGGATACACCTTTGGTCGCACTTAACTCCCCGCTTTATTTTCATGGGATCATAGTGTTTAGAAGGACCCCCAAGGACCATCTGGTCCAACCCCCTGCCATGCAGGAATACACAATCAAAGCACAGCCAAAAAAAAAAGGCCATCCAACGTTCTTCCTTTTTAACGTTGCTTAATAAAAAGTGCATCTTTATTTATGTTTCTTGCCTTGGTGGGATGGGAAGAGACGCCACCCCTGAGAGATGGATCAGGACAGTGGGAGGAATGAGGCTGTTAGTGGAGCTAGGACCTTGGTGTCTTATGGGTACCCAACACACACACACTGAAGTTGTCAATATGGCCCTAAAGCACATTTATTGTGGTCAGAGCATTTTACAGATTTTAGCCCCGTTTGTCAAATGGACTGATTGTTGCATTTTACTGACATATATTCTTTACCGATGAGTGTCTGCATGCGGTTTTGAAAATCCAGTGGTTATTGATGGGGGTGGAAGCTGAAGCATCTAGCAAAATTGTCTTCTGCCCCTCTCTCTTTGGTGTGCACCTGATTTTGACACATAAATGCGGAAAGAGGGAGAGAGAAGCTGCAGGCTGGGCTGAAATTGTGTGGCTGAAATATGTGTCTGTCCGTCCAAGACTGTGCTCTACAGAGGCATTACACTTTGAATTGTGCCCAGAAACAGACCAGCCAGCCAGCCAGAGAAATGGTTGCAAAAGGGGAGTTGTGTACTTGGATGGAGGACCGCTAGGTAATACTCGATGCTGTAATTTCTGTTTCAGAGGAAGGAACTGGCAAAACCATCTCTGAGGATTCCTTGCCTAAGAAAAAACCCTTTGAAATTTATGGGGTCGCCATGAGTCAACAGACAACCTACATTACAGGGGTGTTGTGGGTTACAACACCAGAGTATTGCTCTGAATAATTCAAGGCATTGCAGAATCGGCTACCCACCCCTTCTGTCCCCTGGTGCTATTCTGAGCCATGAGAGATTGTGAACGTGGCAGTGAAAGTGGGGTGGGGGACATAACACACACCGTCTTAGTTGTGAAGCTTTGGTGAGATTTCACAGAAGAAGAAAGATGCTTCGGTGGGTACATGTCTCCCAGAGCGGAGGGATGTGAGCTGTCAAACTTTGCACGCTGTGTCATGGGAGGTGAAGCTCTGACCTATTTTATTCTATTTTGTTCTTTTATAGCTCTCAGACATGATACCCCAGGATCCCCTGAAGCTTCTTCTCCGTTTGAGGCTTTCAGAGGGATGTTGTTGTCTTATGAAATAATACCTTCATATTCATACATACAGCTTCTCTCCTTCCGGTCTGTCAGGACCGTCGTGTGGTTTTGTGTGACCAACCTTTGCAGTATAAAGAGATCCTTGTCTAGTGTCCGATGTTAAATAGCTGAAGGACCATATTCTCCCTTATCAGTCTGCCCATGCTATCAGATCCTTTGCAGCGGGCCTTCATTCTGTCACAGAGACTTCTGGGGGGAACGCAAAGACAGGGCCTTCTTGGTGGATGCCCCCCGGCTCTGGGACTCCCTTCGCAGAGAGGTTAGATTGGTGCCCTCCCCATCCTTTTTTCATGGAGACCTTTTTATTTCGACACGCTTTTGAAGACTGACTGGGTTTTGCAGAATTAAGATGTACTGTCTGTCTGTATTTTTTTGCATTGCATAATATCTGTAGCTTTGGGTTGTGCATTTTTAGCAGTGTTTCTTGTATCTTTTGTAAGCCCCCCATGAATCCCCGAGCAGGAACAAAGGTGGGATATAAACAGAAGAATAGGAGGAGGAGGAAGAAGAAGGGCCTTTAATTGTCTTGGTTGACCTTCTTAGACCCGGTCCAGCTTCATGGTGGATTTATATGTTTTGGAGTTGTCTGGTCAAAATTTTTTCAATTTCAGACATTCCTTGGAGATTCTGGAATTGGAGAAATGGGGTTGCACAAAAAAGGTCACAGTGATGCCCGCTTACCAGGGTAGTTGTTGAAGCCGCTGTTACCCAGGGAACTGGAGCAATGGTACGGCCAATTTTTGTCGGTTGGAAGGGGAAGGGATGTTCACAGGCGTTGGCCAGCTTTCAGTTGTACCTCCTTCCTGTCTCCTTCTGTTACTCCTGGCTTCTGCAAGCTACGTTTGGTTGTGGCCTATCCATGCCAAAATGTTTTGCCCGGTTTGCCAGGGCAACGATAACAGAGTTGGGCACAGGGCCAGGGTGAATCTCTTGCCTTGTGCCAGCTATCTGTGGGTAAAGCAAGAATAATCAGTGAGGATGAGTATGGTGCAGGGCTGGTGACTGAAACCACCAATGGTTAGGACGTCTGCCCGAAGCCGAAAAGAGCGGAGATTTCACTGTATGTGTGTTCCCAAGCTATTTTCATTCTTCATAAGGACTAACAGTTTGCTGCTGTTGTGTTTAGAAGGGGAGGCAGGATTAGAAAGACAGGTATCCTGAGATATATAATTGAATACCAAAGTTAGGGTTGTCCATGCCATTGTATTTCCCATTTTGATGTATATTTGTGGAAGCTGGACAGTGAAGAAAGCCGATAGGAAGAGAATCATCTAATTTGATCTGTGGTGCTGCGGGTGAGTTCTACAGATACCACGGGTGGCCAAAAAGACAAATGAATGAGTCTTAGAGCAATTCAAAACTGAACTTTCCCTGGAAGCCAAGATGACTCAACTGAGTTGTCTTACTTTGACCATACCATGAGAAGACATGACTCTCTAGGCAAGACTGTTCACCGCCCTGATCGCAGGAAGGGCGGTATACAAATAAACTTTTATTATTATTATTATTATTATTATTAGTAGTAGTAGTAGTAGTAGTAGTAAAAAGGGCAGCAGGAATTGAGAAAGACCTCACTGGAGATGGACAGACTCCATCAAGGAAGCCCTGGCTGCTTGCCTGAGTTTGCAAGACATGAGCAAGGCAGTAGATAACAGGGGGACTTGGAGGTCTCACATTCATGGTGCCCTATAAGTTGAAGTTGACTTATCAGCAGTTAACAACAGCATGACTTGCTCTTTACCTTCCCCTCCTGCCCTTCAGACATACCACACAAGGAGTCTGGGTGATGCCACAGTAGGGTACAGGATGACATCTTTTGGATCTTAGGGCCCGTTGCCAGTCTCTGAACTGGCAAGAAGCAGCAAGAAGCAAAATAAACTTCACAACATAGGATGCCTGATAGGTGATATATTTCTATCCCTGCCTCCAGAGTCAGATTCATCTTCCTTACTTGGTTGGTTAGTTTGATGTCTTGCATAAAAGAAGATATCTTTTAAACTCTTGTTTATCTGACACAAGGTCATCAATTCCATTTTAAAGCAAATGTGGGCATGGAGTGTGTTACATTTCTGTTAATTTGGATTTACAGGATGTTATCTTTTTTTAGAGGCACTCACTGGTGTGTGGATATAAAGTACAAGAGGGCTTACGTGGCTCTTCTCTTCCTTGCTTTGTCCTCATAACAACCTTGGAGTAGGCATGGGGGGTGGTGGGGACATGAGACCAGGCCTTCTCCATGGTTGCCTCTAGTCTCTAGAACAGCCCCTGGTTTGCTGTCCTTCTGCTGGCTTTGTGTGAATTCGAGTCATTTCCAAGTTATGGCGATCCTAAGACAGACCTGTCATGGGGTTTTCTTAAAGTTTGTGCAGAGGGGAGTTAGCTTTGTCTTCCTTTGGGGCTGAGAGAATGTGACTTGCCCAAGGACATGCAGGAGGTTTCCATGGCTGAGCAGGGGCTCAGATTGGTTTCCCAGAGTCTGAGTCCAACAGTCAAACAAGTCGGAGGGTGAATGTCAGAATAATTTCATTGGTCATAAATACTCTCCAGGTTTGCATCAGGCAGTTGAATTTCTTTGGCTTTGAGCTTTGTTGAAGATAATTCAGAATGAGCCTCAACATTCAGAAAAAGACACAGAGAAGGAAAAGACAAGCCAATGAGTTAACATTCAGTCTAGCACTTTTGCTGCTAGCCATTCAGATCTTTGCTCAGGTTTTCCACCCTAAATACTTCTTTCTAGTCTGTTTAATTCCCTTTTTTTGTTTTGGGTCTTGTCTCTTCCCATAGAACATGGTGATGAGTTTCCGGGTCTCGGACCTCCAGATGCTGCTTGGCTTTGTCGGAAGGAGCAAGAGCGGCCTGAAACATGAACTGGTCACCCGGGCATTGCAACTAGTCCAGTTCGACTGCAGCCCAGAACTCTTCAAGAAGATTAAGGAGATCTATGAGACCCGGTACGCCAAGCTCTCCGACCCACCAGGGCACCCCACGCAGCAGCAGCAGCCGCCCCCACCACCTCAGCAGCCATCGGTACCCCCCCCAGCCCCACCGACCGCCTCCCGACGGCCTTTCCCTCCACGCTTCCTTCGACCGTGGCAGCAATGCGGTCGCCCGGACTGCCCTCTCGTCCCCCAACATTGACTATCCCGCTCTCTACGGGAAGTACCTAAACGGACTGGGGCGTTTGCCCGTCAAACCGGTCAAGCCGGAGGTGCGGCTGGTGAAACTCCCTTTCTACACCATCCTGGACGAACTACTGAAGCCCACCGAACTTGGTGAGTTGTTGGGGTTGATGGTGAGTATAGTTGCCTCTTTGTGGGGACAGGAGGAACTCCCAGTGATGCTTTCATTCAGCCTCATAGGCCTTCTAATGTCTTTCTCTCCACTGTTGTGGTGTTAGAGTCCATTGCCTGCCTTTCCATTTCTTATCATTCTGAAGTTTAAGACTACATTTCTGCTTTTACTAAATAGAATAATAGAATTATAGAATAATAGAGTTTGAAGAGACCTCAAGAGCCATCCAGGCCCACCCCCTGAAGACACAGTCAAAGCGTCCACAATAGATGGCTATCCAGCCTCTGTTTTAAACCCTCCAAAAACGGAGACTCCATCACATTCTGAGGGAGTGTGTTCCACTGTTGAATAAGTCTTACTGTCAAGAAGTTTCTCCTAATGCTGAGGTGGAAAACCTCTAAAAGCAGAAGGTTCTCTGAAATCCTGAGAGCCAGTTGAACTCTGTGTAAAGGAGTGCCCTTAAAAACAATTCCTTTATTCAGAACCACAAGGTCAGTAATCTTTCTTTATTTTAGGGGAAGTCCTATAGCTAAGGCTAGAGGATGTGATTTGCACACAGAAGGGGCCTGGGTTCAGTTTCCCAGTATCTCTTGGTAGGGCTCAGGAACCATGGAGAACTACGACTGCCAGTCAGAGTAAACAACACTGAAGGCACCCAACCCCCCGGACTTGGCATGGAATGTATGTGAGAGAGGTGTTAGTCAGTTAGTTGGATCACTCAGGATTTGGAGGTGTTAAATGTTGTGGGCCTTCAAGTTGTTTCTGACTCGGGGCAACCTGGGGTGAACCAATCATGCGGTTTTCTTGGCAAGATTTGATCAGAAGATTTTGTCTCTGCCTTCCACCGATGCTGAGAGAGCGTGGTTTAGCCAAAGTCACAGTGCATTTCCGGGACTGAGCAGGAATTCAGACTCTGGTCTCCAAGAGTTGTAGTCCCAATACTAATATCACTATACCATGCTGGCTCAATTGCATGGGCAAATTTGTCCACCAGAGATTTGCCTTTGTCTCCTTCTGAGGCTGAAAGAGTGTGATGGCCCAAGGTCACCTGGTGGGCTTCCATGGCCAAGCGGGGATTCGCACCCTGGTCTCTCAAGTTGTAGTCCTACATTCAAACCACTACACCATGCTGACTGTCTTAGGTGTTAAATAAGTAATCCTTGACTGTACTTTGAACTTCTGTTTAATAAATTAACATTTGTATTACCCATTTGTACTGCTGAGAATCCCACAGTAGTGTTAATCATGTGTATGAGCTCAGATAGGAGGAGACCATGCTGGCAGCAGTGGTTTAGGATTGTAGTCTCCAGTGGTAGGATTAGAGGAATAAAGTCTTACATGGGAACCATGAGGGTATCTAGAAGGTCCCCACATTTGGTGCCATAGTGGTGGGATAAGTCAAAGCCCTCCCAACTGGAAGCCCTCCCAAACGTATGGAGCCTCATCCTTTACGCACAGACATGCTCTCTCTGCATATTGATAGAAAGGTAGGAAGATGGATTGTAAGAGAACTGTTTTGCAATGGAACCTGTTACTAGACCATGAGGTAGGGCAGCCTGTAGACCTCTGGGTGTTGCTGTACTACAACTCCCAACACCTACCACTGTTATCTGTGCTGACAATGGATGATGAGAGTTGCACTCCAGCAACATTTAGGATATTGTTGCTGTGGTGTTCCATCTACCTTGTAAAAGTCATTCCTAGCAACCACTGAACACAGTGGCACTTGATAATGAATGCAATTAAATATAGTAAAGAGCGGGGCAGAAGCGGCAAGGCGCTAAGATGAAGAACGAGGTGTTCTTGTACTTGCAATTCTTTTCCTTGGAAAGAGGAGGGGCCTAGGTTTTTTGGTTTGTTTGTTTTTTAACTGCACATTGTCATCTTTGGCTCTCTGGCCCTTTTTCTGGCCAGAACAGAGTGGCACCATTCCTTCTCATGGTTGGGACTTGAATCAATAAAATTGCATTGGCTTTTTTTTTTCCTGCTGCTTCCCATTGCTGCCTCATGTATAGTTTATGGTCCTCTCAGACCCCTGGATTTCTGGTTCTTTCCTAAACTCCGCAAAACTCCCAAAATAAACTGTTTTTTACTTCTGCCTTCCCAGTCCCACAGAACAACGAGAAGCTCCAGGAGAGCCCTTGCGTCTTTGCCCTAACGCCACGGCAAGTGGACCTGATCAGGAATTCCAGGTATCCTCCCAAGTTTTGTTCAGACTCCCAGACTTGAAGGCAGAGCGTCCAGCCAGTCTTCGGGGCTGATAGAGTGACAAGGAGGTTCCAGTTTTAACAATACCAAGTAAAAAAAACTGAACCATCTCTGCTGTCAGCCAAGACTGGCCTAACTGCTTAGCTTTTTGCAGGATTGTAAGCTTCTAAAGACAAGCTCTAAATAAAAAAGGAGGTATTCTTTTTTCTAAAGAATTCTCTGAAAACCCCAGCAGTCACTTGTAGATTGCAGTGAACATTTCCCCCATCATCTTTAAAGTAGATGCTTAATCCTGTGTTCTTGTCTCTCTGTCTCTCTCTTTTTCTTTCCTTTTCTTTCTTTTGAATTTGGCAGGGAGTTGCATCCAGGTGTGAGATCAGTCCAGGTTGTACTCAGGTAAGCTTGAATGCTGGGACGTTAATTAAAACCCCTGAGACAGACAGACAGAGCTGGGAGATGGGAGGTGGCTCAGTGGGCCAAGGGGGATTTATAAAACCAAACTGTGACGTCTGCTGAAATCTTCCCCTGGGTAATGGAAACAGCTTTGCTTCAGACCAATTTCCCTGGTTCTCAAGTCTTGCCTTAGCAGATCAGCTTTTTTTCTGGGGCTTTCTTTAAATCTCCAGAGGGCTGTCATGTAGAAGATGGAGCAAGATGTGCAGACACCAGGACACAAAACACTAAATTCAAATTACAAATGAAAAACAGAAAGGAGATTAGAGAGAAATTTGTTCCTGAGCATAGAAATAGTTCAGCAGTGGAATAGCCTACCTCCGAAGGTGGGGGATGCCTCTTTATTGGAGGCTTTTAAACAGAGGTTGGAGGGCCACCTTGCAGGGAAGTTGACGTTATGGATTTCCTACACTGATCAGGGTTGGAGTAGATGATCCTTGGAATCCCTTTCACCTCTGCAGTTCTGCAATGGTTATCCTCTGAATGGAGGATATGAGACCAAAGATATGTTCTCCACCCCCCACTACCATGAATTATTGATTCTCCAGATTTTCATTTGATTTTTCTGTGTCTGGGTTGTGGACAAGGGATCTGGGTTGTGAATGAAGGAAGGTTGAGACTAGTGCTGCTGGGCTGCATCCTTATCTTGAGCTGGGTTTGCTAACTCTGAGCTTTCCTTTTTCAGAATCTGTTACACCGATACCAGTTGCCCTCAGGAAGACCAGTACCCCCCAAATATTGCTGTCAAAGTAAACCACAGTTACTGTTCTGTCCCTGTAAGTTGACCTGGATGTCTGCTTTTGGGCTAACTCTACAGACCTGCCTCCAAAGGGTGATGTGGCAGTCTCCTCTGTCCCTCTGTGTATGTTTGTGTGTGTGTATGTCATTCTGCCCCTTGATCTGAAAGGCAGTCTTTCTTCCATTGGCCTTTAGAACTGCCAGTCATCCAGGGAAGGGAGGGGAAGGCAGCCTTATCTTGTGTAGGGAAGCCCCTGCTGGACTATTTTTCCATGCCAAGGCTGTCATCCATTGCAGGTGATCTCTTGCAATGAGGCAGAGAAGAAACTGCTCTGAATTCAGTCAAAAACTCTGGTGATCCCACCAAAGCTTCACTGAAAGCTTTGTAACTTGTGGCTCAGAAATGACTTGGACACACAGTTTAGATTTCCAGGCAGAAACAGCAGAAAATCACTTTTCTAAAATTATCCAGAATTGTTTTCCTGTTCTTGGAGAAAAATACATTGGTAGTGTTGCCCATTAACTGTGTGGGGAGAGCCCAAAGCACCTCTCCGTCCTGATCAGAATTAATCTCTCTCTCTCTTTCCCTCCTTTTCTCTTTCTCTCTCTCTCTCGCTCTAGGGCTATTATCCCTCCAACAAACCGGGAGTGGAGCCAAAGAGGCCTTGTCGTCCCATCAACCTCACCCATCTCATGTATTTGTCTTCCGCGACCAACCGCATCACAGTTATTTGGGGCAATTACGGAAAGGTGCGGAGCTGGCTGGGTTCTGTGACCCCAAGTTCTTTCTGCAAAATCTGTCAAGAAACATGCAGTGTGTCTGTAAATTTTTCACATGCAAACAGAGAAGGGAAGTCTTTTTTGTTTGCACTGGCCTGATCCACTTGGTGGAAGAGGGGAAGATGGAGTCATACAGCTGTCCTGATGTTCTCTCTCCTCAGCACTGGCTATGTTGGCTTGGGCTGCTTGGGTCTGAAGTCCAGCAACATTTGGAGTCCACACAAGTCTAACTTGTGTGAGAGAGAGATCCTTGTAGTGTGTAGAGGACTGTAGTGTGTATGTTGTACCTCGTAATAAAAGCCAGCTTGGCCCCCTTGTCTGGAAAGCCGGGGATGTTTAGCTTCTGTGACAAACCTAACCACTTTCAAAGCAGTGAGACTAGAACCAATTTTTAAAATGCAAAATACTAATAAAAGCAAATGGTACTGTGGGTTCACGTGCTTTTTGTCATCCCCTCTCTCCCATCCCCTCAAATCAGAGTTATTCCGTCGGCCTCTTCCTCGTACGACAGATGACGTCGGCGGATTTGCTGCAGAGGTTGAAAACCATCGGCATCAAACATCCGGAGCTGTGCAAGGCACTTGGTGAGCCTGTACTTCTCTTTTATGCCACGTGGCTTGGTGGCAACAGTGCCTCCCCCTTCCCATGGCTTAGCAGGTCAGGGGCTTCCATTCAGACACAGGGAAATGGGGTTCGTCCTGGCAGGTTCTATTTCTTCCTTGGAAACTCACATCCCATCTTCTTCCACGCATGAACATGTGAGGCAGTCCACAAAATGATTAAAAGATAGATTTTATTGATTAGTGGTGGAAGTTGCTAATTGAGGCCTGGTTTTACTCCCCACCCCCCTCTTGAAATCACAGTGAAAGAGAAGCTACGCCTGGATCCAGAAAGTGAAATTGCTACCACTGGTGTCCGGGTCTCTTTAATATGCCCAGTAAGTCTTCTGTTTTGCCTTCTGAAACAGACTGTGGGGTGGCTGGAACTCAGATGTGGGTCTAGATAGATTAAAGGAGAACCTCTCAGGGTATGCATGTACCAGCGGTTTAATTCTTCACTCAGGCTGCATCCACACTGCAGAAATAATACAATATGACCTTGCTTTAACTGCCATCGCTCCATCCTGTGGAATCCTTTTTGTTGTGGCACAGTTTGTTGTTTATTGTGGCACATTTTCTGCACAGAAAAAGTTGCTTCCTTTGCAGAAAATCTTGCTTTCTGTGCAGATCAACGAGATGGAAATTTTGCACAGAAGTCCCCATTACGGCATTTGCTGCACAGGAAACATATTTTTTTATCTATAGAAAAATGTTTGTTCATAGAGAAAATGATTTTGGGTTGTCAGGTTGTCACTTACTTGGATTTCGTGTTCAATTGTATTTCCTCCCCCCCCCCCCCCCAAATCTCTTCTGAAGCTGGTAAAGATGCGCTTGTCCGTTCCCTGCCGGGCTGAATCCTGTGCACACCTTCAGTGCTTCGACGCCGTTTTCTACCTGCAGATGAACGAAAAGAAACCTACGTGGATGTGTCCCGTCTGTGACAAGCCAGCCACATACGACCAGCTAATGATCGATGGGTAAGCAGAAAGCCAGCCTCTCTTTTTCCAACCCCTTCTGGAAGCTTCTGAGTGGAATGAAGCGATAGCTAGGGAGACACATACCTATGCGAATTCCCAGAACCCACTGCTCAAAAACTTATTATAAAAAATGTTGGAAATGGACTTCCTGGAGCTGTCACAGCTCATTGTAGGGTTGAGCCCTGGGCTGCTGGAGGTTGCTCATCGTTCTTCTTGTTATAGTTGTATACCTTCAAGTCATGTCCAACTTGAGATGAGCCTGAGACAACCTGTTGTAGAGTTTTCTTGGTAAGATTTGTTCATAGGAAGTTTGGCTTTGCCTTCCTCAGGTGGAGAGGGACTGACTGGGCCAAGTTCACTCAATGGGTTTCCATGGCCGGGCAGGAATTCAAATCTGGTCTCCCAGAGTCCTAGTCCATCACTTAGGCTGCTATATAGTACTGGCTCTTGATCACCCCTGATATGGAAGAAGAACACTTTGTGCCTTGACTCAGGAGTTTGAGTCGACATCTGTGTTTTCTCTTTGTCTTTCTCTCTGGCTAGGCTCCTGTCGAAAATCTTGACAGAATGTGAGGATGCCGATGAGATCGAATACTTAGTGGATGGCTCCTGGTGCCCCATCAAGGCTGAGAAGGAAAGGAGCTACAGCCCTCAGTGTCCAATACTAGTCGTGGGCAGCTCTGCAGGTGGGTCTAAGAATCATGTTTGGCAAACTGATGTTTTTAAAAAAAATTAGCCAAGATTTTGGGGCTCATGGAGGGCTGCATCATGGTAGGGTAAACATTTCAGACTACAACTCCCACAGTCTCTGAGCCACATTGGCCACGTTGGCTGAGCCTTGTGTGGAGTTGGAGCCGAAAAGTGGTGGATCTAGGAAACGCTTGCCACTTGACTTTCCACAATATCCCTTGCCCTGGAGTGTTTTGGCAACTCACAGTGGAGGCTTCTGGGAAATGGAAGGGACTAGAATAGCAGTTGTAATCACAAATAACAGCAAAAAGAAGAGTGTACGTCAAGTGAAGACACGTCCTCCTGGATGGCTGTTCCCAGACTGTCGAGTTCTCTGGGGAGTGCTTGAGTGATGTTTTCTTGCATGGCAGGGGGATGGATCCCTTTGGATCCCTTCTCTGCTGTTCTGTGCTTCAGAGTCTGAACCGTGTGATGTTTGTGGCAGATGACTAATACAACCAGCACAGGCTTCCCCTGCCTTAAGCTGTAGAGAGAGAGCTGTTTTGAGAAGGCTTCTGTGGAAGAACTTTTTTTTAAAACGAAAAACTATATATGTTTATAAGACTGCCTCTTAAAACCTTTAAATTTCCTCTGACTTTTCTCTCTTGCCTCCCTTCAACCTCCTCCCTGCCTTTCCAGGGGCCACTTCGGACGTAAACGGGGCGCCTCCTCCAGCCCCCAGTGTGGAGAATGGGAAAGTGCCGGCTGACGTGGTGGATTTGACACTGGACAGCTCCTCCTCGGAGGAAGAGGAGGAGGAGGACGAAGAGGAGGACGAAGACGGGGGACCCAAAAGGAAGGTGCCGCGCCTCTACAAGAACGGCCTGGCCTCCGCCTGCTGACCAGAGGGGCAGCTCCAGAAACTTCCGCATGGAAAAGCTTGAATACCTTGGTGCTTAACTTGGATATAGGAAGAGGGGCTTCCCACCCCTCACTTCTCCCGCCCCTCTTCCATCTCCTCCTCCTCCTCCTCCTCTGGAGCTTCCCTTTGACTTCCCGGTTCCAAGTTTAGACTATGAAAAATGAAATGAAAAATTGGTGGGGAACAGAGCTGTTGCATGTCAGAAGGACCCACCCAAGAGACGGGGAAAGAGAGAGAGGCCACCTCTCCAATTTCTGCTCAGCTCGGACTGTCTTTGGAAGCAAGAGGTGCCCTTCCTGGGCTCCAAGACCTTTGGGGGTTGCCACTGACTCAGTTTCCCTTCTCCACTGACCTCTTCCTCATCCTCTCCCGAACTTCTTGACCCTAACTTGTTTGTTTTGGGAGGGGGGGGGAACTACAGGGGAACAACTGGACTTTGGCCGAATGGAGCTGGGCCAAACCCCAGATGCACCCCCACACCTGTGGGCCACCCAAACTTTCCAAAAGTCTTGTGCATCTTTTTGGGGGGCAGGGAGGTCTTTACCTCGTTCAGCAACCATTCCCAATTTTCTTCTTTCTTTTTGTTCCTCCTTTCTTGCTCCTAAAGCACCAGCAAACAATGTTTGCTGGACTTTTTCTTTCTTTCTTTTCTTTCTTTTGTGCTGGTTGGAGAGGTCTTAAGGCTTCCAATGTTGTCTCTCCTTTTGTCCGATCCCCTTCTGCAGGCGCATGAGGAAAGTTTCAGGGCAGGAAGGGACGGAGGCAGAAATAAAGCCAAGGTTCCTTGGGGTGGCCCAGCACTCTCCAGCCCAGGAAGAACCTTATGTAAAAAGCAAAGGTTGGAACTGTCTTATTTTTTAGCCTCTTCTCAAAAGTAATGTAGACGATAGCCTAGTGACTCTCCACTTTTCAAAAAGTTGAACAGAAGCCATGGGGGGGGGGGAGGTTTGGAGGGGATTCGTGGAAGGGAAGGGCTTGAACCACCAATCTGTCATTTGTCATTTTTTCCTCCTTTTTTTTTTCCTTTGAAGTGCAATAACTTGGTGTGTTTTGGAAGAGCTGCGTGTTCCCCGCAAGGGCTTCATCTTGGGGTGGGGGTGGCATTGTTTTTGCAGGGAGTGTGTTCCAGGAGAGGTGGGGATGATGGGCCTTCTGGAACATGAAATGCCAGGTGGAGGAACTCTCTCTCTCTCTCTCTCTCTCTCTCTCTCTCTTTATTTTTTTCCCCTTCCCAGTTTCTAGCCAACTACCTCGGTTTCAAATGAACAAATAAATAAAACTAAAAATTCAGGTGTTAGGTCCGTCACGAGAACAGCGTGGAGCTGAGCTGGGGCTGAAGGCGGCATGGGAATGACTCTCTTTTTCCCTCCAAATTGCCTCTGGGCCCTTTGGACTGCTTCAGCGTCTTCTCTTTGTCCCTCTCGTCGCGTGCACTTGTGTGTTCTGTGGATCCTCCTTAAATATGACCCACTTCTCGTCCTTCTCGGCTTGGCCTCTGAGACCCTCGTCTGCATGCCCTTGGCTCCTTCAGACTTTTCTCGCTGGCAAGGGGAAGAAAACTTAGGCCCCCCCCAAACAAGGTGGCACCTGTGTCCTGTGTCTGCGGAGGGTGTCGGAGGCGAACGGTGCATAGCGTTTGTTGCATTTGGTTCCTTGGCTGGGCCAGCGAGGCTGAGGAGCGTAGCTGGAGGAGGGAGATTGTACCTCCTCAAACTGAATCGGACCAGGATCCGGATGTGTTCTTTTCTCTTCCCTCGCCCTCCTCCATCTTCTTCCTTCAGTCCAGCAGCAGCAAAGGCAGAGCTTTGTGGGGTGGGTTCTTGGTGTTCTTTTTAGTTTCCAAAATGCTGTTTTCCCTCCCTCCCTCCCCACATCTTAACCTGCCTCTAGGTCACCCCTAGGAAGTTAAAATTAAAGTAACAACAGTCAATCCAAACTCTTTATTTACTGCTTTAATTAAAATAGCAGAGAGTTGGGTTTTTTAAAAAAATAATGCCAATAGTAGTTTGCCAAGTGCTGCATTTGTTTCACAAGAAAGGGCATTTTGTGCGTGTTTGTGTTTTTTTAAACAAACGCTGGAGCTGAAAAGGAGCCCGTTTTTCTTTGCAGAGAGCACTTGCTCTTCTCCTTTTTTGCAGCATTGGGGTTAGACGGAGCTCCCTCTCTCTCTCCCTGGAGAAGGACATCTCTTTTCTGGTGGAAAAAAAAAAGCCTCCCACATTTATTCCCGTACGTTTTAAAATCCCCGAAATTGAGGCGATTTGGGAGCGCTTCAAAAAGTCAGGATGGGATGGCGAGCACTTAAGAAACCAAGCCTGATCTTGGAGGTTATTCCATTGGAAATGCTTACCGTAGCTCTTCTACCTGCCTCCCTCTTCCCCCAAATCAACATTATTTTTTTTCCTATATAAAAAAGCCCATTTAGGGGATGCTTAGGGATGCCCTTGGAAGATGCGGCACCATATTAGCCAAACTCTCAATTTCTTCCCCCCAAAAAAACCCTCTGGAAGTCAGGTTGGGGCAGCCGGGCTGCGAGAAGGGAACCGGCCGATTCAGTGGGGATTCCCCATTGAATCTTTTTTCCCACCAAAACCCATTAACTTAATTATTTTTCCTATCAAGCAAGCATCGAAAGAAAGGATAAGCAATACATTTTCCTGGACACAACCCGCACGCCCGCACGCCTTCGAGAGCCATTGTAGAGTTTGGGCCGAGCTGTTCTCCCTTGTATAGATCGCAGCTTACGTTAAGGTCCCTCTCCTTCCTCAGTGTTTGTATCCTAATTTAATTGTGTGTTAAAAACCTCCCTTGGGCTTTCTTTTCTTTCTCTCCCCTCCCAAAACCTTGTCCATCCTGCTGAAACTTTTGCTTTCCCGTCTTTCCCTCCATCTCCCCTCCTTCTGTCGGTCGGCTTTCCGTTCTGTACATACGTTTTTACTTAATCCTCTTTTCCTACTCCTGTTGCTGCTTCATTTTTTTCCCCTTCCCTTCCCTTCCCTCTCTTTTTCTTTTTGTAAAGAAAAGAAATTATTTTTCTTTCGTTCAATACACATTCTTCAGAAACTCAAGAACTATAGTGTTTGTTAAATGAATAAAAAGGAAATATTTCAATTTTAGTTTCTTTTCTCCTTGTGCCTGGTGTCCGAACAAATGGGATTTTTGAAAATGTGTTATTTTTGTGTGGATTGGATCACATTCCAGATCAGCGTACAGTTTCGGTTGGATTTGAGCCATTCCTAGTTCTTGAACCTCATTATATTTCTTTTATTTGGAGTATTTATACCCCACTCTAAGGCTCTCAGGGCGGCTTACACATTTTGAATTAGACAATTCCCACTTTAACTCTTTTTTTTGGCTCAAGGCTATGGAATTCTGGGAGTTGGAGTTTGTTGCGGGCCCAGAGTGGAGTGTATTGTACAAATAGGTATAACCCAATATGTGGTTGCGCATGCACACCTATATTAATTCTGGATGGTGAGCTGCTTGTTTTTAAGTCATTTTGGGGATGGGGAAAGTGCAGCCAGGGCCAGTTTTGTGACCCCTCCAGTTTTTAATGTGGGAATCGGGTCAGTTTTTTTGGTCCTGGAGACACCTTTGTTTTCCAAGAGGAAATAAAGTGTTTTACGCAACGCTGCATATATATAGTTGTCTGAGTGTTGGACCGTGACTCAGGAAACCAGGGTTTGTATCTTTGCTTAGTCATGGTGACCGTGGACAAGTCACATTCTCTCAGCCTCAGAGGAAGGCCCTCTGAGCCAATCTCGCCAAGAAAACCCTGTGACAGGTTTGCCTTAGGGCTGCCGGGCATCAGAAACTACTTGCGCGCAACAACAGGTATACACCAATATAAATAATGTATAAATATTTTATATTTATTATTTATATTTATATTTATTAATTAATATAATAATAATATATTATAAATATAAATATAAAATAAATAATAATATAAATTAAGCAATGCTAATGTTAACTATAAAATAGACTGGTGAGTGATATGATATTGCAGCGTAATTTCCTGAACTGTTAATGCCATTTGAAATGTGTGTAATTTATGCATACAATTCGCGCAATATATAACACATGCACACATTTATATATTTAAGGAAGGCTGCCTTTCTCAGTAGTCCAACCTGGCATTTCTTTTCTTGGACCCCATAAGTAGATATGTGTACATGTGTGTGTGTGTATATATATCTATATCTTTTTTGAGTTAAAACACTTTGACTTTTTAAAGAAGTGATGCTTTAAGTACTTGTAAATAAGTGAAATGAATAGCCCCCAGGTAATACTATATTATGTTGGGGAGCTCTTATAATTCCCTGACTTCCATATGAAACATTTATATAAATAGAAATTATCTTTAATATCAGTGCTGCTATTGTTATTTTATATTGTGTTTATTAACTATTCAGTAAACAGAGATGGTTATTGCACTAACCCTCCATCAGCTCCACTCTGGAGCCTTGTTGCTGCCATTCAATATAGTCCTATGGACGCAGTTTTATTTGTGCCCTTCTTCCGGGTGGCTACAGAAAGTCCCAGTGCGCAGGCGCAGCCCCAGACCATAGAGTCGCCCTGAGAGAGCGGTCCCGGAAGAGAAGGAAATGCGGCGTCCTTGCTCTGTGAGGCCCCGCCCCTCGCCCCTTAGCCCCGCCCCCTTGCCGGCTCTCTCCTATATAAGGCCCGCCGTTGACGTCAGCGTCCTCTTCCGCCCGCTCGGCCCCTGCTGCCAACGAGTCAGGGCCGCCGCTGGAGCCGCTGCCGCCGCCATTGTTGCCGGCCTTTCTTCCTGCCCCTCTCCCTCCCCGCCCCGCCGCTGAGAGAATCCGAAGCCATCCGCCAAAATGGTGAGCCATCCGGGGGAACGAGGGCCGGGAGGCGTTGCGGGGGGACCCGAGCTCGGCCCCGGGAGGGATATGGGGCGGCGGTAGGCCCTGCGGGGACGGTGGGGCCCAAAGGGAGGGAAGGAAGGAGGAGGGAGGGAGGGAGGGGCGGCGGTGGGTGGAAGAGCCTCTCGCTCTCGGAGGGAGGGAGGGAGGGAAGAGGGAAGGAAGAGCCGGGTTTGCTCTTCGCTTTTCCCTTCAGTGGAGCCTGGATTGAGTACACCAACTCCCATCCTCCTCTCCCCACACTTAGCACAGGCCTTTCCCTTTCTGCTTGGCGTCCTTTTGCCCCCCCCCCCTCGGATGTGTACTACAACTCCCAACTTCCTTTCCCTTTCTACTTGCTTCCCTTCACCCCCCTGGCAGGCATAGTACTACAACTCCCATCCTCCTCTTCCTACACTCAGCACAGACCCTTCTCTCTCTATTCCCTTCCCTTCACCCCCCTGGCAGGCATAGTACTACAATTCCCATCTTCCTTTCCCTTTATCTAGCACAACCCTTTCCCTCTCCCTCCCTCCCCAGGCAGGTATAGTACTACAACTCCCATCCTCCTCTCCCTACACTCAGCACAGGCCTTTCCCAATCTACTTGCTTCCTTTCAATCCTCTGGGATGTGGACTACTACAGCTCCCATTCTTCTCTCCCTTCCCTTCCCTACACCTCCAGTACTACAACTCCCATCTTCCTTTCCCTTCTACTCCCATTTTCCTTTTCCATTCCCTTCACCCCCTGGCAGGCATAGTACTACAACTCCCATCCTCCTCTCCCTTCCCTACACCTCCTTGGGAGTACTACAACTCCCATCCTTCCTTTTCCTACACTCAGCATAGGCCTTTCCCTCTCCATTCCCTTCACCCCCCCTCCCCTGGGGCAGGTATAGTACTACAGCTCCCATCCTCCTCAACCAAAAGAGCCAGTTTCTCCTCCTTCTCGCCATGCCATGGACTACCCTTCCTATCATCTGGGCTGGGCTGCGATTCCCATCATCCTCTCCAAATGTCGAACTAATGACCCAGTTTGGCACGCTTTTGCTCTTTCTGGCTCAAGGCTGTGGAATTCTGGGAGTTGGAGTTTGTTGTGGGCCCAGAGGGCCCACAACAAACTCCAACTCCCAGAATTCCACAGCCTTGAGCCAGAAAGAGCAAAAGCCGTCCCAAACTGGGTCATTATTTCTCCAGTCTGTTAGTTGGCATCCTCTTTTACAAATTGGTTTTGCAGAATATATGTATAAATGTGTTTATAAGCACAAAGCACACGCAAATATATAAATATATCTGTGTATAGATAAATAGTTGCATTTATATATACATAAAATAATAATAAATTTTATTGTTTGTATCGAGAAAACCGAAGCGGCTGACACTAAAAGCGTCCCTAAAATACAATAACCACTTGCATCCCCTACTCTTCCATCCGCAATAAAAACACAATACAATTAAATTGTTAAGCAAAATAATAAAATGGTTAAAGCGCTGCCTCATTCGAGGGCGTTAACTTTGGTGGTTTTTTTCCATGACCTTGTGCGACAATTCCTTTTATTTCCTTGTTTTTCTGAGCGAGCGGCAGGGACAAAAGCAACACTCCTGGCGGCCTGTGTCTTGGGTTCAGGTTTCGTAATCCTTAGACTAATCCCTTCCCTGCCTTCCCAAATGCGTTTGGGGGGGTTTGGGAATTGTTTCGCCTCTAGCGACGCAATCCGGAGGCCCCCCATAAAACTTGTCGAAACGACGGCACCCGACCCAAAGACAACCTGCCTTAAAATGTTGTGCTTTTCGTTGAGAGCTCAAAATGTTGTTGGTGGTGATGTGGCAAAAAGGGAGGCGAGGATTTGTGCCAGCCCTTTTTTTGGCCAAAGGGAGTCGCTCAGCCCCACGGAGAGAGCCCAGATGGACCCATTTTTGTGGGTTATAACAGGCCTCTTATGTAACGCTCCCTTCTTGCAACTGAGGCTGGAAAATTAACCTGGTTTGGCACGGCTTTAACTCTTCTCTGGCTCAGAGCTCCGCTCTGGACCCCACAACATACTCCAACTCCCAGAATTCCATAGCCTTGAGCCAGAGAAGAGTTAAAGCCGTGCCAAACTGGGTTATGGCTGTCCTGGAGCAACCAAAGGGGAGAAAGAAAGTGTGTTCCTGCTTCTCTCTGAAACTGTGGGAGGAAATAATAATAAAAATAATGACAGTAATCTATTGTTTTGTGTTTGAAAGACTTTTAAAAAATGTCACATTCCCCATATAAAAATGTGCTTGCAGCATGTCTCTTGTCCAGGGCGCCCGACTGGCCCTAGGTCTTCCGCAGGAAGAATAATAAAATGTCTTCCTTGCCGTCTGACGTTTCAAAGCAGAAGTTGGTGCCCCGCCAGGCTGGACTGTTTGCCCACATATCCCAGCATCCTCTGCTCCAAAGGGGGGGGGGGGCTTCTCTGTGGCTGGTCTCCTTTGGAGGAGGGTCCTTCCTGTCGCTTCGTCCTGGAATCCCTCCTTTTTTAAAGAAAAAAATCTGCCGCAGATTGAACAAGGTGTTTTCCTGTTCTCCTGCCAGCTGTAGTCGCTCCATATTTATTTTTTTAAACCCGGATCTAGACCATCATTTTTCACATGTTATCCGTTTGTGGTTTTTGGACTTCTGCTCCCAGAAGCCCCAGTTAGCTTTGCCTGCGGTCAGGATTTTAAGTCCAAAACCTGACCTAAGACCAAAGGTAGTGAATCGGGGTACATTCCCAAAACACATGGTAGCATCCTGACTCAGGTGAAAGCCAGGCCTCCCTTCCTCCGGATGCTTTTGGACTGTAGCTGCTCGCATTCTTCTCGGTGGTCTCTATGCCGGTAAGGGCTATTGGGAGTTGCTGTCTAGCAAGGTTGCGCTGGGTGAACCGATCCCATGGCAAGTGTGGCTGGAAGGATGCGCAGAGACCGCCCTTTGTGACCGTGGAGCGATCCTTTGAGGTGGAAGGCAGAGAGAGTTTCTGCTCTGATGCTTTTACGATTCAGCTCAGCCCAAAAATCTGGGAGTGGAAAGTCATTCCCTCTTCCTCCTGTGGCATGGGACACTTTCTGATGGAGTCATTTGTACTTTTAAACACGTCTGACATCAGGAAATTCTTCTGTTCAGTCAGCTCAGAGACTCGATTCCTGGATGTCATTCAGCCTTGACCTGGAAGCAAGCTGTACTGGTTGTCATTGTTTACCCGACTCAGACTCGAACCATTGTACTCCATTCTGTTTCAGTACCAGAATTCAAGAGGGAATGGAGAGCTCTTTGCTCCGAAACGGTTGCCTTCAAAGCATGTCTCTTGTGTGCCTCATTTTCAGGTGAACTTCACTGTAGACCAGATCCGGGCCATCATGGACAAGAAGGCCAACATCCGGAACATGTCTGTGATCGCCCACGTGGATCACGGGAAGTCCACTCTGACGGACTCGCTGGTGTGCAAAGCTGGCATCATTGCCTCGGCCCGTGCTGGTGAGACCCGCTTCACTGACACGAGGAAAGATGAGCAGGAGAGGTGCATCACTATCAAGTCAACGTAAGTTCTCTCCGGTCTCAGGGAAGGGGCCCTCAAGACAGGTTGCTCTTGTCCCTGGTTTTGAGGCGGCAGAAAGTGTAGAAACATCAGTTTCTCTGTCCTAGTCAAGTTGGAAGGGTTTGAAATGAAAAGTGCTAGACTTTGGCTGGATCCTGACCTGCCAGATCTTCAGTTACTGAAGGCTATTAAATGGCAGGATAAAGGAAAGTTTGTACGCAATGATCAACAGTGTGTAGGTAGTAATGGTGAAAGGATTGTCTCTTCTCAATAATTGCTTCTTAAACAGTTCTCCTCTGAAGGGAGCCCTGTATTTTCCTAGATTTTCTGGAGTCCCATTTTTGGCTCTTACCTTGTCACCTGCCAGGGCTAGTTAAAGCCAAGGAAGAATTATTGCCTTCAAAAGTGTGCTGATGGGATTATCATTTTTGTCATCACTTTCATCATCCTCATTACAGTGTTTATACCCCACTTTGTAGCCTGTGGGATTTCTCTGATAAAAATATCCTGTTTTCACCCGATGGCTGAGGTGAGTAGTTGAAGGCTTCCACATTAATGCCTCTTCCTCCTCCTCTAGGGCAATCTCTCTTTTTTACGAGCTTTCGGAAAATGACCTGGCCTTCATCAAGCAAAGCAAAGATGGATGTGGCTTCCTTATCAACCTCATTGACTCCCCGGGCCACGTGGATTTCTCCTCGGAGGTCACGGCTGCCTTGCGTGTCACTGACGGTGCCTTGGTTGTTGTGGATTGTGTTTCTGGTGAGATACTTTCTTTGTTTTGGAGCGTATGGGTGGGGAGTGACCTCCCGCTGGGTTTTATTTGCAGAGCCTCACTCAGGGATGTGGCCAGCAAGCAGAATTTTCTTGTCCCTCATCTGTTTTATGATATCTCAGTCCCATATAATCTCCAGTTTGCATACATACCTCTCCTCCCCTTTACTTTTTTTCATTTTACAATCCCTCTGTGATATCAGACACTTAAGGTGCTATGTTGACAGAAAAGCAGGGTGGAAATTGAATGTATAACTTGGCCAGCATGGGTGCGGAGGAGGGAGTGTGGCTGCCCCACATTTACCCAGTGAATTCAGGACTTCAATGAGGACTGAAACTTAGCTCTCTCAAGTTCCCCTCTAGCTTAATAACCACTCTACCACACTGCCAAGAGGCCTGAAAGGAAAGTGCACAGAGGGCAACAGCTGTAGCTGTCCTGATGTTGCTGGAATGCAGCTCCCATCAGCCCTAACCACTGTAGCCAAGGGACTATGGACTCTGACAGGGCCTAGATGCATCTTCCTGTCTGGTTTGGGGGCTGTAGTTTCCCCTGGTGACACTCTTAGCTTCCTTTCTTCAGGGGTGTGTGTCCAGACAGAGACGGTCCTGCGGCAGGCCATCGCCGAAAGGATCAAGCCTGTTCTGATGATGAACAAGATGGACCGGGCCCTGCTAGAGCTACAACTACAACCTGAAGAGCTCTACCAGACCTTCCAGCGCATCGTGGAGAACGTCAACGTCATCATCTCTACCTACGGGGAAGGCGAGACCGGGCCCATGGGAAACATCATGGTAAGACCGGGCAGCAGCACTGTGGGCATACAGGGCTCTCTCTTGATTTCGTTGTGTTTTTTGGCAAGGTTTGTTATTCATGGGAGGTTTAGCCATTGCCTTCCTGAGCAGCTGAGAGTTGGTGACTTGTTCAAGGCCCCCAGTGGGTTGCTAGAGCTGAGCAGGGATTTCAATCCTGGTGTCCCAGAGTCCTAGTCCAGTATTCAAATCAGTACAAAAACTGGCTATCCTTTTCAAGCCAACTCTGATTTCTGGCAGTAACCATCTTCTAGGTTTTTATTTTGCAGGGTTTATTGAGAGGAGGTTGCCATGGCCTTCCTCTGAGGCAGGAAAGTCCAGCTTGCCACAAGGTCACTCAGTGGGTTTGCATGGCTAAGAAGGGATGTGAACCCTGGTCTTACAGAGAGTTATAGTGTACCATTCAATCTAGTATACCATGCTGGCTCAGAGTATGGATGTTTTAATCCAGGGCTGGGCAGAGTCTACTCTTGCGGGATCTGTTTTTGGACAAAGCAAAAGCTTTTAACTGGGAACTTCGGAAATAGAAGATTTTCTGGTGGGCTTAAGGGAGCCCCTGACCCTTTGGCCTTTATTCACTTGTGTGTTAAGGGGGATTCTGGCATGAGAGTTCATCTAACCTTCACAGAGAGCAAACAACCTTAAAAGCACAGGACAGCAGAAGGCCCTAAGGCTTTGACACTTGTATCTGTTTTTTCCTTCCAGATTGATCCAGTCCTGGGAACAGTTGGCTTTGGTTCTGGCCTCCACGGCTGGGCTTTCACCCTGAAGCAGTTTGCCGAGATGTACGTAGCCAAATTCGCTGCCAAAGGAGAAGGACAGCTGAGTGCACCTGAGAGAGCCAAGAAAGTGGAGGACATGATGAAGAAGCTGTGGGGAGACAGGTGAGTGATACTGGATCTTGGTTTTGAAGTGAGAAGGGGAGGCATGATTCCAGCTGGTCAACTGTGACTCAGACACCTCTCGTATCCTTCAGGTATTTTGACCCAGCCACTGGCAAGTTCAGCAAATCTGCCACTAGCCCAGATGGAAAGAAGTTGCCTAGGACTTTCTGCCAGCTCATCCTGGACCCCATTTTTAAGGTAAGGTGCTCAGAGTCTTCCTTAAGAGTTTTTAGGGGTTTCTGTGTGTGATGATGGAAAAAAATTCTTCACTTTGACCTGACACCTTGGTGTCTGAAGAAATTTTCAAAAGATCTGACACAAAGTTGGGTGGCTGGGATACTTTCTTTGACCTGGTGGTAGGCGTGCTCTGTTGGGCTGCAGTTTGCCACTGTGCCCACCATCGTGGCAGCCAGAATTGAAATAGCTTCACTCAGGACCTCAGGGAAAGTGTGTGGTGGTTGCTGTTTAAGGGAGAGGGGTTTACCTGAAACAGCGCATTTCAACAGTCGGACCTAAAGCTGCTTTAAAGTTAAAACAACAAAACCAGTATGTGGTACACTGTTTTTTTTAAAAAGCTTGACTTCCAGCCAATGATGATGATAGGAGCAGCAATGACAAACTTTCCCACCACTCTTGGAGGACAGGATTACGGCCTCATAGGAAGCCTGGACATCTGCTGCTTCTTTGTGGGACCTTTCTTGTGGGAGTTTAAGCTGCTTCCATTTGCATGTTTTTGTTCTTTTCTAAAAAGGTGTTTGATGCAATCATGAACTTCAGGAAGGAAGAAACTGCAAAACTGATTGAGAAACTGGACATCAAGTTGGACACGGAGGACAAGGACAAAGAAGGGAAACCTTTGTTGAAGGTGAGGCTGGTGGCAGCCTCTCTTGGGTGGGTGGGGGATGGACATTACAACTTCTGGAAGTTTGGCCCAGGCTACTGGTGGCATTTTGCCCCTCTGAGTGGGTGGGTACGATTGATTAGCAGAGAGAGGAAGCTATAATGCCTCATTTCCATGGGACTAGTCTTGCCCTGGTGGCAGGGCTTGTAGGGCTGCAGCAGCTGTGTCTGCCATTCTGCCCTGGCTGTGGGTTGTTTTCTTGTGAAGGCTGAACTCCTTTATGTGCTCTTTTTTCCCCTTCTCTCACTCCAGGCTGTGATGAGGCGCTGGCTGCCCGCTGGAGATGCCCTGCTCCAAATGATCACCATCCACCTGCCTTCCCCTGTCACGGCTCAGAAGTACCGCTGTGAGCTGCTTTACGAGGGGCCCCCTGACGATGAGGCTGCCATGGGTAGGTTGTGCTTGCCTCCTCCCAGGTCTCTCCGCCCCATTGATATTTTGGTGTAAAATAGGGTCAGAGTCCCAGGATATGTGTTGTTGCACCTTCAAGTTGACTCCTGATTATGGTTGATGCTCACCTAGGATTTTCTTGCCAACATTGATTCTGTGGAAGTTTGCCATTGCCACTTTCTTAGGAAATATACCTTCTTTGCTCCAGGAATAAAGAACTGTGACCCTAAGGGACCCCTCATGATGTACATCTCTAAGATGGTGCCAACCACCGACAAAGGGCGGTTTTATGCCTTTGGCCGTGTCTTCTCTGGGGTGGTGTCCACTGGCCTGAAGTGCAGAATCATGGGACCAAACTACACACCAGGCAAGAAGGAGGATCTCTACTTGAAGCCAATCCAGAGGTTGGTCTTTCAAAACTGATAACATTAGAGTGGGGTCATTTCTGGTTGTTGAATACAGCCTTCTAATGTTGAAGTGGAATTTTTTTTTTCACGCAGTTTGAATCCACAAGTTAGTATCCCAGTCTTTGGGATCTCCGAGCACAATATGGCCCCTTCCTAAAACCTTTTCCCCACTTCCTTCCCCAGGACAATTCTGATGATGGGCCGCTACGTAGAGCCCATTGAGGATGTGCCTTGTGGCAACATTGTGGGGCTAGTGGGAGTCGACCAGTTCCTGATCAAGACAGGCACAATCACCACCTTTGAGCATGCCCACAACATGCGCGTCATGAAGTTCAGTGTCAGCCCTGTTGTGCGTGTGGCTGTTGAGGCCAAGAATCCGGCTGATCTGCCCAAGCTTGTGGAGGGCCTGAAACGGCTGGCCAAGTCTGACCCCATGGTGCAGGTGAGCATCAGGGAAGCCCTGTGAGTGCAGGTGCCAACCTGCAAAAATGTGTGGTTGATTTCTCCAGTGTGTTTCTGAAAGAGGGTGAGTTTGATTCAAATCAAATTGCTTTACTTCAGGGATGGGCAGATTTCAGCAGCCCGCTAGGAATCCTTGGAAGGCCACACACTTACGCAGAAACAAAGTTTGTCCCTTTTTGCTTCACCACCTGGGAACTGGAGGCAAATTCTGCACATTCTGGGCTATTTTAGGACTAGGAGAGGCTTTTTGCCTCAACAGTATTTCTAATGCTCTCTCCTTCTGCAGTGCATCATTGAGGAGTCCGGGGAGCACATCATTGCTGGCGCTGGGGAGCTGCACCTTGAAATCTGCCTGAAGGACCTTGAAGAGGATCATGCCTGCATTCCAATCAAGGTAATATTTCCCCCTCGCACGGTCTGTTGTTGTTAACATTAAAACCAAATTGATACATAACATCCAGGAATTTAAAGTTAACTATGTTAAAACAGACATTCTAAAATATACGTTAACTATTTAAAATAATACCACTTTGACAACCTTTTCCTTTAAGAGCCATCACCTCTCAAAGCCTGAGTAGAAAGGTCTCTGCCTCTCGGCAGAAGAAGACCAAGAAGGGGGCCATTCTGGTCTCCCCAGAAGGAGAGTCCAGAGTCTAGGAGCAGCCACTGAGAAGGTCCTTTCTCATGTCCCCACCAACTGTACCTTTGAAGGTGGTGGGACCAAGAAAATGGCCTCCTCTGGATCTCAGGGTTTGGGCAGGTTCGCATGAGAAATATGATTCTTCAGATAACCTGGAACTCATCTTTATAGGGCATGACCAGTGCTTTGGATTGTGTTTGGAGACACTGAAGCTCTTGGAGCCGGGGAATTTTATGGTTGCTTTAACCAGCCTCTGTTCACACACTAGTTGCAGCTCTTTATACAACTGGAGTTTCTTAACAAAGGCAGCCCATTCCTGAAGCTGAATGAAATTTTGTTATTTTCCTTGTACGGATGTGCATAGAAAGACCTGTCTTGCCAAAGTCTCATGGTATCCATAGGTAGCAGTCCTCAGTATAAAATGAGCCTAAAAAGATGGAGTGCTGACTTGTCGGTGAAAGGGACACTGTTGGGCAGATGCCCAGGTTGTAAATTTACCCTTTGCCCAGAACTAAATTCTTGGGGGTTATCCCTTGCACAGAAATCAGACCCGGTGGTGTCTTACCGTGAGACAGTCAGCGAGGAGTCCGGGGTGCTCTGCCTTTCCAAGTCGCCCAACAAACACAACCGCCTCTACATGAAAGCACGCCCCTTCCCCGACGGCCTGGCTGAGGACATCGACAAGGGCGAGGTCTCGGCCCGCCAGGAGCTGAAGCAGCGGGCCCGCTACCTGGCTGAGAAGTACGAATGGGACGTGGCTGAGGCCCGTAAGATCTGGTGCTTTGGCCCCGATGGAACTGGACCCAACATCCTAACGGACATCACCAAGGGGGTGCAGTACCTCAATGAGATCAAGGACAGCGTGGTAGCCGGCTTCCAGTGGGCAACCAAGGAGGTGAGTCTGCCCTGCGCTACCCTGCTTTCTAATTATCATCTGTGTAGGAATATCCATCCTGGTTAATGTTTTGTCAGATGTATAAGAGAGACCAGTTTTCAGGGGTGTGTAAAAGATTTCATTTGTCAAATCAGCCCAGGCTGTTTCATTGATATTTTCAGGTGGTTCTGCTCGTCTAATGTGCCATCAGCCTTACTTGTTTGGTGCTCCTTCCTCTCCAGGGTGCCCTCTGTGAGGAGAACATGCGTGGCGTCCGATTCGATGTGCATGACGTGACCCTCCATGCTGACGCCATCCACCGAGGTGGTGGCCAGATCATCCCAACTGCCAGGAGGTGCCTCTATGCCTGTGTGTTGACGGCACAGCCCCGTCTCATGGAGCCCATCTACTTGGTGGAGATCCAGGTGAGTGGCTAACCTCCACGTGTCCAAGATGCAGGGAGGCAGGACTCTTTTGGCCTATCTTCTTCCCTTGCTGGGAGTCAAGGCTGCTTACAGCACTTAACAACAAGCATGATCGATAATATGCATCATACAGAAATGTATATATACAGTTGTCTGACCACATTCTCTCTAGTCATCTGTAGGTCCTCCAGCATGATTCTGTGGTCAACTTGCTGCAGAACTTGACCATTTTATTGCACTGGAAGACCTACAGCTGCCTAGAAAAGAACTGTTTATATCATCTTCTTCTAAAGAACTTAATAGATGTAGGTTTTGCTTAAGGCCTCTTTCTTCCTCCCTCTTCCAGTGCCCAGAGCAGGTTGTGGGCGGCATCTACGGTGTGTTGAACAGGAAACGAGGCCACGTTTTTGAGGAGTCACAAGTGGCCGGTACACCCATGTTTGTGGTCAAAGCCTACCTCCCTGTCAATGAATCTTTTGGTAAGTGTTGTTACTCCATGGCCCCAGTGGCCTTTCCATGCAGGGCTAGGGAAAGGCTCCTTTCTGCCTTTGAAGAGATCTGCTGCTGCCAGTCAGTGCAGACCCTCCTTTGTTAACGGAGGTGTACCTCCACAAAAATTCTGTGTGTTTTTCCTTTTCTTTCCTAATGATAGTTTGCTCTGTTCCCCCTCCTCAGGATTCACGGCTGATTTGAGATCCAACACGGGGGGCCAGGCCTTCCCGCAGTGTGTCTTTGACCACTGGCAGATCCTGCCCGGAGACCCCTACGACACCACCAGCCGCCCCTGCCAAGTGGTCGCCGAGACCCGCAAGCGGAAAGGGCTGAAGGAGGGCATCCCCGCCTTGGACAACTTCCTGGACAAATTGTAGACGACACAAAACAAAAGCGCAAAATTATAAATGCAACACCAAGTCTTTAAAAAATAAATGAAATAAATTTAAAAATGAAGAAAAAAATGCCATTGTGGGACATTACCTTTATGGAGTGTTACATCAGGGCTTCAGCTGTCACAGATGCCGCTACCTTTTCTGTTAATTTTCAGTCATGAAACAGATGCATTTTTTAAAAAGCCGTGTCTGTGCTTTTAGCCTGAAGGGCTCCTTGTTCCAGTACCTGAGACAAAGGCTCTCTCTTGCCCTGTAGCACTGTAATTTTTGTTTAAAATCCACTGTGTGTTTCATGCCATGGGATACGTTGCCCCTGCCATGTTTATCCAAGATGGGGGGTGACGGGGAGTGGACTGCCCAGTTTCTCCTTTAACTTGGGATACAAGCAACAAGTAAGGGAAGGAAAAAGGGTGTGTGTGTGGGTTTGTGTAGCTGAAAGCCATTCTCAAATAATGCTTGAAACTTGGGAGGGACAAACCTAAGGGTCTCCCTGAGGATTAGAAGCAAAGGCTGAGGTTTTCCCAGTTGGAGCCTCTTTCCTCACAGATTTCACTGTGTAAATCAATGTATTGCTGGTAGCACTGGAATAATAAATACAGTGAGAAGAATATCAGGCTTTCCTGGTTGTCTTCTGTCTGGGCTTAAGTGACAGGAAGTTCCACAAATCCTGAAGAATTTGGGGTGGCGGGTAAGACTGAGAAGAAGTTAACATTATTGAACTCTTGTTCTAAGCAGATCTGGGCTAGAGGAGTGGACTAGGACTTGAATCCAGGTCTGCTGAGCCATGGAATAGGATGACACACACACACGCAATCCTGACCTACCTCACAGGGTGGTTGTGAGGATAAAGAAAGGAGGAGAGACAGAGACTTGCATTAAAGGAAAACTTGTGATGCTAGATGTAATCAATAAACTAACAACCCGTTGATGGCTGACAGAATGAGGTGGGGTAAAAGTATTGATGAAGATTTCAAAGACCTGTACAACAATACTAAAACAGGCACTTGTACACAAACTGAAAATTATACATACAATGAAAATGCAGTATGGGGGTCTGTGAAAAGGGGCTCTGTGGGTCTGCTGGGCTTCAGTTTGGCTGTGCCTTGGCAGAAGCAGAATGCGGGGCGAGATGGCTCATCCGGCCCATCACTTAACCGGCTCAGTCCCTAAAGATATAGGCCTCATCTCCCCCCCCCCAGTCTTGGCAAACGACAGCAACAAATTCATTTTATTAAGTCTTTGCAAGTTGCAACAAGCACCCAGCTCTTTCTCCTTCCCTTCAGCTAAGTCTCTCCCAAAAAACTGGAGGATTTGCACCCTGCTCTCCTGCCCGGAGAGAACCCACAAACACTGAAAGCCCCGCTCTGGCAACCCTCTTGATCCAATTTCTGCATTTGATTTAATGCAATTTGAAGTTTGGAGCACTCTGGCAGAGAATAATGCCCTTTCCTTTAAACTACAAATCCCAACCATTGCCACAGGATGGAAACATGGTGGCTAAAGTGGAATAACAGTGCTATAGTTCTGTTTTATGAATAGGGCGTTTTTCTTGGCTTTTCTCTGAGGCTGAGAGAGTGTGACTTGCCCCAAAGGTCACCTAGCATGCTTCCTCTCCATGAGCGAGGATTTGAACTCTGCTCTCCAAGGGACCTAGAAGACCAATGCTCACACCACAAAGAGGAAGGGAAAAGGAAGGAGGAAAGAATGAAGGGAAGGAAAAAAGAGAAAAGAAAGAAAGAAAAAGTATGAAAGAGAAGGAAAGAATGGAGGAAAGTGAAGGAAGGAAAGAGAAAAGAGGAAAAGAAAAAGTATGAAAGAGAAGGAAGGAATGGAGGAAAGAGTGAAGGAAGGAAGGAAAGAGAAAAGGAAGGAAAAATATGAAGGAAAGAGTGAAAGGAAGGAAAGAAAAAATGAAGGGGAAAGAAGGAAGGAGGAAAAAGAAAAAGGAAAGTATGAAAGAGAAAGAGAAGGAAGGAAATAGGGAAAGAAGGAAAGAGAAGAATGAATTAAGGACAGAGAGAAGGGAGGAAAAAGAAGGAAAGACTGCAAGAAGGAACAGAGTCCATTGACTTCTGCCCGCAGTGACGTCACTAGTCGCTCGACCGACCGCAGAGGAGGAGATGGAACGCTGGCGCCGGAGGGAGGCGGTGACGTCAGCGCCGCGCTTTAGCCAATGGGGAGCGGCGAGGCGGCGAGTGTCGGAATGCGGCTGAGGCTCGTCCTCGTGAGCGCGCGCCCGCGCCCTCAGTCAGTCCTTCCTCCCCGAGGCGCGCTCCCGAGCCCTGAGGCGGGCGACGAGGACGAGGAAGTAGTGGGGCCTTAATTAAGACTTCATTTGGGGGGGAGGAGTTGATTTAAAGGGTAAAAAAGGGGCCCTTTTTGTGGGGGAGGGAAATGTGGGGGGGGGTTCCTGTGTGGGGTGAGACTTTTGGGGGGAATGGAGGGGTTTGGGGGGCTGGGGGCCCTTGAGGAGGGTCTTTGGGGTGGGTTTGGGGGTGTTTCTGAGGGGATATGGGTCTTTTGGGGGGCTGATTGATATATTGGGGGGTCTGTGAGGAAAAAAGGGGGCTTGGGTTCACCCCAGTTTTGAAAAAAGTGGGTTTGATTCAATGGGGGGGCAGATGGGAAAATGGGGGGGTCAGGGGCAGATTTGGGGGGGTGGGGGTCTGGAAGTGATGTGGGGTTTTTATAGGGAAAAGTAGGGAGGGAATAATTGTAATAATGGGGAGAAATAATGGGGAGGGGGTGAAATCTATGGGGAATTATGAAATTTATGGGGAATTACGGGGGATTATGAAATCTATGGGGAATTATGAAATTTATGGGGAATTATAGGGGATTATGAAATCTATGGGGAATTATAGGGAATTATGACATATATAGGGAATTATGGGGAATTATGAAATTTATGGGGAATTATGGGGGAATATGAAATATATATAGGGAATTATGGGAACAAAAGGAGGTGCTGGGTTGAGTTTTTGGGGGGCTATTTTTTGGGATGTTTTGTCTGGGAACGGTGCCTCTTTCCATTCCTTCCATTTGGGGCTTGAAATTTGGGGTGATCGCGGAGGGATCTTTGGGAATCCTGGAAGAAAAATACTGTATATACTCATGTATAAGTCTAGAAATTTTTAGTTAAAAAGGTTACCCCGAAAACCTGAGCCGACTTATCCGTGGGTCAACGTAAGTATTGTACTTTTTAACTCTTATATATTACAAAAAAGGGACTATCCTCTGTCCTGGAAGCATTGACTTCTCTCTATTCCTTGGCATTATTTTCCTTGGCTTCATCCTTTACATTCCTTTATTACATGGCCCTAAATTTTACCCCCGATTTATCCCAAGTTCATAGCAAAATCCATAATTTTGTCTCCAAAACCTGCCCACGTGAAGTCGACCTATAGTCAAGTATATACGGTAAGTGGGTTTTTTTTTCAATGGGAGGTGGTCTTTCTGATCAAATGTGGGTCCAGTCGCATATAGGGCAGGGTTTGGGTAATTTATTTTGGGGACTACAGCTCCCATACTCCCCAGTCTTGGGTTTAAAAGCCCTGGACTACATCCAGACTGGAGGAATAACCCAGTTTGGAAGCGCTTTAACCCTTTGTCTGGCTCAATTGCTATGGAATTCTGGGAGTTGGAGTTTGTTGTGGGTCCGGAACGGAGCGGAGCTCCGTTCCGGACCCCACAACAAACTCCAACTCCCAGAATTCCATAGCAATTGAGCCAGACAACAAATTAAAGCTCTTCCAAACTGGGTTATTCCTCCAGTCTGGATGCAGCCCTGGAGTAATAATTCCTTCCCCCAAAAAGTAACTTCTTTTATGGAGCCACAGACTCCAAATTGAGTCCCGTTCCCCCCCAAGCATTCCCCATATATATATATATATATACAGTATATATATTCAACTATAAGTCGACCTCATATATAAGTCAAGGGCAGGTTTTGGGGCCAAAGTGATGGACAAGTCAAGGGTAAAAATTACGGTCTTTTAAAGAAGGATGTAAAGGACAAAAAGCAAAAGGGGGAAATTGCCGAAGAACCTACAAAAACGCAGCAGGAATAACTATTTGTACTCATACTAAATGCTGGATGGATTATCGAATAGAAGGGGTCAGTGCTTCCAGGACAGATTAAACTTTTCCCTTTCAACATTTATATACATATATATGAGTTAAAGAACAGGATTTGCATTGACCTGTGAATAAGTCGACTCAGTTTTTGGGGGGTCTCCATGAGCATATATGCAGCATGGAGATTTAGTCCCGGAGGGTGCCTCTGATGTAGGGGAATAAGAATGGGAAAGACTGAAAGGTTATTATTTTCCTTTTAAAAGGGTGAAAAGCAAGCCAACCGGGTTGGGGTGGGACAGGGAGGAGATTCCAGGGATGGTTTCCCTTCCCGTCCTTCCAGTTTGCCCTGAATTGTCTTTTCTCTCTTTCTGGGCAGCTGCTTCTTGATCCCTTGCCGCCGGGAAACTCGAGGAGGAGTCGAGAGCTCAACGCTCCTCTTGCGGGGAAAGCCATGTCGACCTTCCGGCAGGAGAACGTGGAAGACCACTACGAAATGGAGGAGGAACTTGGAAGGTGAGCTGCTCTTGTAGTTACGATTGTCGTGTGCCTTCAAATCGCTTCCGACTTACGGCGACTCTAAGGCGAACCTCTCGCAGGGTTTTCTTGGCAAGGTTTGTTCAGAGGGGGATTTGCTTTTGGCTTCCGCTGAGGCTGAGAGAGTGGGACTTGCCCAAGATCACTCACTGGGTTTCCATGGCTAAATGGGGATTTGAATCCTAGACTCCTGAGTTATAGTCCAATGCTCAAACCATGCTGACCCTCAAGGTGAGTTGTATCTCTTATCAATTTATCTCTCTCTTTGTCACTTTCTTGTAGAAACACAGACAATGCCTCTCCCTGGGACAAGGTTGGGACGGTAGTCTTTCAGCATGTAGGGCCAGAGCAGAACTTGCCTCCTAAAGCCTATTTTTGCCCTATTTGGCAAATTTCCCTCCTAGCCATTTCTCCTAGAGCATCCAGAGGAGTATTTCAAGTTAAAAAAAAAGGTTTAGGGGAGTGATTAATTCTTTAAAAGAAGTGAAGATTGTTAGAGAGGCAGCACTCCCAAGTTTCAGTGAGAGAGAAAGAGAAAGCATGCTTCTCTTATGGAAATGCATCTCCGGTAATCCCTCTCTCTTAACTAGATTCATGGGAGCTGCAATTCTCAGGAGGCAAGTTCTCGCAAGCAGTGCAGCCTCTGAGGTCACCCCCAAATTTCTCAAGAGAAGTTGGTGATTCATGTCGCATTCTTGGTCTGTGTCGCAATCTCTAAACATTGTTTTGGGGACATTTCCTGTCTTGAGTCATTCTGGCTCATCAGCAGAAGCCTTGCAAGTCTCCCTCTGAGCATATGCAGAGAAGAACAAGTGTGTGTGTGTGTGTGTGTGTGTGTGTTGTAAGGCAAACCCAGATCTCGTTCTTGTCACAGGCTCAGACACTATATTCTTTTCTGCTGATGGCCTGCAGAACTGAAACTTGTCTGTTTGCTTTTGTTCTGCTTCGCCGCAGCCTTATATGGAAAGCCGCATTGCCAGCATGATCTCACTTTTGAAAAATGTAAATAACCGATCCTAGTTAAAATATCTCCAATGCTTGCATCTTTATTGAGATTTTTTTCTTTTTTAAAAAAGGTGGTTATATTATTCCTTGGTTTTGTTTTGTTTTTTGAGGTGGGGGGGAGAAAGGCAGAATTTCTGGAATCTGTGTCTGTGTTGAATTTTTCTTCCCTCTTCTCTCTTTGGGACGAGGGCCCAGCGTTGTGCACCTACACTGTAGAAATAAAGCAGTTTGACACCACTTTTAAGTTCTGTAGCTCCACCCTAGAGAATCCTGGGATTTTTTCGGGTCTTTAGCCTTCTCTGCCAAAGAGTCCTGATGCCTGACAAAAACTGCAAATCCTGGGATTCTGTAGGATAGAGCCATGGCAGCTAAAGTGGTGTCAAACTGTATTATTTCTTCAATGTAGATGCATCCTCTGCCTTCATTGGCTGAAGTTTTGATCCATTCTTCCTTCCCAAATGTTTTTGGAGGGTCTTGGTCTCAAGTGATGTTCCATGGGCTGCATCTGACCCACTTCTTGTCTTAGTTGGGAATGGGGCTCTAGATAAATAAACCTGAGATCTTCCTCTCTGTCTCTCAGTGGGCAGTTTGCGATTGTGAGGAAATGCCGGGAGAAGAAAACCGGCCTGGAATATGCGGCCAAATTCATCAAGAAGCGCCGCCTCTCCTCGAGCCGCCGGGGGGTGAGCCGGGAGGAGATAGAGAGAGAAGTGAACATCCTACGGGAGATCCAGCACACCAACATCATCACCCTTCATGACATCTTTGAGAACAAGACGGACGTGGTCCTGATCCTGGAGCTGGTGTCCGGCGGGGAGCTCTTTGACTTCCTGGCTGAGAAGGAGTCCCTGACGGAGGAAGAGGCCACCCAGTTCCTCAAGCAGATCTTGGACGGGGTCTACTACCTGCACTCCAAACGCATCGCCCATTTCGACCTCAAGGTGAGATTTTTCACCCGCACATCATCATAATAATAATAATTATTATTTATACCCCACTCTTCAGCCCTAAAGGCTATCAGAGCGGCTTACAAATATTATTTTAATTAGACGGTTCCCTGCCCTCATGCTTACAATCTAAGAAGACACGACACAAAAGGAGAAGGGAATGATGTTGGGGAAGGGGGTCAGGTCCAAAAGTTCTTCTCTCCCTCTGACGCCTGGACCAAGGCAGATGGACTGAAGGGAGGGCTCTGCTTCTTAATCTAGGACAGACCCGATGGAGTTTGGCCAGTCCTTTCGCTCTCTCCTGGGTCAGATGGTGTAGCAAGGAGAGAAGGCTCTTCTACTTGAGTCCAGGTCCGATGGTGTCGCATACTTTAATTGTGACCTAAAATACATCTTAGGTCTAGTTAGATCTAGGCAGTCTGACAGACCACATATTCCTGTATGAGATTTCCTGGGCCCTGATCCTCAGGAGAGGCCCTTCTTTCAGTCCTCCCACCTTCACAGGGACAGCTAATGGAGAGGCTGGACGGGGCTTTCTCAGTGGCTACCCCTAAGCTTTGCAATTCCCTTCCTAAAATGGTTGCCTCCTTGCTCTTCTTCCATCGTCAGGCAAAGTCTATTTTTTAAATCCCAACAAGGAAAGGGCTTCTAAGAGGGTACAGTCTTGCTTTAAATTGTGCTGTTTTTAAACCACTGCTGATTTCTTAGAAACCGAGATGCTCACATGCTTCTCTCCTGTTTTTCTTCCTTCCAGCCTGAAAACATCATGCTGCTAGACAAAAATGTGCCCAGCCCTCGCATCAAACTGATTGACTTTGGCATCGCTCACAAGATCGAAGCTGGAAGCGAGTTTAAAAACATCTTTGGCACTCCGGAGTTCGTAGGTATGTCTGGGGAAAGAAATGCTCGGAAAACACAGCTAACTTGAGCACTAGAGGTTGTGGGTTGTTTTACTTGTGTGTGTTTTACCGTGTTGTTGTTGAGGGGTTGGAAATTAAACAAAGCACCCCCAGTATTGTGTGGAACATTAGCAATAAGGAAGGACTCCAGGGGCCACAATTGAGACGAAATCCTGCATGCCCTCAGTAGCCTAGCTCTTGGGGACTGATGATGGGAGACGCAGTCGGTCAACACCTGGAAGGCCACAGGATGTCGCTCCCAGATATACTGAAAATTATTTTCTTCTCTCTCTCTGTCTCCAAAGCTCCAGAAATAGTCAACTATGAACCTTTGGGCTTGGAAGCTGACATGTGGTAAGTAAAAGAAGCTTCAGCTGGCTCTGGCTTTATAAGAGTCAAATATGCCATAAAGTTGTGCCATAAAGTTATACCTCAGTTAACAAACTGAATGTGTTCTTGAGTTGGCTGGCATAAATTTTATTTTATGAAAAAGATTTTTGTCAGAGGCTCTATTAACTAAGGTTTTGACTTTTGATGCAGACTCTTGGCCCATTTGCTCCAGTATGGCTTTCTGTGACAGGCAATGGGAGCCCAGTCTGTCCGCCTGTAATGCGGTCTTCCCTTTTTCCTCGTGGACACCTTATTAAGCATTACTGGATGATATGTTAACCCATGATGTCTCCAACGTACAACGGTCTCAGTTTAGTAATGTAGGGAGAGTTCAGGCTTATTCCTTTGTCCTTTTGGCAGTCTACACTATCCACAGAACTCTCCTCCAGCACCACTTTTCAGAAGAGTCTGTTTTCTTCCTATCCACTTTCTTCACTTTCCAGTTTCCACAACCATTCATAGAAATGGGAAATGCGATGGCCTGGACAATCTAGTCTATAGCATTCAGTGATATACAAACAATGGTTAGAGCTGGTGCCGTTTTAGTATCTATATAAAGCCAGGTGCATTTGGGCAGTTGATGACATCCTCTCCCCCTTTTTCTTTTCTAGGAGCATCGGAGTCATCACATATATCCTGTGAGTATTTCAGAATATACCAAATATCTGTGTAGGAACATTGCACAAAACCTCCTCTCCTTCAGTGTAAAAAGTGCTGTTCTTTTGGGGGTCAGGTTTAAGATTTCTCAAGGTGTTAGGCACATATTGTCTGTATTGGTTTTAAATTCTGGAAGCCACTTTAAATCCCAGGGCTGGTTAAAAGGTGGGCTATAAAATAACTAAGCAATAACTTAGAAGATTGGTCAGTCACGGCTGCTGGGAGAGTCTGGTGTCAAACACTTACCTGGTGCCTTTCTTTATGCTTCTCTGCTAAGTGAAAATCTTTTTTATTTATCCAGGCTTTTTAACCCTGCTTAGACTTTTGTAAATATTCAGGTTATGTTTCCTTTTTTGCTTTGTTTGTTTTTAAAACTAAAATTTCCTTTTACCTGCAGTCTAAGCGGTGCCTCCCCCTTTTTGGGTGAAACGAAGCAAGAGACGTTGACCAACATCTCTGCCGTGAACTACGATTTTGATGAGGAGTACTTCAGCAACACCAGCGAACTGGCCAAGGACTTCATTCGGCGTTTGCTTGTCAAAGATCCCAAGTAGGGCCCAGGGGTCACTGGGGAGGACAGACTGTCGTTTTGGTCTGGAGTTTCTGAGATGCAGCGGAGTGCTTGCTCTAAGCCAGGGGTGGGATTCGTGTGCCATAGACTTCTAGTGTTCGAAGGGGTCCTAGAGGCCCCAGAGACCACCCTCCCAGTCATTGTAGGAACTCCATCATCCCCAGCAGGTAGTTTTTCATTTCTGTAGGGATTCTGTGGGGCAGTATCTTGGTGAAGCATGGCCTTGGCCTGCTGTCCCTACTCAAGAGCCACCACTTAATAGTAATGGAAATTCACGGCTGTTCTTCTGTTAAAAAATCAGGATAAAAATCAAATAAATACATACATTTTTGTATCATTTCAGGAAACGAATGACAATCGAGCAAAGCTTGGAGCACCCATGGATTAAGGTAAAGGGTTTCAAGCACTTCGGCCCCATCCTTTGACCAGAAAGACTCCTATCTCATGGAATTAGTACAGTTAACTGAAATGACTAGAAATGTCACCAAATGCTTTCTAAGGAGAAATGGGGAGCATTTCTTGGCCACATTTCTGCCTCCTCCTGGGCCAGCAAGAGGCGATCCAGAAGTCAGTGACTGGATCAATTCCTGTCTTCAAAAACATGGCTCTAATAACCTTGATACGCATTCCAGTTTTCAGTACCTAACCAAGTCTTGGGGAGGCCCGAGTAGTATCCAGTTCCAGATCAGAGCATTGAGGGAGGGATGTCGGGGTGACCAAACCTACGTTCCTCTGAGATCGTGCCCACCCTTTGTATCCCCTCCGCAGGTGATCAAGAGGCGGAACGTCCGCAACGAAGACAACGGGAAGAAGCCGGAGCGGCGGCGCCTCAAGACGACCCGCCTGAAGGAGTACACCATCAAGTCCCACTCCAGCATGCCCCCCAACAACACCTACATCAACTTTGAGCGCTTCTCCAAGGTCATGGAGGAAGTGACGGTGGCGGAGGAGAGCCTGCGGGCCCTGCAGCAGAGCAAGAAGTCCTTCCGGGAGGACATAGAGGCCCTGCGCTCCATCTACGAGGACAAGGAGCTTTGGTACAAGGAGGAGAACGAGGCCATCAGCCAGGACCTGCGCCAGATCCGGCAGGAGATGCAGAAGACGGAGGCCCTCAAGCGGCAGACCCAGGAGGACGCCAAGAGCACCTCGCTGGCCGCCAACGGGCTGAAGCGCCGCTACCGGAAGCTGGAGAACCGCTACGAGGCCTTGGCCAAGCAGGTGGCTTCGGAGATGAAGTTCGTGCAAGAGCTGGTCCGTTCGGTGGAGCTGGAGAAGATGCAGAGCGGGGAGGGCGACTGCGGCATCCGCTAACCCCACGCGTCCTCCTGGGACCCCTTTCAAAAGGGGGGAGCGATGTGGGGGACAGGAGCAGGGTTAGCCTTTCAGTTCTGTTTTCTGGGGGTCTCTCTAGCGGAGCCAGTCAGCCCCACATTTCAAGGGACAGAAAAACCCTACTGGGTTAACGCGCCTTATTTTAATCACTGGTGTGGCTGCTTTTTAAGAATACATAACTCATCATGCAGTGCTCCAAGAATGTATAGCCCATCATGCAGCACTCCTGGAGAGATCCTGCCCTGTGGATCATTGCATGCTTGGAACTTGGATTCTCTTTGCATCTGAAAATGGAACTATGCCCTTATTGAAGTTATATTATCTCATGCGGACTTTGCTTCCTGCCTACCTCGTCAGAGTGGTGTGTGGGTGAAAACCCAGCGGCTGAAAGGACCCTCTTGTGCCACGCTGTTATGGATGGAAAGCATCCATGGAAACACTTTGCTTACTCCCTCTTTCTTTCTTGCTAGATGGCCTTCCAGCTCCAAATTGTGAGGCTGAAAAGCTCATTCCGACTCTAGCCGTGACTTTTTTGCAGTGTTTCTGAATGTGGCGCGACTCCTTTTGGCTCTGCTTTGGAGGATGGAGGGCAGACCTGACCTGTGAGATAAAGAAGCGACCCTGTACCTCCAGATCCATCCCATTCCAAGGCACAGTCTACTGGTCCCACACAAGATTATCTCTTCCCTGCATTGGCTTTTCTTGGCTCATTTCTTGCTCCAAACGTACCGTCATCTCAACAATCCAGAGCCCAAAAGACTTCATTTCGTGTTTCTCCCAAAGTGTATCAGGCAAGGAAAATTACAGAGGGCTTTAGAAAGGATTTGGGAGTAGACCCTGAAAGAGTGTTTAGAGGCCTCAAGGAGCCCTAGTCTTTCTCTTTTTTAAAATCACCCCCCTTCCCTGGCAAACAAGGACATTTGAGCTGGTTTCCAGTTTTTGGCTGATTTGGGCTTTTGATCTTAAGGACAAAAATTTGGCCAGTATCTGCCACCACAATACAGTGGCACAGTAAAATGGAGTCCCTTGTATAAAATGGTCAAGTCAGGGGTTGCTTTTGGGAACTTGTGTATTTTAAAAATATTTTCAAGCTGTGGAGAGTTGAATCCATGGTTAAGGAGGACTGACTGTAGTTTGAAAACGGCT
Organism: Urosaurus nigricauda; assembly: GCA_034509955.1. Taxonomy (NCBI): domain Eukaryota; kingdom Metazoa; phylum Chordata; class Lepidosauria; order Squamata; family Phrynosomatidae; genus Urosaurus; species Urosaurus nigricauda. The sequence goes on along the minus strand of JAOEGL010000007.1, from coordinate 34,981,214 downwards.
CCCAGTTTGAAGAGGTCAAGGTGGCAGGGGGTCCCCTTGAATGTCCCAGACTTCCAAATGTGGGGCAGCGACGGGGGAGTTGTTGTGTGGACAAAAGACACAGCGTTTCGAGACTGAGATTTGGGTATGTGTGAAGGCTCATTGGAATCCAAGTGAGCCACCTGGACTTGAGCTTTCTTGGGCGATGCTTTGGGGCAAGTGAGCTTGTCTTGCCAGGAAAGGAGGAGGTCTTGCGATGGGTTTCTTTGGACTTTTCTCTATTTCTTCCAGCCAGGGATGCTGCAGAAGGGAAGCTAAAAACCACGCAAAGGAAGACTGAATTATTTCAGCAGGAACTTCTGTAGATTTCAATCCGCCTCTTCAGGTACACCAGCAGAGTACAACCTTCCAGACAACAGTTTCTCAATTGTGGAATTGACGCAGGACTGGGATTAGAGAGGTGAAGGCCTAGAGAGAGGAAATTTGAAATAAATTCAGGGTGAAGGATGAGATTTTTCCCCTTGATTTTTCCTGGAAAAAAATAGAAGGTTTATGGAATATTCTCTTTTAGAATGAGGAGAAACCTTCAAAAGGTGTTCATGTTTCTAAATACACGTATTTTTAAAAGCATTGTAGCAGGTGGGCTTTTATATAAGACTATGCACAGTATTTAAGATCGTTGCAGTTTTTGGTTCTTTTAATAGGAACGAGTGCTTTGTTTGCAGGGCATTATGGAGGACCGGAGGAGACAAAAGTAATATTCTTTGGTTGTTTCTATTGTTGGTTTTTTTGCCAGCTCCTCTTAAACTGGGAAAAGAAATTCCTTACAGTTCTGGATGTCTGAGTTCCATTTGTAACTAAAAAAATAAAACTTTTAAAAAATGCAATTTGTAATTTTTTTAAAGGAAAAAAAATCCCTGTACTTTTAAATACATCAAACACAATAGTTTCAATGTATGTGTAGATACATTCTATGTTCTTAAAGGAAGTGATTTCCACTCTGTAAAGGATATCGATATTTCATTTCTTTGATTTTTCCAAAACTTTTAATTTCTAACCCCAAGGGGAAAAAAAGGTTGAGAAAAACTGTTTTGTTTTCTCATAGCTTCGGATTTTCTGGCACCTTTTAACCTCTCTGGATAGCATTGTAGAAGGCTATAAAGGGCAAGCCTGGCCATAAAACCTCAGAGTAATGTACAAGATGAGAAAGATCTGGCTAAGGAGACTTTATTGTGTAAGACCATGAGATATAGAGAGGGATGTAAATATTTCAGCAAATAAATCTCAGACTCCACTTAACTGAAACGTAAGAACATTTCTGAATACGTAAGAATTACGTTTTTGCCTGTGCAACTTTTGATAGTAATTCATATCTTAAGACATGAGACCTTTGGATATGGGGTGACCTGCTTGCTTTGAATTGATGCCTATTTGCTTTCCGTTCCTGCCTTCAGGGTTTCAGGAGGGAGCTGTAGTCCACCTTTTTAAAATGTCTGCTCCCTTCGCCTTTGCCCGTTTGAGGGCCCAGTGATGCGGGACGATGGGGTTTGTAGTCCCAAACCCACTGACAGAGTGACTTGAGACTCGAGAAGGAAGTTTCCAAGACGGGAAGGGAGAAAGCAAGCTCCCTTGTTGGCCTTTTCCTTTGCCAGGAGTCCTAGAAGTGAAGCCGGCAGCGGTGCCTCCGTCCCAAGGCTTCCCTTTGGATGCAGCTCCTCCAGGAGTAGAGAAGGAGAGTGGCCTGGATGAGGCTCCAAAGGGTTGTGAGTTCAAGTCACGGCTGGGAAAGATTCCCCCTTTGCCTCCACGCAGATGGAGGGCTTTTTAAAACACAGATTTTCTTCTCCCCTGAAAGCTCACGGTTTCCGAGGCAGTGGGGCTCAGTGGTGGGAGCTCCAGGGGAGGCTGAGAAGTGGGGTGGCCTAGTGGTTAAAGCCACGGCCCCCTTTCTCTCCCCATGGAGGGCTGGAAAGCCCATAGAAAAGAGACATTCTGGTCTGGAAGATGCCAGGATGCAAAGGGACCAGCCTGAGCTTTCCAAGATTTGGTCCACTTCCTCAGATGCAGGGAGGGAGGAAGACCAATCTGAGGAAGGAGACTCAGTTGTGGAAGCTTTTTCCAAAACTTCTTTGTCCCAGTTAGTCCTGTTTTTTGGAGGCTGCAGTGTGCAAATGGAGCCACAGGAGGGCGCCAGAGAGCAAGGAATGAGGCCCTTCGGAGCCTTATGGAGACCGAGGACATTTCCCCTCTCCGCCACCAGAGGGCGCTCCATAGCGACGCTGCTTGGAGGAATAATAGACCGGGACCTATGCCCAGATGCGGCCACAGGAGGGCGCCCGAGAGCAAGGAATGAGGCCTTTGGAGCCTCGTGGAAAAGGACAAGAGGACACGCCCCTTTCCGCTCTGGGCCCACCACAAACTCCAACTCCCAGAATTCCATAGCCCTGAGCCAGACAGACTTCAAAGCGGTGCCAAAGCGGGTGATTTCATTCCATGATTATTACTGAAAGTAATTTTGTTGGATTAATTAATTAATAATTATGGTTCCTGGGGATGTCAAAGTCAGTGTCCTGCTCCATCAGGGGAGCATTGCAGGCCCCTGGCTTTTCTCTCTTCTTTCCTTCCTGGAACTGCAGGCGCCGCTGCTGCTGCACTGCCCTCCGGTGGACGAAGACCAGCACTGCACCCTCCTCTGACTTTCTCCTTAGTACTTTTGGCTCTTTTTGGGGCCCTGCTCAGGCCCCTCCCGACGAGGCCAAGGGGGCCCTGGGGCAGAAAGGACGTTGGGGACCCCCTGTTTTTTAAGGTCCCAAATCCTACCGTCAGCTGCGGGTGCCATCTCGGTGCTCCGCCCTTTACAAGACTCAAACACTGAGCTCTGAATCCCACAACGGACTCCAACTCACAGAATTCGATAGCTCGTTTTCCCTGATGAATAGTCCAGTGTAGCCTGGGAATCTTGTGAGTTGTAATTTTTGAATTTTCCCTGATGTATAGTCCAGTGTAGCCCGGGAACCTTCCCCAATTGTATTTTTTGAATTTTCCCTGATGTGTAGTCCAGTGTAGCCTGGGAATCTTGTGAGTTGTAATTTTTGAATTCTTCCTGATGTATAGTCCAGTGAAGACTGGGAATATTGTGAATTCTATTTATTGAATTTTCCCTGATGAATAGTCCAGTGTAGCCTGGGAATCTTGTGAGTTGTAATTTTTGAATTTTGCCTGATGTATAGTCCAGTGTAGCCCTAGAACCTTGCCAATTGTATTTTTTGAATTTTCCCTGATGTGTAGTCCAGTGTAGCCTGGGAATCTTGTGAATTGTATTTTTTGAATTTTCCCTGATGAATAGTCCAGTGTAGCACGGGAACCTTGCTAATTGTATTTTGTGAATATTCCCTGATGTATAGTCCAGTGTAGCCCGGGAACCTTGCCAATTGTATTTTTTGAATTTTCCCTCATGTATAGTGCAGTGTAACCCAGGAACCTTGCCAATTATATTTTTTGAATTTTCCCTGATGTATAGTCCAGTGTAGCCTGGGAATCTTGTCAATTGTATTTTTTGAATTTTCCATGATCTATACTCCAGTGTAGCCCGGGAACCTTGCCAATTGCATTTTTGAATTTTCCCTGATGTATAGTCCAGTGTAGCTCGTGAACCTTGCCAATTGAAATTTTTGCATTTTCCCTGATGTATAGTCCAGTGTAGCCCGTGAACCTTGCCAATTGAAATTTTTGAATTTTCCCTGGTGTATAGTCCAGTGTAGCCTGGGAATCTTGTGAATTGTATTTTTTGAATTTTCCCTGATGTATAGTCCAGTGTAGCCTGGGAATCTTGTGAATTGTATTTTTTGAATTTTCCCTGATGAATAGTCCAGTGTAGCACGGGAACCTTGCTAATTGTATTTTTTGAATTTTCCCTGATGTATAGTCCAGTGTAGCCCAGAAACCTTGCCATTATATTTTTTGAATTTTCCCTGATGTATAGTCCAGTGTAGACCGGGAACCTTGCCGATTGTATTTTTTGAATTTTCCCTGATGTATAGTCCAGTGTAGCCCGGGAACCTTGCCAATTGCATTTTTTGAATTTTCCTTGATGTATAGTCCAGTGTAGCCCATGAACCTTGCCAATTGAAATTTTTGAATTTGGCCTGATGTATAGTCCAGTGTAGCCCGGGAACCTTGCCAATTGTATTTTTTGAATTTTCCCTGATGTATAGTCCAGTGTAGGCCGCGAACGTTGCGAATTGTATTTTTTGAATTTTCCCTGATGTATAGTCCAGTGTAGCCCGGGAACCTTGCCAATTGTATTTTTTGAATTTTCCATGATGTATAGTCCAGTGTAGGCCGCGAACGTTGCCAATTGTATTTTTTGAATTTTCCCTGATGTATAGTCCAGTGTAGCTTGGGAATCTTGTGAGTTGTATTTTTTCAATTTTGCCTGATGTATAGTCCAGTGTACCCTGGGAATCTTGTGAATTGTAATTTTTGAATTTCCCCTGATGTATAGTCCAGTGTAGACCGGGAACCTTGCCAATTGTATTTTTTGAATTTTCCCTGATGTATAGTCCAGTGTAGCCTGGGAATCTTGTGAGTTGTATTTTTTCAATTTTGCCTGATGTATAGTCCAGTGTACCCTGGGAATCTTGTGAATTGTAATTTTTGAATTTCCCCTGATGTATAGTCCAGTGTAGACCGGGAACCTTGCCAATTGTATTTTTTGAATTTTCCATGATCTGTAGTCCAGTATAGCACGGGAAACTTGCCAATTGTAATTTTTGAATTTTCCCTGATGTATAGACCAGTGTAGGCTGTGAACGTTGCCAATTTTATTTTTGAATTTTCCCTGATGTATAGTCCAGTGTGGCCTGGGAATCTTGTGAATTGTATTTTTTTAATTTTCTCTGATGTATAGTCCAGTGTAGCCCAGAAACCTTGCCATTGTATTTTTTGAATTTTCGCTGATGTATAGTCCAGTGTAGCCCGGGAACCTTGCCAATTGAAATTTTTGAATTTTCGCTGATGTGTAGTCCAGTGTAGACCGGGAACCTTGCCAATTGTATTTTTTGAATTTTCCCTGATGTATGGTCCAGTGTAGCCCGAGAACCTTGCTAATTGAAAGTTTTGAATTTTCCCTGATGTATAGTCCAGTGTAGGCCGCGAACGTTGCCAATTGTATTTTTTGAATTTTCCCTGATGTATAGTCCAGTGTAGCCTGGGAATCTTGTGAGTTGTATTTTTTGAATTTTCCCTGATGTATAGTCCAGTGTAGCCTGGGAATCTTGTGAGTTGTATTTTTTTGAATTTTCCCTGATGTATTATAGTCCAGTGTAGCCCAGGAATCTATTCAATTGTATTTTTTGAATTTTCCATGATCTGTAGTCCAGTGTAGCACGGGAATCTTGCCAATTGTAATTTTTGAATTTTCCCTGATGTATAGTCCAGTGTAGCCCGTTAACCTTGCCAATTGAAATTTTTGAATTTTCCCTGATGTATAGTCCAGTGTAGGCCGCGAACGTTGCCAATTGTATTTTTTGAATTTCCCCTGATGTATAGTCCAGTGTAGCCTGGGAACCTTGCCAATTGTATTTTTTGAATTTTCCCTGATGTATAGTCTAGTGTAGCCCGGGAACCTTGCCAATTGTATTTTTCGAATTTTCCCTGATACATAGTCCAGTGCAGCCTGGGAACCTTGTGGACTGTAATTTTTGAATTTTCCCCGATGAATAGTCCAGTGTAGCCTGGGAGCCTTGCGAATGGCAATTTTTGAATTTTCGTTGATGTATAGTCCATTCTAGCCTGGGAATCTTGTGAATTGTATGTTTTGCATTTTACCTGATGATGTATAGTCTAGTGTCAACTAGGAACCTTGCGAATAGTAATTTTTGAATTTTCCCTGAGGTATAGTCCAGTGTAATCTGGGAACCTCGGAAATTGTATTTTTTGAATTTTCCCTGATGAATAGTCCAGTGTAGCCTGGTAACCTTGTAAATTGTAATTTTTTAATTTTCCCTGATGTATAGTCCAGTGTACCCTGGGCACCCTGCGAATGGCAATTTTTGAATTTTTCCTGATGATTAGTCCAGTTTAGCCTAGGAAACTTGCTAATTGTATTTTCTGGATTTTTCCTGATGTATAGTCCAGTGTAGCCTGGGAACCTTGCGAATTGTAATTTTTGAATTTTTCCTGATATATAGTCCAGTGTAGTTCCCAGGCCACAATGGACTACACTTCAGGGAAAATTCAAAAATTACAGTCCACAAGGTTCCCAGGCTACACTGGACTATACATCAGGGAAAATTCCCACCACTGAGCCCCGCTGCCTCAGAAACTGTGAGTTTTAAGGGAAGAAGAAAATCTGTGTTTTAAAAAGCCCTCCATCTGCGTGGAGGCAAAGGGGGGATCTTTCCCAGCCGTGACTTGAACTCACAACCCTTTGGAGCCTCATCCAGGCCACTCTCCTTCTCTTCTTCTGGAGGAGCTGCATCCAAAGGGAAGCCTTGGGACGGAGGCACCGCTGCCGGCTTCACTTCTAGGACTCCTGGCAAAGGAAAAGGCCAACAAGGGAGCTTGCTTTCTCCCTTCTTGTCTTGGAAACTTCCTTCTCGAGTCTCAAGTCACTCTGTCAGTGGGTTTGGGACTACAAACCCCATCGTCCCGCACCACTGGGCCCTCAACTGGGCAAAGGCGAAGAGAGCAGACATTTTAAAAAGGTGGACTACAGCTCCCTCTTGAAACCTTGAAGGCAGGAAGGGAAAGCAAAGAGTCTGGAGTGTCCTGGTTGGGGATGCTGGGAGGTGCAGTCCAACCTCCGCTTACCCTCGCTTTGCTCAGAGCCTTTTACTTCATACAACAAAGAGATGGGGTGGGGCAGGGTTAGGGTTAGTTTAATCCTACTCCACAAAGACACTTCTAAACTAATAGTCACAATAGTTTTAAAAACAGGGAAGAAGAGCTTAATGTCAAGGAAAGCACCAGCCCTGGAATGCTCCGGGAACACCTCTGAAATTAAAAAACTATCAGTTACCAATGGATCGACAGGACATAGGCTCTCTTCTGGAGGGCCACTACAACACCCATGATCCCCAGCCAGAATGTCCATGGTGGGACTTGTAGTCCGGCACACACTGCCCTGGACATCCGGACCCACAACAAACTCCAACTCCCCGAATCCTATAGCCTTCAGCAAGGGCACTTAAAGCAGTGCCAAACTGGGTTATTTCTCCCCACAAAAACCTGTACAGACACACAGGGACAGAACAACAGGCTATGCTCATTTTAATTTATAACGACAATACAAAGATCTTGCCATGATACCAGCCCTCACACCGGCTGCGGACTCACCAGATTCGCTCCCAGACCTTCTGGATATTCCTCTCCTTGTGATGTCTCTGCCCAGCCAGCACCCGAGGACAGCTGACCAAAAACGTTCCCCTCTTTTTTGGGAAGCAGGTGCCAAGGAGCCGTTTTGCATCCCCGTTTCGCACACACGTCCTCCCACCCCACCCGCAAAGCGTTCCCCCAAATGCACCCCCAGTTCTGTCCTTGAACTGCACCCTCCCTCGAACACAGATCCCGGCAGCTAGAGGCAAAGGGAGTCCAACTTCCAATCCCACAGAAGCTTTGCGGGTCTGGGAGGGATGAGCCACAACTGTCCCCAATTGCAACCGCAAAAGAAAACCAGAAGGGTCTGCTTCAGTGAAACCCAGGCGCAGCCTTAGTAGCGCAACCTGGTTGAAGAACCGAGGACAGAGAGGCGACGCCGCTCCATGCGGGCGGGCCAGGGAGCTCCGAAGACTGGCATCCTTCAGCACTCCCGCCCCAGTCTCTCCGCACGGTCTGCCCCAGAGCCAGCCGTTCCCAAGCCCTCGGGGAAAAAGCAGGCGTCTCAGAAAGGCATCAAAACGGCCACACAAAATGGCCGCCCTCACGTCAAGGCAGGCCTTCCTTCAGAGGGGCGAGGGGAAGGGGCGGCCAGAGGGGCCGGACTCATAAGATCTGTTCCGTGCTTGAGGCAGAAATGTCTAAGAGTCTCCAGGCGGCATAAGGGTTGAGCTCATCGGGATCCCGGCAGAGCGCCCAGACATACAACATCCGCAGGACTTTCTCCTGGAAACGAGAGAGGCACAACCAGCGTTAGGGACGGACCCTTAATATGTCTGAACAGCCGCTGCAAGACTAGGAGGACACGCATATGGGGATGCTGGAGTGGTCCTTTTCACACATGCAAAGACCACGAGAATGTCAAGAATCTCAAACTTACCGGGTCTCCTTCGACCACCTCCCCTTTCTGGTTTTTAATCACCATCACTAGCTGGGCCTGGAAAGTAATGATCAGCACGGGACCCTGCTCCATCATTTTGCCCATTGCCAGCTATAAATAAGAGAAAAGCATTAGGTTGTTTGTTTTTGACAGACAGATCAATATAGAGCCAAGTGTTGTGTAATCTTAAATAGCAGTCCAGACCAGGATAGTTCACTTACATCAACGTTATCAATGTCCAAAATCCTGGAGTGGAACTGAAGGCCCATGGCTTTGGCTTGTTGAATTGGGTGTGCCAACTGGCTATAAGTCTGAAAGAGGGGGAAAAAATCCACCTGGTTTTTCAAAATATTTTGCAGAAGGTGTCCCAAATTTGGTATAACATCTCTACCCACCCACCCAAGACGCAGAACTGGCGATACAGAACCTGAGCGTCTTTTGTTTTGTTCTGTTTCCAGTTGAGTCTCCCTTGCCCAAAATGATTGGAACCATAAGTATTTTGGAATATTTGCATTACTTAGAGATGCGACCCGAGTCTAACCATGACATTCATTTGTTTTGTATGCACCTTATACAAATAGCCTGAAGTATTTTTATGCACAATGTTATGAGTATTTTTGTGCATAAAATAATGTTTGGGCACGCTGAACCATCAGAGAGCAAAGGGGCCACTATATTGGCCACCTATGTGGACTATTTTAGGTTATTTTAGATTTCAGAACCATGACATCACACTGATTCTCAGTGGGGATGATGGGATTTGCAGTCTAACAGCCCTCCAGGATTCCAGGCTGGAAAAGGCCTGCTAGGTGGAGTCCCTATGGAAGGGAAAGAACTGGAGCTCAGAAAGGCAGCCTGACTGGTTAGAGACTGGTGGAGCATTCTGGGAGTTGGCAGTCCAAAAAAGGAAAAGGAAAGTAACTTTCCCCAAGTGCTGGATGTGCCTCTAGACCTCATCCAGGAGGGTTCTTCTGAGGGCCCTAAACTCTTTTCTTCGCAGGACTCTCTGGCGTCAAAAAGGGGAGAGAAAGGGAAAACCAGACACCAGCCCTGCAAGGGAGGTACTCACTGCTTCGTAGCACCAGTCCTTGAGAATGTCCAAGTCCCCGGATATCATAGCCTAGAGAGAGAGAAAGAAAGGGGAAGGAGGGAGAGAGTGAGGCAGGAAGAGTTGTGCCCATAACCGGAAGCTGGAGGGTAATCCAGCGCCCCAACCCAGCTCAGAAGACCAGGGGGTCTCTGCCCTCCCTCCCTCCCTTCACATTTAAACCTTCTGGGGCTGATGAGATTTCATCCAAATCTTCACAAAGACACGGTTTCAGAACGATCTTACAATTGTTTTTTTTTTTTCAAGCGATCCCATTTTAACAGTGCCACAATTCTTTTAGCCCACTGACCACATTTCCCACTGTTTGAAACCGCCCTGTGAATGGTTTGGGATTGGCTTCATGTACACCAGCCGAAGATCCTTGGAATGCAGGGCAGGACAGAGGGAGTTCAATCGGTTGCGCTGGAAATTAAAGCTAAGCTTTCAAAGTCTCACCATATGGCCTGTTTCCCTTTTCTTCCCCCAACGCTGACCGCTAACTGCCCACAAGGCCAGCCACAGCTTCTCTGGAGAGCGACCAAACTGTGCAGATTGCTTTCCTCACCCTTCCCTCCCTCCCCCTGAGAAAGACGGCACTCCCCCGCCATGTCTGCCCCCCATCTAAAGAACTTGCCTCCAGGATGTTGGGGATGATGTCTTCCTCGCACTGCTTGAGAAACCGGTCCTTGTCGAAGTTCGGGTCGACACGGAGGATCTCAGTCAGCACCTCCGACATCTCCGTCTTGGAGAAGAGGCCTCCTGCCATGAAGAAAAGAAAAGAAAAGAGGGACATCAGTGCAAAGAGGGAATTCAGAGAGAGAAGCACAACAGGGAAGGGGGGAAACACCCTCCGGAGAATTTGGCTGGGAAAAGACAGGACGTCTTTCCCCTTCCCAGCACCGAGATTAAGAGAAAAGCGCAGAGGTTCACCTATAAAATCTGTCACTTTGTCAGTGACGGCACGCGAGGCCCGGATGACAACGTTGTCACTCTCATCATATTTCATTTTCATTTCAAAGAACCCTGGAGGGGAGAGGGGGAGAAAAAAGCAGAACTGCATTGGCTGCTGGTCTGTTTACAGCAACTGTGGAAGGGAGGCTTGGGGACCATGTGAGACCTGGGATAGAAAATAAAACCACCCCAAAGCATTTGCACAATAGAAGGGACTCAGGGAGGGGAAATTTTGCCCAAAAAAAGCCTCCCCAGGAAGCGCCTGCTTCCAGGTAACCACTTACGGTTGAAGACGATGTTGTTGTCCTTGAACTCCTTCCACTGCTGGTACCACTTGGAGTCCTTGTGAAGCACCACACCCATCGCCTCCCTGCAAGAAAAAGGAGGGTTGGGAAATCCCAAAGCCAACTCTCTCCTACCCCTTTCCCCCTTTTGCTGCGAGGGCAGTGGTGGCTTTGGGCAGCCTATGGGTCTCCTGCATGCCTCTACCCTATACATACTATCTCCCTAGCACTACTGTTGATTTAATTCTTTTTTAAGGGGAGGGAAGGTGGAGATGGGACTGGATATTTTAATTGGGGTTTGTTTTAACTTTTGTGCTGTACCCCGCCCCGACTGCTTGTTCAGAGGGGCAGGCTAGAAATAAATTATATTATTATTATTATTATTACTGGAAGTGGCAAAAAACCAAAGAGCATCCGACAGAATCCATTGGGGTGGAAGGAAACACATCTCCAAATGGTCAATGGGTAGCTGTTTGATTTTGAGAAACGCCCATTTTTTCAACATAAAAGAGCCATCCACTGAGCACTTTGGGTCGACAGACATCAGCTGCCTTGATAACGTACTCATTGGCTTCAAATATCCGCTCCTCTTTCAGCCTTTCTCCGGCAAACTCTGTCCGCTTCCGGAGCTTCTCTGGGCGCCTGTAAGGCCCCGTCTGCCCCAGGACGCTCTCATCGATCTCCTTCCGGACCGACTCTACTCCCTGCAAGGGAAAACAAAAAAGATCAGTATATCCTGGGACTGACCCAACAGAAGGAGAGAAAGCAAGCAAGCACCAACAGCATATAAGTCTGCCTAAGTTTTGAGATATTCGGGGAAGGGCTTGCTCTCCAACTCAATGCCTCACAGGCAGGTTTGGTGAGGAGGAGGGAGGCACAGTTTTTTGGTAGCTGCTCTTAGGAAGCTGTAGAACTCCCTCCCACAGGAGACTAAGGTGGACATCCCTCTCTTTTCTCCTTCTGCCAACTGCCAGACCTTTTTATTCAGATACATTTTGAGTCTTTAACTCCTACTACATCCCTGTTTCAACCAGCCCCTTAATTCCAAAACATGAGAACTGGGATCGTAAATTTTGTTTTAAGGAGGAAATGCCACCTGCTCTTCATGCAGAAGGCATCTCCAGGCATGACTGGGAAGGATGTCTCACCTAAAATCCTGAGTGACGGAAGGAAATGAGGGACTATGCATAAGGGAGAGGGAGGGAATAAGGGAGAATGCATAAGGTCCATGTGCAGGGAGAGCATGACCCACCTGAGAAATGGCCTTGAAGGCTGCTGTCCGGCCCAACTTCTCTCCCCCTTTGGATACCGATTCGGCAGACTGCTTGGCGGTTTTGGTTGCTTCTTCCACACCTTCCTTAATCTTCCGGCCAAATTCACTCCTGCTGACTTCGTCCAAGCTCTGTGGCCAAAGGGGAGAAGGATCAATCAAGGCCATAGTGTATATGTGTGCGAGTGAGAGAGTTTATTTCCCCAGATTCAGAAAGAGAATCTTTAGATCCCAAGGCAAGACAGAAATTCAATAAATAAAAATATATATACACTTCAAGTCACATCCAGAAGGAAAGGTGGAGAGACCAAGGCTCACAGAAGTATGTCACCACCTTCCTCACACTTGCTTTCAACAACCTCATCCCCTCCAGATGTGTCAGGACTACAATTCCCATGATCAAAACTGGCTCAGTAATTATTGGGGTTGCAGTCCAACAGGAGTGGCACAACTAAGGGAGGCTCTCCTTGACATGAGAAGCAAACTCATTTAGCAGGCGTAGCTCCTGAAGATGCCAAAACAGCATCACACTTGCCTGGAGGAAAACACCAAGGTCTGAAAAGGTAACCCTCCCTCAAAATATCCTCTAAAAACCACTTTTCCATGATCAGGAAAGGAGCCACCATAAAGCCCAACAAGAGTGGGACACCGTTAGAGGTCTAGGATGCTGAGCAACAAATGGGAAAGGGGTGAATTTGAAAATGAGGGTGAGGAGGGATGGGACAGAACAGTTGATAGAAGGTCCGATAACCAAGCTTCATGGGGAATAATAATAATAATGACTGAGTATGTTCAGCTTGGTATGTTCAGCTTGGAGAAGGGAAGACTAAGAGGTGACATGATAGCCATCTTTAAATGTCTGAAGGGATATCAAGTTGAGAGTGGAGTGAGCTTGTTTTCTGCTGCTCCAGAGACCAGAACAAGAGCGGGTGGGTTCAAATTACAAAGTAATTAGAAAGTTTGCACCCATATATATTCCCTCACTCTTGAATTACCTGCCCCAAATCTCCTCAAGACAGGGACAGACAGGAACACAGAATAAGTCAGGAAAGCAAACCATATCTATGCTGAATGGCTGCAAACGTACCTCCTTAACTGTGTCAGTGATTTCTCCAAATTTCTTCTTCAGGACTTCAGAAGTCTTAACAGTCTCAGACTCAATGGTTTTCTGTACAGAAGGGAGGGGGGGTTCCAGAACAAATTGGAAGATGTTACTCTCACCATCAGTTTTAACTTCATGCACAGATTAATAATAATAATACTAACCAACTGCCATAATTACAAGACCTACAGCAGTAGGTTGCTATGGCATGCTGGGATTTGTAGTTTGGTGGGCACCCATGCTCTCTGACAGGGAAGGCCGAATATCTCACAAAACTACAAACCCCAGGATTTGACAGCATTGAGCCACGGGAATTAAAGTGGTGCCAAACTGCTTTATTCCTGCAGTGTGGCAGCAGCCTACATCTTCTGCGTCTACTTTAAAGTTATGTCCACGTTTTCGGAAGAAACCCGGAGACTTACATATTTCCGTCTGGCCTCCTGGAGGGCTTCCGACTCTTCCAGCTTCTTCGCTTCGTCTCGGAATTTTTTAATGCTCTCTTTCATCTCTTTGTTTTTGGCTAGCTCCTGCTTGATGTTCTCCACAAAGCCTGATATAAAACCTTTGCGGCCTCCAGAGGAATAGCATCTAGACTAAAGAAAAGGTAGCCATTAAAAACCCGCCAGGAAACAAGGAGAGCGTTCCTGATTCGAACACTTCCCTCCCTGGGCTCAGATGAATCCCAAGTCCTCTCTTTTTCTATTCAAAGATAAAGGTAGTCTTTGGTCTGTAGGTTGACAATCTCTTGGAGAGAACCCAAAAGGAAAAAGGAAAGGGGATGGAAGAGGAAAGCGAGGACTAAAGCCAATGGGACCGGCCCTTTGCATGGATGTTCACCCAGCCTCTGGCCAGTTCTTGATCCTTGCTCCAGATCCAGTGTGTCCTCAGGCTGCTTCTTATTCCAAAATACCACCCTCACCCCATTCCCAGGATCAACGTCGCAATGCTTTACTTTCGTTTGCCATAAATGCCCCTGGCACAGCTGCAAGGACGGTCTGTTGGTTTGGTGCGGAAGGATGGCAAGCCGCGCTGCTCCCGAATACCGTCCGGACGCGAGCCAGACGTTTAAGAGGCATTTCTAGGATTCAAAAGACAAGAAGCTCCAGTTTAATCATGATTTAAACAACAACAACAACCCTTCCCTTGGTGTGCCGAACCCCTCTGAGGAATGAAAGACAAGTTAAACCAGAGTTGGAGAAAAGGGAAACCGGGACGGACTCCTTCCAAATCCCTTTCCCTCACAGCATATGCTTCCGGAGAGAGATAAACAAAGCATGGTTTGAGTTTCTTGTTTTGTTGTACTATATATACTTAGGTATAAGCCTAGACGTTTGGATCAGAAAAATTACCCCCCAAAAACGGAGTTATCCAGGGGTCAAGGCAAGTACTGGGCTAGAAATAAAGATTATTATTATTATTATTATCTGAACTCTTATTTAAAAGGAGGAAGCATCCCGCAGTCAAAGGCAAAAGGATAATCTGAAGCATTAAATCCCTCGGCTCTCTTAGGCTTAATGGAAATGTGCAAGTCCTTTGGCATCGGTTTCCTTTTCTTTAGGTCCTTTGCTATATGACCCTATATTTTACCCCCAACTTATCCGTGGGTCACCCCAAAGTCCATAACTTGCCCTCGGCGTAGACGTGGAGTGGAGTATATATATATATATATATATATATGGTAAGTATCAAAGAAAGAAAGCCTGTTTTTCAAAGGCTCACTTGCTATGGAATTCTGGGAGTTGGAGTCTGCTGTGAGGCCCAGAGGCTCAACTGCTATGGAATTCTGGGAGTTGGAGTCTCCTGTGGGGCCCAGAGGCTCAGTTGCTATGGAATTCTGGGAGTTGGAGTCTGCTGTGGGGCCCAGAGGCTCAATTGCTATGGAATTCTGGGAGTTGGAGTCTGCTGTGGGGCCCAGAGCTCGTTGTCTGACTCACTTGCTATGGAATTCTGGGAGTTGGAGTCTCCTGTGGGGCCCAGAGGCTCAGTTGCTATGGAATTCTGGGAGTTGGAGTCTGCTGTGGGGCCCAGAGCTCGTTGTCTGACTCACTTGCTATGGAATTCTGGGAGTTGGAGTTTGTTGTGGGGTCCAGAGCGGAGCTCCGCTCCGCTCTGGACCCCACAACAAACTCCAACTCCCAGAATTCCATAGCCTTGAGCCAGAATAAGCTCAACGCCTCGCAAAACTACAAAAGCCAGGGCCCCCCCCCTTTAAAGTATCGTCGAACAAACACTCTGCACATGCTCAGGGGCCCTCCTTCTCCCCTTTCTCCTTACCCGGCAGCCCCACAGCGCAGAAGCCGCCATCTTTAACAGGGAACGAGCAATGAGGACTCACAGCCGCCTCCCGATGACGTCACAAGCGACGCGACATTAGACGCTGATGTGACGTCACCCAGCCCGCTTCAATCCCGGGCCTATCTGGTTACCTGGGCAACCGCCGCCTGCGAGTCATCCGGGGCCTCGCCCGCAAAGAGTTGTGGGAAATGAAGTCCAAAACCTCTGAGGGCCAGAGTTTGGACATCAAAAGTCTTGGCCTAAACCAAATCTCGCCTCAGCCCATTTTATTATTATTATTATTTATACATTGCTGTAAATTTACACAAAGTTTGGAGGCTCTGAGGGACACGGCTGCCTCCCTCAGCCCATGCTCAGAGGCTACCTTGTCCTTGGGCCTATATAACCCAGAGTACATACTAAGAAGCCGCAAAATCTCAACCGGCGTCGAGATTTCAAACATCTGCCAGTTTGGAACTGCCTCAACTGCCACGGCTCAAGGCTGTGTGGTGCTGGGATTTGTAGTTTGCGGTGGCCCCCGGCTTCTCTTGACAGGAAGGCCAAATACCTCACAGTCCCAGAATCCCACAGCAAAGAGCTCCAGCAGTTAAAGGGGTTTCAAAGTGTGTTAACTCTGCAGTGTGGAAGCAGCCCTGGTGCTGCAGGAGGCTGAGAGGATTAAAATGGGAGCCACTAATAAGTCGATTGCATCTCCGTCCCGAAGGAAATCACATTTATGGGTTTATCACACTAGGGGGCAAACTGGATTTAAACAGGAAATGTCCTATGTTAAACATAAGGCATTTCCTGTTTAATTCCTGTTTAACTCTCGTTTAAATCCTGTTTGCCCCCCTTGTGTGATAAACATCTCAATTATCTGACATAAACCGGACCGGCTGATAGTCGGATAGCCAAAAATGTTGGATAATCCGGAAGGTCCAAGAAAAGCCTGGAAATCACTATGAATTGCAAATGTATTGAAGTTTTATTGCAATAACAGTAAAAATTAAATGTAAAGAAATCACCGCTCAACATTGTGATGTAGTATAAACAGTTTAGTCCTCAGAAAATTTAACGAAATCACGGAAAATTTAAATAAATCACAGAAAATTTAAAGATAATTCAGAATGTCGGATAACCGAAGGTCGGATAATCGAGACTCTACTGTATTAATCCGAATCCAGACCCAGAGCTCAGAAATGTCCCTTGGCTTAACTTTACTTTACTTGAACTAGGAAAAGAGGGCACATTGGAGGAATAACCCGGTTTGGAAATGCTTTAACTCTTTTTCTGGCTCAAGGCTATGGAATTCTGGGAGTTGGAGTTTGTTGTGGGGTCCGGAACGGACCCCACAACAAACTCCAACTCCCAGAATTCCATAGAAGTGGGTCAGACAAAGAGTTAAAGTGGTGCCAAACCAGGTTATTCCTCCACCGCGGATGCAGCGTAATTTCGAACATATTCTTCAAATCACAGGACAAAAATTAACACAGTGTAATACTAAGTCACACAAAAAAACACTTTTATTATAGACATACAAATGTGGTTTTGGTCTGATCTGCGTCCTAACCCATAGAGCCCCTACCCCCAATAGACTTTTAAGTTCATAGAAATTTCCCCAACAGAGCTACTTTCTGATCGCTACTTGCGGTTCCTTCGAAAGAGTCCCTCGAATGTCAAGCTGGGGACGACGAGCGGAAGACAGAAAAAGCTACGGCTTACGGGCAAAATTTTATTACTCAAATTCATACTGGAACGCACGTCATCAAAACGGAACAAAAAAGCGACAGCTACAAAGAACCGGGATTGTGCACGTTTACGGTTTCGACGCAAAAACAGAAAAACCCCAAGACAAGTACATTTTCTTTTTTAAAAAGGGGGGATTAAAATCACTCCAGAAAGCAACTGAGTAGTTTCACTACCTTTACATCCAGGCAAATGTGTTTTTTTGTTTAAAAAGTATCAACAAGAAAAGAAGTACAAACCAAACCCTTCCTCTCTCTCTCTCTACCCCACCTTCCCACCCACCCCCCCTGCGCGCCTTTGTATTTTAAAAGGATTTTCCGGTTTTAAGCGTTGCGATCAATCCTCACGTCGATCTCCCTGCCACGGAGCTGGATGCCGTTCATCATGCGGCAGGCTCGCTCGGCCACTTCCGGGGACTCAAAGCGGACCACGCCGCACCCTTTGGACTTCCCGTTCTCCATTTTGATGTCGGCATACAGGACATGACCTGCCAAGAAATTCATCCTTAGCCCCGGATCCGCCTGAAAACCCAGGATAATTTCCACACCCCTCACTGAAAACTGGGAAATGAGGCGGAAGGGATATTTAAGGAAAAGAAAGCATTTAGAAGGGGCTACCGAGGAAGCAATGCAGTTAGTCTGTGTATCGGTATGTGGGGAATGACTGTGGGATACTGACAAAATGGAGGGACCAACAGATCCCACAACTGCTTTATCTGCATGCAAACAGAGTACCAACCAAAGCTTGTAAGGAAACACCTCAGGAGAGAATGAAAGTTTCCTTATTCTTGCAACAATTCAGGGTTCATCTACAGTCCAATTACTCACCACACTCGTTGAACTTGTCCTTTAGCATCTTCCATGTGAAGTCAAAAGGCAGCTGGGGAAAACAAGAACGCACCACCAAGATGAACGTCAACAGCACAAGGGCACCCTTCCCCTCCAGGGGCTTCCCTTTCCAAATATTAAGCTTCAAGACATACATGCAGGGTTTGGCCAGGTGGACTCCAGCCTTCCCCAACCTGAAAACTACCTCCTGCAACCACAATGCAATTCAGCCAAGGGGAAGGCAGCACAATGTTGGCACAATGAAGGTTTAGGACCCTCCCCCATTCATGGGCCTGGGGAATAGAAGAGGAAAGGCCCCTTTGAAGGACCAGACTGGAAAGAGCATGACCCTCTCCTTTAGTGTGATGTGTGCTGCCCCAACTTACATTTCTCACAAAGATCTGGCAGGCCTTCCTGGCAACCCCAACGGTGGCAGCGGAAGCAGGAACGGGCCCTCCAGACCCCAGGGCCCCAGCGAAGTTCCCAGCGGCAGCGGCAGCAGCAAAGTTTCCCCGGTCCATCTCCATGGTCCTCTCAAAGGTGTTCCCCATGGCCAGCCCCATCCTGTCTAGCCCTGCCCCGCCCAGGCCCTGCCCCATGGCTGGCCCCATTCTCTCCATGCCAGTGGCGGCAGCGGCGGCAGCTGCTGCAGCGGCAGCTCCCATGCGCTCCAGCCCCATCCTGTCCATGTTAGTAGCTGCCAGGCGGTCCAGGCCCATCCGGTCAAGGGGAGCAGCCCCAATGCGCTCCAGCCCCGCTGGCATCCGATCCATAACTGGGCCCATCCCTGCTGGGACCATGCGGTCCATGCCCAGACCCATGCGCTCCATGCCAGCGGCCCCCATCCGCTCTACACCAGCAGCCCCCATACGATCCATGGTGGTGCCCACACGGTCGATGGCCGAGCCCATGCGGTCCATGCCAAAGCCCATCCCAGCGGCTCCCATCCGCTCCATCCCTGCAGCCCCCATCCGCTCCATGCCTGCGGCCCCCATGCGATCCATGCCAGAGGCGAGGTGGTCTATCCCCATGGGGGCCATGCGGTCAAGGCCTGACCCCATCCTATCTACACCGGAGCCCATACGGTCCAGCACCATCCCCATACGGTCCATCTCAGAGCCCACCCTTTCTATCCCATGGCCCATGCCAGAGGGGAGCCTTTCTAGGCCGGTGGCCATGCGATCAAGGCCGGGAGCCATCCGATCAATGGCAGGGAGACTGGCTCCACCGCCCCCACCTGGAAAAGACAGAAGGAACGAACAAAGAGAAAGAGAGAGAACATACAATGAAGCACTGGCTGGCCCCATTTCACTTTCTGGCAAACAGCCCCAAGGAATGGCCTTTGTCTTACATAGTTGTCCCCACCCCAACCTCACTTAACCAGGATTTGATTTTCAACCCCAAACGGTGACATTCGCTCTAGACAGGCAACTGTGCTTACAGAGTAAGGAGGCTGACTTACCTATTCCCCTTTCCAGAGTGTCTCCAAAACTACGGGGCATTCCCATTTCGTTTCTTGGGAAGTCTCTCTCAAAGCCACCCCCAATTGCACGGTCCATTTCTCGAAGGAAGGGACAGAGGACACATATTAGTCTTCTGCCAGAACACACACACAAATGACACAACACTAAACAAACTTGCCCAGAAGAAGCAGCCAGCTGAATTGGGTGCAAAACCCACCCACTAGATTCTGTTTCCAACAGTGGGGACTCAGTGGCTTCTAGGAAAACTACAGGCAACCGAACACATTTGGGACTGGAAGCCTGTTTCTCATCATCCCCAGTACACACCACAGCATTATGACTGCCACTGCTCCGTTCTGCTCTCAAAATAAAGCAGACGAGCAGATACCAACATTCCCATTCCCTATAAATTCTGCCTGAGCTTTCAAGAAATACATGAAAAGAGTTCTGCTGGGTTCTTCCTCTGCAGCAATGGAAGAAATCAGATTGTTTTCATCCCTGAAAACCTACTGCACTCTTCACTCAATGAGCCAACTCGGCTCACTCCCCAAAGCTCTGCTTAAGCAGCACTGCACCATTTCAGCATTTCTTTTTCAATCCATCCATCCATCACACCAGGTTCTTACCACTCATCCTGCCAAGGTTCATCCCAGAAGGAAAACGGCCCAAGTTCTCCATGCCAGTGAAAGGGCCTTCCATCCCTAACAGGGGGGGAAAACATGTCACATTTTGCTCACATAGGGCAAACAAGAAGCTGAACAGAGAAAACAAGTACAAAAGACCAGGGGAAATGGGCCACAGGATGGGACTGGGGGTGAGGAGAGAAGAGGTGTCATGCATTAAAGAGGCCAAGAATGTACACACTTGAAAGATGCTTTTGCATTTGTTTGTGCAGTTGTTCTGACATCACCTCCTAAGCTTTCTGTTTGCATTTTATGCCAAGCCCTGCCACTTACCTCCCATTTTGTTCATGCCAAAACCCAAGCCTTCTATCCCCATGCCTAGAAAAGAAAGAGGACAACCAATGGAAAAGGAATTAGACCCCAATGGTGGTCAGTTTGGGCCTGACCCAAAGAGCCCTCTCCAGTGCAGCCTCCTCCCTCCTCAACAGGGGCCTCTGGAGGACTCCAAGGTGGTCAACTGTGTGGAGACCCCGTTCTGTGAGCAATCACTTGGGGAGCTGTGTCTGTTTAACTTAGAAAATGGAGAGGTAACATGACAGCCCTCTTAAAAAATATATGAACTCTGATTCCAGCAGCCAAAGCACATTCACAGAATCAAACAATCTGACAGCCAAGAAGAGACTACTGCAGCCAAGAAGTTCTTCCTAATATTCTGGTGGAACCTCTTTTCTTGGAATTTGAAACCACTGGACCATGTCCTGGCTATCGCCACCTCTCAATCTCCCTCTCTCCAAATTAAATACTAGCCAAATCTGCCAAAGACCTACGAGGTGGAAGAATGCCTGAACTCTCAGAAGCATTCAAAACCATGAGGAACAGCTTCTTGAAGCAGAGGACAGAACAGAGGTTGAGAGATTTTGAAGCACAACAAACACCGGAGGGAAAGCAGCAGGGAACAAACACAGGGAAGCAGTGGGGGGAGGAGGGGGGTATTTAAACAAGGAGGCTGGCCACAATTCCTTACTCACCCCCAGGGCCCAGGTTGCCCATCCCCAGCCCTTTGTTCAAGTGGTTCGCGTCGATAGGTATCCCTCCTGGCCCCAAGCCCATGCCGATTCCCCCGAGTCCATCTGGAAGCAGAAGGTCAAAAGCCATTGGTCAGTGTCTATGCAAACCCTCAGTGGCAAAGCAAAGGTTTGAGGTGGGGAGGAGGCAGGGACTGCAAAGAAGTGCCCAACAAGGGAGGAGCTTTGTCCTCACCCCTTTCGCAGGATTTGTTTAGGGAAAGACAACCACTCAGGGTTTCTTTACAGTAAGGATTGGCAACTGAGGCTTGGGAGAGGGTATATCATTGGCCCCAGGAAACCTTGGAGGGCTCCATTCCCACCGCACACAGAAAATTGTCCCTAAATGCCCACTAGGGCTGTGTGGAGCACTTCTGTCATGTTTCTAGGGCCCCCATGGGCAATTTTAAGCCCAGAAAAAGGCTTATTTTTAACAACAGGAAGTCCGTGTTTTGTTTTGTTTTAAAAAGGCCTCTTCAGGGATGATAAAAAGTGTGGAAAATGGTACATATATCATTTGTAAGCGACAAAAAACACA
Source organism: Urosaurus nigricauda (assembly GCA_034509955.1). Taxonomy (NCBI): domain Eukaryota; kingdom Metazoa; phylum Chordata; class Lepidosauria; order Squamata; family Phrynosomatidae; genus Urosaurus; species Urosaurus nigricauda. The sequence continues at coordinate 34,959,749 of JAOEGL010000007.1, read as the reverse complement.
TGAATGGGCCCACATACAGCTCGTGGACTGACCTGTGCCCATCCTGCTTTACAGCAAGGGCAACTCGTAGGCCTACAAAGGTAACTGGAAGTTCTATTAGCCCCATCAGCCCAGCCATTGGTGAGGAATTATGGGAGTTACAGTTCCTTCCCTCCTCACCAAGAGGAAGAGCTCCCAGTTGTCTTAGCCATGCCTTCTACACTATGGGGATACTCACGAGGAAGCTGCTGTGGCCGCTCTGGAGGAAAGAAGTCCCCTTTCGGCAAGGCTCGCTCATCCTGAAAGAATAGGCAGAACACAGGGATGTCAATGCAGAGACAGAAGGAAAGAAAGGGGGAAAGTACAGTGCATTTCAGGGAGAGTAAAATTTTCAATAAATTAAGAAACTGTATTTTTTAAAAAAAGTCCTTACCATCTTGACATGCATTGGTCTGTCAAACAGCAGCTGCCCATTGAACATAGCTGGCATTTAGGTCAAGGAGAAGACAGCACAGATTGGACCAAGGGAAACCCAGAGAGAGAGACAGTGGTAAGAACATCCAGCAACCACCATTTCCTCTGTTCCCGTCTCCCTTCTCCCCTGTTGCTACCCAAGGCCAGAATCCACAGGAATTTCCACACTACACTTCCCTCTTGCAACGGGCAAAGTAGGTAACCCTTCTAAAAATGTTTTGGCAGCCTCCAGATTTCCAGGCCCACCAAACCCACCTTCTTATAGCCAGAGAGAGAGGAGGGGTGAACTGCTGCTCTCAGAAGTCTCCAGAAGCAACAACTTCCTTTTTAAATAGGCAGCAAAGCCTGTCTGCACTATCATCAAAAAGCAGTCCTTTATGAGACCTCTGGCAACTCTGCAGTTTTTGTTTCCTATTTTAGTAGTCTATGCAACCTCCAAAAGGTCCAGGGACATAAAGGTGGGCTCAGTACCTGCTGGAGTTGCTTTAATGATTTAAAACAAAACAAAACAACATAATCACTAAAATATAAATTTATTTTTTTCTGGCACTCTTTTTTGTCTGAACTATCCGTCTATTTGGTGGCAGAGAACTAAAAGACAGAACCTGCTACTTTTGTTTTATTTTGTTTTAAGGATGGAAAAGCAAGTTCAAAAAGCAGAGAGAGATAAGAAAGATCCATTGGATCAGAAGCTGGTTTCCAGATGATGGGATCCCACCGGTCTGTTTTTAAAACACACCCTGAGAAAGGATACAGATGGCTTGGACTGCCTCAATGGCCTGTTCAAAGGTCACAGTGCCAATCCCCCTGCTTTTGCCCTCTTTGTCTTCAAGGATATCTGCACGGACAACCACACCGGCCATGCTGAACACCTCCTTCAGCTTCTTCCAGCCGACTTTGTAATCCAGCTGAGAGAAGAGAATACGTCACTCAAGAAAGTAAAGAACCAGGCTGTGGTGCATCAAGGAAAAAGATCATATAGCTTACAGATTATTAAAATAGGAAACAAGGCACTAGTGCTACGGGTTCCAAATAGAGGAGCCATCTGCCACCAGCCCCAGCCCAGATGTGACTAAGACATAAGCACAGGATCAGAGGTCACTTACGTTGGCCACAAAGACAGTACTTCCCAGCCTGCCTGCCTGCAAGGCATGGATGATGTCGTTGGGAATATTGGGGTTGTTGAGGATGCTGGGAGGGATGTTGACCATCCCAGGGCCCCCGGGGCCAGGCCCGATCCCCATCCCACTGCCGGATACAGACATGGCTTTCTGGACAGCTCTCCTAACATGTTCTCCATCAGGATCCTACAAGACAAAGGGCAATGGTTGAGTTCAATTATCTGACTATGGAATGGCTAGACAGCGATGACGTTCAGGGTCCAGGCAGGGAAAATGCTTTAAGAGAGCTTGGCTGCACCTGAATGGCTTCCTTGGGGCACCTTCCTCAAGGCTTGCCCATCAGCTGCAGAGGCTGTGGGCCGCACAGAACAGAGCAGGTTGAGCCAAGCCCATAAAAGCTATGGTCTCATACTCTAAAATGTTCAGAAATTGTATCTGCTCATCTCTTAAGGCCACAAAGGATCCACATGGATGCATGTTTCTGCAGGCACCACCATCCTAAGGAAAACTGGGAAGGAGGCAACAAAAGGGGAAAGTGTTTCTTGAACCCTGGCCTACCACCAAAATGAAGACAGCTTACTGCTATCAACAGAAGCTCGTTTCCAGAGGACCCAAGAAGCAAGCTGACTCCCTACAGCAGAGGGAATGAAGGTATAGGATGGATTTAATGAGGAGACATTTTCTTTGACTGAAAGAGTTAAGAATCAGACTGGCAGCATTAATACATCTGTGTCATTGTGTTATTGCAAACCAGGCAAAGGTCAGTCATCTCAAGAAGAACCAGCATGGTCCAAATCCCTGATCTGCCATATTCCCTGGTGAAAGGGAGCCATGAGGGCAGAACAAGATGGAAGAGAGTGCACAGAGCTATGCAAGGGCCATACCTCCTTCACTTTCAGGGGCCTCCCGCTGAGGCTGTGCTTGTTGAGGACCTCCACAGCCTTCTTCATGCTCTCTTCCATCTTGAACTCAACAACACTGCAAACAAAATGCAAGGCCAAGTCAGTCCATCCCCAACGATGCTCAAAACATTGTGTCCCAGAGATCAATGGGGTCGGGGGAAGAATACTTACGCGCATCCCTGTTGGAGCACAAATTCCATGTTATGCAGAGAAGAGCAGAGAGCAAGGAGGGAGGGAAAGGGAGGGGGGAAACAAAAGTCAGTAAAGAGCTAAATGCACAACAATCTTAAAAAGAGGTATTTTAAAACAGTAGTTTGGGGTTTTTTTAAAGGATCATTCAATCAAAGGCTAGCTGCTGAAACAGCAGCCCAACTGCCACGTTACCTGAATTCCAGCAACTACCTTTACGTGGCCAGAGAGCAGACACAGAAGTGGCAAAGGGCAGCACAGACTCCAGCTCCACTCAAGAGACGCCAGTCACTCTTCTAAGCTCCTACTTGACACCAAGCCCCTAGTTGCCACTCTAGTCCAGAAATCAGCCTTCAGGGAAGATGCGGAGACCGTCTCCCACTGAGCTGGCAAGCACTGGCGCCTACAAGAGCTACCTTTTTTTCCCCCTCCATGTTTACATTTAGACACAAGACTGCCATGGAGTTCTGACATTTATGCAACCTCTCTTCCACATCAAGTTTACAAAGGTCAGCGACAAGAACCACAAGAAAACATTTAAGCTAGGTTTTTGACATTCATGTACCAGTGAGAGTGCACAAGGACCCATGCTTAAGTCATACAGCCAAACACCAAAGGAGCGCAGCAGAGGGGTGCTGCTGGGCCTACCAAGCCCCTTTCCTCTGTCTCCTCCTCCCCCATCCCACCACCGCTACCAGACTGTAGCCCCGGGGCAGCGCCGACGATAGAACCGGTGTACTACACACACACTACGTTGCCCAGATTCATTGGATTCCACACCACCAGAACAGTTACATTTGTCATGTAGTAAAAATCCACAGAAGAAATGCTCTCAAAGACTTACCCTTGACTTTCCTTCAGCGTCCATTAAGAGCTCCACGTATGTTACCTCACCAACTACAAATGAGATTCCAGACGGTACATAGACCAAGGGAGAAAGCCAAGAAAACAAGGGGGATTTAGAACAATCGTCAACAACCTTATACGGAGCCTCTGCCTTATTAGAAAGCCCAGGAACACTCCACGTTTGCCAGTTCACTACAACCTGGCATTACAGTTGTGCAGTATGTTGGGTGAACCAGAGTCAACGCGGATTCTTGATTTTCTCCATCTTCACTGACACACATGCCTTTCCCACTTCTCAGTCTCCCTGGGCTCTTCCATGCCTGCTAGCTGGCACAACACCGAGAAATAGGAAACCTGCACGGATCGCTCACAAGCGACAAATCTATGAAATCCAATGTGCCAACGTTGATAACTACCATTCTAGCTCTGTGTCTTGTGTGTTTGTGTGTGCGCACACGCCTTGTCTCCAATCTAAAAGGTGAGGACTGCCTTAAGCATTACAGGAAGCAGAGTATCCAGTTCAAGAGCTAACAGATTTGGCTTCCTTCTGCCCCTGAGGCAGCCATGGAGCTTTCCGGGTCCTCCGCACACAAGGTGTCCTCTGCTAAAATACTTTAAAAGCTGACACGTATAGGTCTGTCGCAAACTTAACTGATTATCCTAATTACTTACTTCCAAAGAGATACAGATGATACACTCAAAATCCCATTTCCATCCCCACAACTCTGTCTCAGAACAAGAAAGCAACCCAAACTTGGGTCCTGCTCACCCAGCTTCAGACAACAACCAGCTCTTTCTACATCCCATTTCCATATCTACAGAATCTGTCTTCAGCCTAGACCTAAAAAATGAACGGAAGATACAAAGCCATGTAAAATAAGAAGCTTCTGAGGAGATGCAAGCAGACATGAAGGCTGCAAAGCAGGAACGCATGCCTGTTTCGTTTTAAGAACTGACCAACTTGGAATCCTGGCTCCTGCTATGTGCTCTGATTCTCTTCAGTCTGGACTAAAAGTAACTATTTGTATGATCACATTGGTATCAATGCATCCAAAAAACAAAAAACCCCAAAGGATCTTAACTGGATTCAATTTTGGATGAGGCCAGCTGGAAGAATATCAAGAACACTGGTCTGAAAGCTAGAGTCCTATAAGGAGAACATACTGCACATCTGTAACGCTTAAGTTTCACCAACAAATAATAAACTGAAATGACTTCACCAAGAGGGGCAACTATTGAACAGGTGAGAGTTCTGAACAGACCACAACACTCCTAAACCATACTTACTGGCACCAAGACACGTCTGGGAGGCTCCCATGATTAAAGGCGTTACAGAATCCCACGATTGCTGAGCGATGGAAGAGCAGTCTCTCGCCTCCATTTATCGGCTCCTCCCAAACCTGCATCCAGGGCCCTGTAATTCTTACATACCAACTCTAACCATTTTTAAGAGCCACCTTCCCACTTCTTGGCGGATTTGTCTCAAAAAGAAATTTGTTTCAGGTTGCCTAAGCAAACATTTGGCAGGGGGAGGGCTGGAGAAGCATCTTTCTGGAATGCCACTTACGCAGAATCTGCGCTGTAAGTCACAAAGCCCAATAACACTTCCGCCTGCACATAAAACACTCAGTTCCCCTGCAAAGATTAGAAAGAGGCTTCTTCCCCTTGCCTCCTGGGAGAAGCGCCTGCAGGGATACACAGTTGAGCAGAGTTTCACGTCAGAGTTCTGCGCCCAGGTGAACTGGAGAAAAAGGCCAGGAAACAGCCGGCACAAGTTCAACGTGCCGCTGGCAGCGAGTACACACCCAGGCACACAAAACACTCCTCTTCACCAATGTTTCACACACAGGGTAAGATCAAGAACTGTCATGCCCACCTTCCAAGCAATGTTCCATTCATAATTTAATGTAACAAAACCATCGCTGGAAGGGGGACTGGGCAGTTCCATCTCATCATCCAGCAACTGCTGAGCCCTGCTGAGATTTTCTGGTGCGATAAACGCACCTTGGTGAGTGTTCACGTCTGATTATGAATGGTCCACGCACCACTCACAGGTCGGTGTGTCTGAACTGCTTTCCTTGGACTCATCCACCCATTAGCCATGGCACTCCACTTTAAGCTACAGGTCCACACTGGACCCTAAGCTTCAAAGGGAGAGGCCCAAAAATATCTTTCCCAATTTACACATTTCAAGAGACATGCTCCAGGAAGGTGGGGATTCTTACTCGTTTCCCACAAACTTGCCTGCCAAAAAAATTCTTTATTCTTGGAACATTTCTAATTGATTATAGGTGGGTTCCATTTATGTGTTGCCCACTTTGACTATTTTGAGGGATGGAGGAGTTGTGAAAACAATTTTGAGACCATGCGTAGGATCACATCCCTCACCAATTTTTCCTGAAGGATCTAGGACGTTTTGGAAAAAGGAATGACATACCCAATTAAAAAATAAACATGGGAAAAAGAGTAAGCCGGCTGTGACGCACACCCTTTGCAAAACTGAAAGGGGGGAAAATAAGAGAAGGCAATCCATCCATCTTCCTGTTGAATTCAACTCTTGAAATGGCTCTGGAGTATTCCACAACGAATGCAAGATTGCATCAACCAAAAGGAGACTGCTGCTCTCCTCCTCAGTAGTCACTGGGCAACTTGTCCAGAAAGGCTTCAAAAGAGTTTCTTATTTTTTTAAAAAAAAAAAGTGCAACTAACACCAAGCCCCCGATAATAAAAGGCTTGCCTCTTCCAAGATACTACAATGGCTCTTTTGCTCAGAAGCCTTATTAGCCACTGCAAACACACAAAGGATGTATTTTGCAAGGAAGGCCCAGCAATGCATGCAACGCCAAGATGGCCTGCCTTCAAAAACCCTTGGCCGCTCAACCTCAATACAGCTACCCAAAACCACCTCAGGCACCTGCCTGCCTCCTGGACAAGGACATCATCGGTCACAGGGAAGGAGCACAGGCACCCAACTCAGGCACGTTTACCTTTCTCTTTGACCAGGTCTTTGAGGTACTGCCACTTCACGTCGAAGGGGATGTTGGTGATGAAGGCCCGGTACCTTCTGGAAGGGCTGGCATAGGGCTCGAAGCGGCTCCCTCCTCCCCGCTTGGCATTTCTCTCTTTCCTCTTCTCGTTCGGACGGTCCCCTTCGCTGCAAACAGGAGAGAGGGCGACAATCACAGAACCGCAGGGACCCCAAAGCCCCAGCCCTCAGCCCCCAAAGGCTGGTCTTCTCCATAGTGGCCATCCTGTCTAGTGGCCACTCACACTCCGCTCCGTTACTTTTAAATCGACAGGTTGTGAACCCGAGCCTCTTCTTTTTAATAGTTACGTTCCCACAAAGTGGGGCCTGACTTCTTCCTTCTGCAGCCTGCCCTTTAATTTCTTAACCTGCCAAGATCCCACAGGATTTGGGATAGCAGCTAAAGAGGGATCATAGCGAAGAGGATCCCCGTTTGGAAGCTGCATCTGACTACAAGCAACAAAGGTATGAACACGACGCAACCTTATTGTTTGGATTTTAAAATGTTACGTTTTAGTCTTGTACAGTTTAATCTTGTTGCGGGGGGTGGCACTATGTATATATGGATATATTTTAAGACTGTTGTATGCCACTTGGATTGCCTGGCAAAATGTGGGATAAAAATAAAATTGTATTATTGATTATTTAGTCCCGAGTCTCCCATCAAGGAACCCTGCAAACCGTCCTTTTGGGACCTCTGAGAGAGAACTGGGACAGCCCTTCTACAAAGCCCTGACTTCTGGAACTTCCCCAGAAAAGCCACGGATGGTTGCTCTGCTGAAACAAGCCAGTTCCTACGTTCTCAGTCACCACAATTCCTACCTTCAAGTATCTATACTCTAAAGAGGGGCCCACAGCTGAAATAAACTGAGGTTTAAGAGCCAAATGCTTAAAATCAAGAACGCTGGCTGCATCCAGACTGGAGAAATAACCCAGTTTGGCACCGCTTTAACCCTTTTCTGTCTCAAGAGTATGGGATTCTGGGAGTTGGGACTTTGTTGTGGGGTCCAGAGCAGAGCAGAAATAATCCCGTCTGAGACCATGATGACTAGCCTGTCTCAATGCTAGGGAATCCTGGGAACTGTAGTTCTGTGAGCCGCTTATCCTTCTCTGTCACAGAGCTCTGGTGCCACAGTAAACTACAATTCCCAGGATTCCCTAGCACTGAGCCAAGGCAGGTAAAGCGATCTCAGACTGGATTATTTCTGCCGTGGATTCTGGGCTCCTAAATTGGAAACGACCTCGCAGCTTTGGTTACTCATTGATTTTATTAGCATGTTCTCTCTAGGAATCTCTAGGTCCTCCTCCAGTGCAACTCTATGGTTAACTTTAACTAAAAAGTTGCACTAAAAGACCTGAAGAGATTCCTAGAGAGGACACTCCACTAGGCCTTTGTGGCTCCTCCAGCGCAACTCTATGGTCAGTGCCTGTCGGACCTTGACCACAGTTGCCCTGGAGGACCTAGAGATTCCTAGAGAGGACACTACACTTGGCATCTCTAGTTCCTCCAGCACAACTCTATGGTCAATGTCCAGCACAGAGTTGACCACAGAGTTGCGCTGGAGGATCTGGAGATTATTCCTAGAGAGAACACTCCATTAGACCTTTGTGGCTCCTCCAGCAAAACTCTATGGTCAACTTTAACTAAAAATTGCCCTGGAAGACCTAGAGATTCCTAGAGAGGACACTCCAATAGGCGTCTATAGTTCCTCCAGCGCAACTCTATGGTCCATGCCCAGCAGATCTTGACCATAGAGTTCCCAAGGATTCCTAGACAGAACATTCTACTAGGCCTTTGTTGCTCCTCCAGCACAACTCTATGGTCAGTGTCTGTCAGGCTTTGACCACAGAGTTGCCCTGGAGGACCTAGAGGTTATTCCTAGAGAGGACACTCCACTAGGCTTTGTAGCTCCTCCAGCGCAGTTCTATGGTCAGTGTCTGTCCGATATTATCCACAGAGTTTCCCTGGAGGACCTAGAGATTCCTAGAGAGGACACTCTACTAGGCCTTTGTGGCTCCTCCTGAGGGACGCTGACCATAGAGTTGACCTAAATATTCCTAGAGAGCACACTCCACTAGGCACCTATAGTTCCTCCAGCCCAACTCTATGGTCAATGTCCAGCAGGGGTTGACCATAGAGTTGCCCTGGAGGACCTAGAGATTCCTAGAGAGGCATTCCCTCTCCAGCCACACTGGAGAAGCAATAACCCAGTTTCATACCGCTTTAACTTGTTGTCTGACTCACCTGCTATGGAATTCTGGGAGTTGGAGTATGTTGTGGGGCCCAGAGCGGAGCGGAGCTCCGCTCTGGACCCCACAACATACTCCAACTCCCAGAATTCCATAGCAACGGAGGCAGAAACGCACCTCTTGGGCATCCCAGCGTCCCCTAAGCCGTTGCCAGCCCCGTTCGGCGCCACTCCCGCGGGGACCATCCCTCCTCCTCCTCCGCCGTGCTCCGCCATTTTCCCTCCGCTCTCCAAAACCGAGCCTCCAGGCGCCACAACCGCCGCCATCTTCTCTTCCTCGCCCGCGCGGAGTGACTGACTGAGATCCCGCACTGCGCATGCGCCGCCGCCTCCCTCTCAAGCCACGCCCACACGCTCCCTGTGTTCCATTCTCTTTGCGCATGCGCAGACTGGTTTGCTTTCTAGCCTAGCCTCGCTCACGAAGACTCTCGCTTCCGCGCATGCGCCGGTTCATTAACTTTCTCCCTTTTGCGCATGCGCAGACTTTTTATTTTTCCAAGCCACGCTCGCTCGCTATTTGAGGCCTTTGCGCATGCGCAGAACGAACGCTGCTTACTTTCTCCCTCAGGCATAAAACATGGCGGCAATCACTTCCGGCCCCGACCGGAAGTGCTCCCTTCTTGAGCCAAAGTTAATTATTACTGTACTTCAATATGTTTAATATTATTATTATTATTATTGTTGTTGTTGTTGTTTATAAACAACTTCTGTTGTCTGCCTTGGAAGAATAAAAGCTAAAATAGTAGCTAGGAAGTTTTATTCCCATTGAGGCCTCTATGGCCTCCTCCCCTCTCCAGCTGGACACCATTTTGTGTGGCTCCATCCCTGTGGAATCCTGGGAATTGTAGTTCTGCAAGGGCTCTCTCTGCCAGAGAAGACTGGTTGGTGCCCCACAAAACTACAAATCCCATGAGTCTGTTAAAGGTTAAAGCAGGACTACATTATTTCTACAGTCTAGACGCACCTTCCAACACAAAACCCAGTTTCAAAAGACGGACGAAGAACAGCGGGGTACAAATATCATAAATAAGTAAAATAAATAAATATGACAATTAAATTTTCAGATGCACTTGATTTTATTTTACTATTTGATTTGGGTTTGGCAATACAGTGGGCCCACGGAATCCATTGGGTTCCGGTTCCAGCAGGAGACCAAAATCCATGGAGGCTCAAGTCCCATTGTATGCAATGGCATAAGAAAACGGCTCCCAGATGAAATATGGCAAAAGCAAGGTTTGCTTTTTGGGGTCTTGGTTTTGGTCTGTGTCCAAATATTTTCAAACCATGGATGGTTGAACCCATGGATTCAAACAGCTGACTGTGTGTCAATGTAGGAAGCCACAGTGGCCCAGAATCCAAAGGGAGGTTTCATGAGGATCGAAAGGCAATGTCTTCGTTCCCCCGACCCAAACAGCCATACTCTTCAACACAGCATGTCTTTTTGTCAGAAGGAAGCTTAAGAGGGCAGAAAGGCAAAAATCTGCACTGGAGAAATAATCCGTTTTGACTCTAATGCTATGGAATTCTGGGAATGGTAGTTGGTTGTGGCGCCAGAGCGGACGCTGGGCAAGTAACACTCTCTGGCCTCTTAGGCAGGCGATGCCAAGCCCCTCCAAACAAATCTTGCCAAGAAAACCCATGACAGGTTCGCCTCAGGGACAATGGAGTCGAAATGACTCAAAGGCACACAGTGACACAGTAACTGGGCATTTACTAGTCAATAAAACAAGGCTGTAATAATAATAGTAGTAGTAGTAGTAGTAGTAAGGTGCCTTGCAGTTGTTGCATTTTCTCTAGCAGGCTGTGTAAGGTCAACTCACGCTGTGGAGATGGATAATGTTTCCATCTTAGGATGCATGGGAATCTTTTCCTTTGGGGTGATATTCTCCCCCATTTGCCTGGGAAAGTATCAGTTTTCAAAAACATGGAAGAAAGGATATTGAAAAATCAGGAAAAATCAGATTCTAGAGGAGTTCCAAAATCAGTCCCCTTCTGGTCCAAAATTCTGGGATCCCAGTGAACGGGAGCTGCAGCAAAGGACTGCTTCAATGACTTGAAGGGACGTGAGATAACTATGCCTTGGGTTTTATTCCTGACTCCTACCTAACACCTTCACATGGTCAAGAAACCCTTGTTTTGGTGAACCTGTGACTCTAATTTTGACAGACCCTCAAGTCTTATACAGCTTCGAAATGGAGTGGATCAGACCCTGGAAACAAAGGAAGGTAAATCGGAAACAGAGAGATGTGGGCCCCAGGCATCTGTGGAAGGACTGTCAGTTCTGTCCAGGTTCTGTTTCCGAAAACACGTTTCTGGATTCAAAGGGGAAAAGACACAGCCCGGTGCCGTGAGCTCTCAGAAACTACCAGGTGGTTACAGCATTTATTTTATTCTTAAGAAAACAAACCTCCAGTTCAACATTTGGGAGTTCTTTGTTGTCTCTTTGTTTTACTCCTCCTGGGACAACGGTTATACGTCAATCCATTCTCAAATGCACAGAATCCTCTACATCGGGGAAAGCAACATCACTGACAAAACAAGAGAAGGGGGGGGGGAATAGGAGGGGAAGGAAACGGGATTCCCCCCGGCCTCCTCCCCCCCAATTCCCAAAATCTATGTAGTGCAAAAACAGGGAAAGGGCACAGGGACACGGGGGGGGGGGGGGAGGAGCTGGGGTGCAAAAGAGGAGCAAACGCGTTCCCCCTCCAATTCTGCGTAAGAGCACCAATTCATTCCCAGAATGAGAACAGACAGCAGGCAGATCTGCACACTCCTTTCAGGTGTCACAAGGTCACAGTGATTTTGTGGTTGTTGGTTTTTTCCCTTAACTCGCCTCACCTGTTTTACAGGGTTTTTCTAGCAGGGGTGCCCCAACTCCGTGCCACAGCCCCACAGCTCTCCCCACTGCCCACAGTAAAATCGCTGGAGAAGAGGGAGAAAGTGCACGGTTTGGAAGCCACGCCGCGTGGCGCGCGGCAGGAGTTGGGGGGGGGCCCTTCCCGGCAGCAGCTCCACCGAGTGGAAAGCGGCCAAGAGGGCAGCAGCCTCAGCACAGACTGCCCGGCAGGGACGTTGGAGGGAGGAAACTAACCAGGGTGAAAATGGAGAACAGGAATAAAATTATAATTACAACAATAATTATGATAATATAAGATAGATATATGGATATAGGGGGGGAGAGGGAGGGGCTTTCCTTCCCCTCGCCGCGTTTTGCCTGGAGGATGGAGCCTGGCCAACGGACGCTCTTTGGCCCACGCTCATTGCACGCGCCCGGAGCTTGGTTGTCTCTCTGCGATCCGGCCTGGCGGGAGGAGCAGGCGGTCAGCGCCCCTCCAGCCAAGGTGATTGTTCAGTCTGGGTTGCCGCAGCCACAGCTTCTGCCGCCGCCAAGGAAAGTGCTATTTCTGCCGCACGCCGCAACACGAGAGGAGGACGCCCGTCCCGGCTCATACTGTCGTCTCGTCGGCCTTCTTCTTGAGCAGCTTGGCAGAGAGCAGGGAGTGCGGGACTGGGTGCGGAGGGTGCCTTGAGTCTGGGATCATCAGGCGGACTTTCTGATTGGTCCTTCGCCACTCTGAATACAGCTGGCAATGGTAGCGGAATGACACCTGGCCAGAGGATGGGAGGCAGCGGGAGATACGGACGGAGAAAAAACAAAGAGCGGATTAACACAACACAAGCAAAAGCGGGGACTAGTCTGCGCATGTCTCAGGTGAGGGTGAAAAATGCCTGGGGCTCTCCATGCAAAGCACATCAGAGGCTGGGGCACAACAATAACAATTTTAAAAATAATCCTCCAGCCCACAGGATTATGATATTGAACAAGGGCCATTCTTGAAAGGAGGGAATGCCTTTTGCTCTGTGCGACTGACAAGAAAGAGAGCACTATGAAAACAGCACAAGGGAAGAGGCCAAGACAAAGAGTAGGAGGCACTCACCAGCGTCCAGAGGACGTAGATTGTGAAAAGTGCTATGGTCAGGGCGATCAGGCCGATGGCCTCCAAGCGGCTGTTGAATTGCAGGTGGTCTTGGGCACCGCGAAGGCAGAGCCAGCCGGAAATGGCGGCCAACGGCGTAATGAACAGGAAACACACCATGTCGCAAAAGAGCGTTCGCTTCTCGTTGCGTGGCCCCGGGTCCTTCAGCCACTATGGCCATGGAGAAGAGGGAGGAAGCAAGGCCAGAGACAGTTGGGTCAGAAAGAAAGGGGGATGAATGAGCCAGAGAGAAATAACCCAACAGGTGGGGCACGGCAGCAAGCAGGACGTTAGTTCCCCTTGGCTCCCCATTGCCCACCCCTCCTAAGAAGGCAACACCAAAAGAGTCTGTTTGGTGCCAAATACTGATACACACTCCTGCTCTACTGTTGATAAATAGTGCAGCACAGTAGCCTCTGAGCCTTCTATCCAATGGGCTCCAGAATCTCCTGACAGCCAAGGGCAGAACTGGGCCCCCAAACTAATAATTCCCCCCGACTATCCCCAGCAGGACCACCCAATCCCCCACGGCTGGCTAAATGGGGAATCCCTGGATTGGGGTGCAGCCCCTCCAGGGTGAATGCGACAGGACTCCCAAGCATTCCATAGGGCAGAAAGTGATAAAGAAAACCAAAGACGAGGCTGGACGGGGCATGCACGCCTACCTCTGTCAAGGGCCGGGGCCGCCGCTCTACAATGAATTCGGTGTGGCAGAGCTCGCAGTAGCTGGTGTTGGAGGAGGAGAGCCATTTCTCCAGGCAGCTCTTGTGGACGGCTCCCAAAGTGCCAGTGCAGTCGCAGGGGGACAGCAGGCCCTCGCCACTGCCCCCCTCGTGGCAGATCCGGCAGATGGGCCCATCGCTGCGGGGAAAGAGCCAGGAAAGACACGGGGATGAAACGGCCCCAGAAGATCAGGCCAGGTTCCCAGCGCACCCAATTCAGTGGGACAGGGCTTTTCTCGACCGCTAACTGCGCTGGTTGTCTTAAGGAATATTTTCCTCTTTGGTCGTTCATGGACTATTTTACGATCCAAGATTTATTACCATGTCTTTGTTGCCTTTCGTTGCTTTAATCCGTTTCTTTTTAGGTGACCAGTCTTTAAAAACTAAAATCAAAACAGACTCCTCAGGATCCTTTACTACAGTCAATTGGTTATTACTGTATATACTCAAGTATATGTTTAGAAAATTCAGTCAAAAATTGACCCAAAAAACCTGGGTCGTCTTATCCACGGGTCAACGTAAGTACTTCACTTTAACTCTTATATATAATAAGTAGAGTCTCGATTATCCAACCTTCAGTTATCCAACATTCCGGATTATCCAACGTCACAGCTGCTGTAATTTCTTTAAATTTTCTGTGATTTCTTTAAATTTTCAGAGGACTGAACTATTTTTACTGTACATCACAATGTTGATCAGTGATTTCTTTACGTTTACTTTTGCTGTTATTGCAATAAAACTTCAATACATTTGCAATTCATAGTGATTTCAAGGCTTTTATTGGACCTTCCAGATTATCCACCATTTTCAGTTATCCAACTATCAGCTGGTCCAGTTTATGTCAGATAATTGAGACTCTACTGTATATATGAGGATGTATTGTAAAGTTTTAATGATCACCTTTCTACAAATATTGACAGAAGGTTTGTTTTGATTTGTAGTTGTTAACTTATCTCTGTGTAGTCACTATTTAGATTTATATGTTTTTCCCAGCGCATCTTGACCCTCTGAATACTTGATATTATAGAAGTCTGCAGATTCCACCTTACGAGGGGGTATCGTAAAGTAATAATTATCACCCAGAAGTTATTATGGCATATTGATGAAATTCTGTCAGTGTCATCATTGGTCCCTAAGAGCACATTGCTGAGAAAATCAGCTCATTGCGTCCTTTATTTTTGTGACTGGCTCTGCCAGAATGGACTAAAGTGTAAAATCCTCATCAGGCGCAATCTGCAGACTTCTACAATGATGGTATTTGGCAGGTCAAGAAAAGCTGGGGAAAATGTATAAATCTGGATGGTGACTACATACAGATCAAAACAAACTTTCTGTCAAATTGTTTAAAAGGTGATAATTGAAACTTTATGATACTTCCTCATGTATATAAATATAAATATATATGGAGCCATCCCTTTTCTCTGAATAAAAGGCACGATCTTAGTCCATCCTGGGAGCACCAAAAAGAAGCATGGATCTCCTTTAGTCTCTCATCCATCCAGCCTTTAGGATGAGCACAAACAGTTATGTTCTTTGGCATCGTCCTTTACATCCTTTGTTACGTGCCCCTAGGTTTTACCCTCAACTTATCCAGGGGTGGTATCAAAATCCATAATTTTGGCCCCCTAACCTGCCCTTGACTTATACATGAGGCTGAATTATAGTCGAGTCTATATGGCGCCTACATGGAGACTTGGGAAGATCTTGTATTTCAGCCTTTGATTGTTTTAACCATGATTAATTTAATACTGTTTTAAGGGAATGTTGAAGGATTTTCATAGAATCACAGAGTTGGAAGAGACCTCAAGGGCCATCCAGTCCAACCCCGTGCCATGCAGGAACACCATTTTATCTGCAGATGTTTTAACATGTTGTACCCCGCCCCGATTGCTCGCTCAGAGGGACGGGCAAGAAATAAATATTATTATTATTATTATTATTATTATTATATTATTATTATGGTACTAACAAATATGCCATTTATGGAGGAGTCTGGCTCCGACTGTAGAAAAACAGAGGGGCCAGAGTTAAAGGAGTATTGACCCCCCAACCCCAGCTTCAGAGTAATGAGGGAGCTGCCAGGGACCGAGCCCGTCTGAGGGGCAGAAGAACGTTCCCGGCGGTGATTTGTTGGTGCCACCTTGGCGCCCCCCGGCCTCACCTCTGGGTCCCCAAGGCCTTGATGACCGTGGAAAGCAGGCGCCCGTCTTTGGCCGTGACTTGGGTGACGTACTGGGGGCGGCCCAGGTCGGCCTCTTCCACCGACTTGGACAAGGCAGCGCCGCCGGGGCAGTCGCACAGCGAACCGGGCAGGTGGCAGCAGTCGCCGGTGGTCATGGCGGACGCCCGGACGCCGCCGTCAGCGCCGGGAGGAAGGGGTCATCCTAGGCCTGGAGGGAAAAAGAGAGAGAAAAACAGCAAAGACGGCGGTCAATAGGGGTCAGGGAACCGCTTCAAGTCTTTTCTGGCTCAAGGCTATGGAATTCTGGGAATTGGAGGATGTTGTGGAGCCCAGAGCGGAGCTTCAGAAGCTCTATCTGGCTCGAGGCTATGGAATTCTGGGAGTTGTAGTCTGTTTTGGGGCCCAGAGCTCGTTGTCTGGGTCAGCTGCTATGGAATTCTGGGAGTTGGAGTATGTTGTGGGGTCCAGAGCGGAGCAGAGCTCCGCTCTGGGCCCACAACAAACTCCAACTCCCAGAATTCCATAGCAATCGAGCCAGACAAAGAGTTAAAGCGGCGCCAAACTGGGTTATTTCTCTAATGTGGATGCTGCCTCTGTACTTCTTCACTATATATATATATATATGCTTTATATACATATAAAGTTCACTATATATATATATATATATATATTATATATATATGCTTTATATACATATAAAGTTCACTATATATGTATATATATTAGATTATATATATATATATTATATATAGTTCACTATATATATATATATGCTTTATATATATATAAAGTTCACTATATATATATGTATATATATTAGATTACAGTATATATATATATATATATATAGTTCAATATATATATATATATATATATGTGTATATATATGCTTTAGGGCAGTGGTCCCCACACTGTGCCCCCTTTGAAGAGGTTTTGGACTACATCTCCCAGAGGCCTCAGCGATGCTGGCCAACAGCCTGGCATCCTGGGAGCTGGAGTCCAAAAGGCCCTTAAAGGGGACAGTCTGGGGGGGGGCACTGCTTCAGGGCCTTGTCCAATTGAGCCATGATGGCTGCCCTTCCCATTAATAATAATAATAATGCAATAAATATTACTGTTCCCATCCTCAGCCTCTTCCTGATGCCTTCCAATGGGGTCCAATGGCCAAACAATCCCTTCCTTTGAGGCCCCTGAGGGCCCTCTCCTGCTGCTGCTGCTGCTGTCACTCAAGCCCCAGGCCACGCCCCTATGTACCTGGGCCCCGCCCCTCCGGATGTCACTCAAGCGCTAGACCACGCCCCTCCGTACCTGAGCCACGCCCCTTCCGCTCCGGCCCCGCCCTTCCTTCCTTCCGTCCGGTTCTTCTTCCTCCTCCTCCTCAGCGCCGGAGGAAGGGACCCTTCCGCCCCATTTCTCCGCCGAGCAGAGCGCCGAGGAGGAGGAGGAGGCTGCTGCCGCCACCGCGGCCGCCTCCGTCAGTCGCCTCACACTGCGCACCTGACTGGATGACGGGGGCCCGCCCACTTTCCCCTTTTTCCCTCCGCCTCGCCCAATCAGCTCTTACGAAGTGGTGATTGGCACCGCGATGAGCCAATCGGCCGCTTCGAAAGTCAAAACGCACCCTCCCCCTTTTTTTTTACCCCTGGCAAAGAGCGTTGGCGCATGCGCACGGCGTAACGGTCCCTTTCCTGGCCAATCAGGAGCCGCGGCTCGAAGGCGACGGGGAGGGAGGGGCGAGAGTCGCCAGGGGGCGTGGCCCGGAGGGAGGAGACCACGCCCCCTCCTGGCTGCCAAGCCAAAGGGGAAAGGAGAGGAACGGCAACAAAACCAGCAGCGACACTTCCGGCTCCCCTTCTGCTCTGCAGCAATTAGGGTGCTTTTCTTCCATTTAATTTAATTTAATTAAAACCAATTTGAAATTGGGGGGAGCTGTGTTCACTTGCCTTGTTAAGGGGAAATTGGAAGGAGGATCAAACCCAGCACTGCCCCGTTGAAGGCAGAAAATTTATGTGTGTGTATGTATATATATATATATATATATAGTATATATAGATAGATAGATATCTAGATATAGAAAATTTATATATATGTGTATAGAATATATATATATAAATATATATCTAGATATAGAAAATTTACATAGATGTGTATATAGAATATAGATATAGATATAGAAAATTTACATAGATATGTATATAGAATATATATATATATATATATAGAAATATCTAGATATAGAAAATTTACATATATATGTATATAGAATATATATATATGTATAGAAATAGATATCTAGATATAGAAAATTTACATATATATGTACTGTATATAGAATATATATATAAATAGATATCTAGACATAGAAAATTTACATATATATGTATATAGAATATATAGATAGATAGATATAGATAGATATCTAGATGTAGAAAATTTACACACACTATATATATATATATATATACATACACACATACACATGGTTTGTGTGTATATCTAAATATAAATATATATAGTTGTTGTGATGTGCCTCCAAATCACTGTTTATTATCCCAGGGTTTTCTTGGCAAGTTTCTTCAAAACCATGGAAGGCAGTATATATACATACATAGTTGTGTCTGTGTGTGTGTATATATATAGTAAAAAAGTACACAGATTTTCACATCTAAAAGTCAACCTGGGACTAAGTCCGTTCTTCCGGGGAATAATCCAAGCTTCTAGTCCTAACCAAAAAGGAAGAGGAAAGACTGGAGAAATAATAACCCGGTTTGGCACCGCTTTAACTCTTTTTCTGGCTCAAGGCTATGGAATTCTGGGAGTTGGAGTTTGTTGTGGGGTCCGGAACGGAGCGGAGCTCCGTTCCGGACCCCACAACAAACTCCAACTCCCAGAATTCCATAGCAAGCGAGTCAGACAACAAGTTAAAGGGCTCAGTTGAGGAACGAAGATCTGGCTGAACTAGATTAACCTTCTCGCCCTTCTTTTCCATTAACCGTTGACAATGACCAACGGCCTTCCAGATGCTACTGGATTACGCTCCCCATCATCCCCGGTCGCTGGCTAAAGCTCTAAAGCCTTCAGGGATCTTCGTAACCTTTTTCTCCTAAAGGAAATGCCACCCTTTGGGGCCATACTGCTTTCCTGTGGACCCACAGGGACCCTTCAGACGCAAGCCCACTATTACATACACAACACAGGTGCACCTTTCGGTTTGGCAATCTTTTTTATATATATATATATATGTATATTTATATATCCACAATACAATAGTAACCATGCACAAAGTCAGAGTGAATATTTACAATTAACAGAAGCGTCAGCGGGAAGCGACGAGGGGCGAGGAGGGAAAACGTCCCCCTTCCCTAAGAAGCCAAAAGGTACGGCCCAAAGCCATCCAGTGACCCGCGGAGGGTTTAGGGATCCCAGCGTCCCCACCAGCAAAGGAGGGAAGAGCCCTCTGCCCTTTCCGGCAGCAAACCGGGCGGCGGATCCCGAGCAGCGAACGTCCAACGGAGCCCGGGGCTGACGGAGACGCTGCCTGGCCCCCCTCAAAGCATCTGTGGGGTCTATCAAAGCGCCGGAGGACCCTTTTTGTCCCCTGCTAACAACCAGGTGGAGGGTGGGATTGCAACAGACTTCAAGGGCCTTCCTTGCCAAACACCAAGAACCGTCCTGTGCTCTTACAAAGCGGCTGCGACACACCGGAGAAGCCACGAAATGTGGAGTCGGCAAAGCCGGCCTGACTTCTCTCGTCGGTGTTGTTGCAGGGGGAAAAAGAGAGAGAGGGGAGGATAAACAGAGGCCTTGTCCTCCACGTTCCTAGCCCTGGAAGCTCTTCCCAGGAGGGCCCTTCCACTCCTTTCTGCACAAGGCTTCAAACTCACGGTGTGAATCAGGACAAAAATGAGAGCGGAGGAACCGCCGTTTCAAAAAGGAACTTGCGGCGTGTTGAGCAATTGTCCCAACTTCCGACGGACGCTCAGGAGCGAAGGGGCCATTTCTTCTTCCATCACCTCCCACTTTCTTCCCTCTTGTTCCCCGCTACAACACCCAACAACATTTTAGGGCTCTGGGAGGAAGTGGTCTGCCCAAGGTTTCTTCCAAGGCTGGAAATCTTCTTCCGCAGCGCAATGTTCCCCTAAGCCCTGTGGCAGAACAACAGTCAGACTGACAGAGGTGTCTCGACTACAATCTTCTCATCATGAGAAGTGATCAAGCCACGGATCTAAAGAGAAGTCGGGATGGTTCTCCAGAGTTCAAGAAAATGTGATGTCCAGTGTCCAAGTTAACATGAAAAGCCTTTCTTTCACACAGGATTCCTCGTCTCCCTTCGACAGGCTCTTGAACTCTCCAGAAAGCAAGAAATCAACTTTTGGAGAGAGAGAAGTTAGAACCCTAATCCAAGTCACCTAAAAGCAACAAGTGCACACACAGGTATCAAAAACTAGTGTTGGTTTCCTCCACCAGGTACGCTGCTGCTTTCTAGTTATGCAAGAACGGCTGTGTTTGTGCTGAAGGCAAGATGAGGCCAGCAAAGATTTGGGGGGAGAGAAATCCCTCACAGCCAGAGGATACAGCACACAGAAAGTGCTGAGACAACAGCAAACGCCGCTGACCGGTTTGCCAGCTGGAAATGCCAGACAGACAGAGAGAGAAAAGAAAGAGAGATGTCCCCAAGAGACAGTACTGGCTGCCAGAGAGAACCAGGAAGGCCAGAGAGATTCAGAAGTTACAGCATCCCCGGCCCTGGAAGGAAAACAAACTCTTCCTTCACTCACCCCCATGGCTCTGTTCCTACTGCCATCCTGCCTTCCCCTCTGACAGAAGAAGAAGCCGCGGCCATGACCTGGAAATGCTTCTCGATGGACAGACGCAGTGAGATGGCTGTTTTTTGGTACCTCATCCGGCCGATAAACCTTTTCCCACGTGAGAATCTCAACAAAGAGCTTAGAGGAATACAGGAGTAGATGAGCTTTTAAAGTACTTTAATGCAACCAGGAACAAACCCACG
Organism: Urosaurus nigricauda; assembly: GCA_034509955.1. Lineage (NCBI taxonomy): Eukaryota > Metazoa > Chordata > Lepidosauria > Squamata > Phrynosomatidae > Urosaurus > Urosaurus nigricauda. Next base: position 34,939,072 of record JAOEGL010000007.1, on the reverse strand, counting down.
TTGGGCGGCTGCAGCCTCCTCCACTCTGTGGTCATGGAGGCCACGACAGACACACGCTCATCTATCAATGTAAGACGGAGTCTCCAAAAACAAATAAGCCGCAGAGAGCTGCTGGCTGGACATCAGAAGGATCCCTCCCGGCCACCTCTCAGGCCCCGAGGGGCATCTCCACCCCACAGTTCAACATCCATCCTGGCTTCAAAGACCCAAGAGTCCAAGAATCTGCAGACGATGAGGAAAATAACTGTTGCTGAGACCTTCTCCTGCAAGAGGATGGCTTTAGGGGCACAGAGACACACACACACATGGAGAGCAACAAACAGCTTCCAGTCAACTTTTAAGTTTTGGTGGTGTTTTGAGCCCTGATGATGTCAGATTTCTGGCACATCATCCTAAGTAGTACAATCATTCAAGGAAAACCAACTGATGTACAAAGCGAAGGGAGCGGAACAAGGAAAACACCACAAGCGGGGCAGGCTTTGGGGTGCAGAGGTAATACAGGAGCCTGCGTTTCCAAGAAGTCAGAATTAAAAGCAAGAGAACTGCAAGGCGGCAACAAAACAAAACAAAAACCCAAGCAGCTATGGTTACACTATAAGTGTTACAAAAAGGAGGAGTTATATCATCGTCAAGTATCTGGTTTTCTACAAGTATTCATTCAAATAACCTTACCTGTGCAAGTTATGTACATAGCATGAAAAATATTGCTTCACACTCACTCCGGGGGTGTGGTGGTGGTTGTTTGTGGTGGGCAAAGGCAGGGGAGAGAAAAGAGAAAGACGGGGAGGGGAACAAAGCAACATGCAGAGGCCAAATCTGGAAGATACCCAAGGAGGGAGGAACACTCTACGGTGCAAAGGGGAAAATACGTGATTTGTACAGATCACAAAAAAGTGCCTTTGGGCACTTCATTAGACCAATTAACAGAAAGAAATCACGAAAAGCCATTTCATGTGGTCTGCTGGAAGAAGAGGTGGCACGGAGGGGCCCACAAAACAGACAGACTTCTTTGCTCCCCAAATGATGGGAGGTAGGAATAAGAGTAAAGCTCTCCAGGGACAGAAAGCAGTGGAAACTACGCAGCCAGATCATCTGGGCATTGCAGACAGTTAAGAAGACAAAGGAGAGGGACTGAGAATTAGTTACAGGAAGGGGGGAAACCCAGGTCTCCACAGATTTCATGCATGCAACTACAAGAACTAGGTATCCCACCACCAACGTGTTTCCAACAAGCCAGAAGTGGGTACTTTCTCTGTCTTAAAAGTGTGTCTTGTGCCCGCAGAACAGCCTGCTTGAAAATGAGAGCGGTATTTCCTCCCTACCCCTCAAGTGCAGCCGTTGCTTCAGTTTAGAATAGAAAAACACAAACTCACATCCTTCTCTCTCTCTCCCACAGACAAGACACACAAACATAAAGCCAAACCAAAGTTAGTGTGTGTCTTGGGGCGAACGGTGTCCAGCTGGATTTCCCACCATATGCAGAAACAAAGAAACAGGACTAAACCCAAAAGAGGGGTGGGGGTATATCTGCTGGCTCAATGTGTATATTTCAACCCCCAAAATAACCACATTCAAAAGGATTCAAAAGGTAAAGGAATGTTAGCCCTACAGTAATAACGCTCTAAGATGGAAGGGGTGGGGAGCAGGGGGGCAAAGGAAGGGAGAAATGAGAGTCACTAGGTGACAGGAGAGAAGTGCGCACACGTTTCCAACCGACGACGCAGCACAGGCCAAAGGGGAAGGGCAGGCCGCGGCCCCCGGGGGAAGGTCACAGGTTCTGGCAGCACTGGAGTTTGTTGGATTTCTGTCCGTCGGTGGTGGGGGGCACGCTGATGTCCACCACGTTGTTGCCGGGAGACTCGTCGTGGGCAGACCGGTCCGCAATCTGTTTCTGAGACACGATGCGGTAGATCTCTGCAAGAGGAAGAGCAGAAGGGGCTCAGAGGCGGACCTGCATTCTGCCACCAGCAAAAGGGCCGGCTGCATCCCCAGCAAGCCTTCAAAGGAGGAAAGGGCTGGGCGGCTGCTGAGCCACTGAGGAAGGGGACCAGAATCCATGCTAAATTATAACCGTTAGTCCTGAAGCTCCTGCTGTTCATCCTAAAGGACTTTTATTCCTCCATTTGGATGTTGTCATCCTCCCATGCCAGTCAACAGAATCGGTGTGAGACAGACCATTTATGGCCAGTTCGACAGCATAGGACCCTGCCCTTGTTTCTCTGGACCTGCCCTCCCTCAGATGGATGCAAAAGTCCTGCCCACGCAAACGTTTCAGGAAAAGCTCAACCACCCCCACCACACACACAAGCAAACAAACACACACAGCCTCTGCCTAAAATCTAAATGGGAACTAGCGAAACAGGAGAGAGCGCATGAGCTAATCTTCACGTTTGCACAACCGCACTCCTTCCCCTTCTATCCAGGAGAGATAGAGCTAGGAGGAAGAAGTCACAAACTCACCACCCGCCCTTAACGCCAGCTACCTCCTCACACAGCCTCAACTGCCCACCAGCACCTTCCATGAAAATGCTGAATCTACCTTGCAGGGTTGTTGCAAGGATAACAAGATGACAGAATACATGAGGTGCTACAAATACCTGGAAGTAATGCACCATTTCATGACTCTTAAATCCTTCTTAGTAGAAGGGACTTAAGCTCAGGCTCTTGTTGAGAATTCTAGAAGGAGAGGATCTCCTCCCAGCAGCCACTCTTATGTTTGCTGTACTGACCTTTTGCCAAGAGAAATGGGAGATGGTGGGAAGAAGAACACAGCTGCAAAAAGCTGCTGAAAATGACAATCCTTAACACATCACACATACACACATACACACCAGAGACCACAGTTGAAGTCTAGGAAGTTTCCACTCCCTTCTCCGCTCTGTGACAGGCGTAAGAACCAAATCCTTACCTGTAAGTATGTTCTTGAAGGCTTCTTCTACATTTGTGGAGTCAAGTGCTGAAGTTTCAATGAATGACAGGTTGTTTTTTTCTGCAGAAAAGCAGGGAGAAACAAATGTAGTAAATAATTGTGCTGCCATTCCTTCCCCCCACCTCCAGAATCAAGATACTAAGGAGATGTCTGTCCATCCCCAAAGGACTTAGATGAGGTGATTAAACCACAGAGAAGAGAATCAGCAGCCCTGGTTTGCCTGGAACACTAAACCTAAACGAACAAACTCCAGACCTCTGTTTAAAAACAGCTCTAAAATCAGACAAACAGTTTAAATATGGGTTCACCTTTAAAGTTCCTTTGTGTGCAACACCCCTCTGGTGCTTCTCAAAGCCATAACAAGACACCAGCAGACTGCACTAACTCTTTTCTGTGGCATGCCTTGGTTATTATTGTTTTCCTTCCTTCCAGTGGCTAATTTGCAAAGTAGATGGCACTCTGGAGGGAGGATTAACCCACCCTGTTGCCTGTGACCAGCTTCTCCAAAGGAAATCAATGGCCAGAGTTTCAACAACAGCCATACCTGCGAAAGCACGGGCCTCATCCGTGGGCACAGCCCTCAAGTGACGCAAGTCGCTCTTGTTCCCCACCAACATGATGACAATGTTGTTATCCGCATGATCCCGGAGCTCCTTCAGCCAGCGCTCCACGTTTTCATAGGTCAAGTGCTTGGCGATGTCGTAAACCAAGAGTGCCCCAACGGCCCCGCGGTAATAGCTGGAGGAATCGGAGGAGAAGAGGGTCACTTCCTCTCAACCAACAGTATATATACCCCACTCTCTTCCATGCCAGCATTCTCCGAAGATGCCAGCCACAGCTGCAGGTGAAATGTCAGGACAAAACCCTTCTAGAACATGGTCTCATAGCCCCAAAAACCCACAAAAACAATGGATGTTGGTCATGAAAGCCTTTGACTTCACATTTCCCCTTTCGGGGGGAGGGGGAAGATAGGGTGAAGCAGGCCAGCCACTTAGAGGCTCTTTGAGAAAGAGCCTAAAAATAAGTGGGGGTGGGCAGGGTGGTCAAGTTTTGTTTTCTCTTATGTTCAAAAATTTTTACAGCTCAAGTTTTTTTTCCATCCCATACCAGAAGAAATCAGTTATTTATTTCTTCTTAAGCTCTAGCAAACAAACCAAACACAAAATCCAGTGAAATTCTTACACAACCTTATCTACCTAGAAGAAAAGTTAGTCTGAGAACTGACTGTTTAGGGATCAAGATGCTCACTGCCACTACCTGAAGGCTGGATTCTTGGTGAGAATGATATTTAACACCTGGCTTATGGGTCTTTGCTTCAGCAGGGCCTTCAGAGCTGAAGACAATCCAGGTCTACAGAGCCTGGTGTTGTTTGCAAGAATCCCAGCAGACACTAGAAACTGGTGCCAAGCAAGCCCTGACCCTCCTTTCAAAAGGCAAGGCAGTCTGGAGGCCTTACGCAGAGGTGATGGCGCGGTACCGCTCCTGGCCAGCAGTGTCCCAGATCTGGGCCTTTATCGTCTTCCCATCCACCTGGATGCTCCGGGTGGCAAACTCCACACCAATGGTGCTTTTGCTCTCCAGGTTGAACTCGTTCCTTGTGAAGCGGGACAAGAGGTTGCTCTTCCCCACGCCAGAGTCTCCGATCAGCACCACTGGAAAGGCAGGGAAGAAAGAGAGAGAGAATAGAGTGCTGTCAGCATTCCTTCTTGAATCAGGCTGGGACTGACAAACAAGGAGCACCATGAAACCAGGCACAGCTTTCTTTTGCCTAATGAACAAACCGATTCGAAACTTTGAAAGCTGGCATGATGCATGTTCTGCACTTTGGTCAGCCCACAAAGATATCACCCTTTTGTGGAATTTGGATTTTGTAGTATCTTGTCCCCTGGATAAATTGCTGTGGCTGTTTCCCTCCCTCTTTCCTTCAGGCTCCCCAGAGACCCTCTTGTTGCCATCGGCTCCTCCTAAAGACTAAGCAGTTGCCATGGCTGCCTGCTCCTCCTGCTGGGCCCTCTTATCACAGGTATGAAGCACATGAAGGCAGCCAAGGGAGGAAAAACCACATCAAGTGTGAGTATAAATCCACCTGTTAAAACGGATGGAAATGAGTCCAAAGCCTTCCCTGGATGTGAAGTCTTTCCTCATGCACCACTGAAAGCATTTGTGGCAAAGAGCAACAGGAGACGCAGAGAGAGGGAATGGTGCCCAAGGGTCAAGAGAACAATTCTTGGGTCCTTCAGCTGATCCAGGCAGCTTCCACCCTCCCACAGTGCCAACCTTCCCGTCGCTGGCATTACCCTACACTAGTAAACTCTGTCTCCCCGTGGTCAGAGTTAGGTGAGAAGATGAACAATGTTCTTCTCCGAGGCAATTCAGATTCTGCACACACAAAAACCTAACTTCTGCCATTTACAAATTATGCAGATGCCTTACTTTTGCATTATTATGTAGGTGTCACATCATGAGAACCGAAAGCTTGATTTCTGAAGGGGGGGAAGGAAAGCTATACAGTTCATTAAAAAGCTTTGTCTTATATCCATTAGCACATTTGGCAATCGGCATCCTCTTAGGTTTCTATGGACATGTACCTACATCCTCAGTTCAACGTGACAGCAATGCCCTACAAATCCCCAAGCAGTTGCTGTTGCAAGACCCCTCTGGAATATCCTTTCCTTGGAAGTGAAATTACCAGAAGCATGCGAGAACTTGACATTCAGACTGGCTTTAAGCATCGAGCAGTAGTAAGGGAGAGGGTTTAATAGGTGAGATGTGGGATATATTTTTCAAACAAACAACACCATCCTCAGTCTCTAGAAGGCTATTGAATGTAAAAGATATACAGAAGGAGGCAGTCACACTGCCCTTTTATGGGTTCTGCTTCCTGCAAAGAGCCGTTTGTCCTCATGTAAAAAGGTGTCCCCATCCTTTAAAACCAGTCTGTCAAGGAGAACAAATAAGCCCCCCATTCCCATACCTGGGCTGTGGAAGGACTGACTAATAGGCACAGGTTCCCTGCCTTGCTTGGTGTACCTCAGCCTCAGAAGCCTGGTTTCATTCTCCGCCTGTACTTTGACCTGTTATCTCCTGGCCTCCTTTACACAAGCAGCTTGAAGAAAGACTTGGTGGCAGGAGTTGCTCCATAAAGGCCCCTTTGGAAGAACCTGCCTTGGAAAAGGAAACCAGACCCAAACGCAACCTCAGCCCAGCGGCTCTCCTGAAGCCATCCCTCCTCTGGCTCTGCTGGAGGTTTCGTCAAAGGAGGCACACAGACATAAAGAGGCACCACCATTTCCATGAGAAATCCTGCACAATGTTTACTTTGCAACCACTCAATGGATGAGAAGCTGAGGAGGAGCATTCATTTTCCTAACTTCCATGCAGCCCAATTCATCCTCTTGGATGTCTGGACATAAATTACAGAGGCCACAGTAATCAAACAGGATAATATCCAGCCACAGAAAGAAATAAGAAAAGGAAGGTGGACTGTACAAACATTGAACAGCAGAATTAAGCGCAACGAGGCTCTTAAAATTCTCTTGAATTCCCTTGTTGTGGGAGGGGGAACAGGTCGGAAGTCTTTACCTGGCATTGAGAAGACTGTGGCAGAGGCCCCAGGCGGGTCTCTGTGGCAAAGAGGTCCTGGAAGCCAGATGTCCACCCTTTGCCTAGTAGCTACTCACCGTTCCTCACCAGATAAGCCTCTCTGATTATGGGTTACAAACCAGACCCAATGCCAACTCTGAGAGCAAAGCCATACCCTGCCAATGGCCCACCAGTGGCTCCACAGACCAGCCTGGTATGACAGGGGCAGGAGCCGGACAGGTTTGACAGGACCAAAAGACCCCTCTCTTTCTCTAGGGCACTTGCCAATTTATAGCTGCTTTCCCAAAGCCGTTTTCCCTCCCAGTCCCAGGATCCCTCGCTCCTTCTCGCAGCTGCCCTTTGGCCTTTTTTTAAAAAAACGCAAACAGCATCTTAGGTCCCTCTTCCATGGGAACCACCGGATTTCTCCCAGTCAACTCTTCCCATGTCACTGGGGTCAGTTGCGGGGAGCCAAATGTCGGAGGCCATTGAGAACTGAAGCTGGTGTTTGGACACTGCAGGACCCTCCGGCCGAGTCCCAGGCCTCCTCCTCCTCCTCCTCCTCTTCCCGGCTGCCACCGTGCGCTCGCCCCACCTCTCCCTGCCGCCAGGCCATTGTTTCGGAAAGGATGGACGGGCAGCGGAGCCTTTGAGGCGGGGCAGTGTTGACTCGGGTGGCTCCAAAGGCAAACAATCTCTGGGCAGGACCCACAGGGCCCAAAGGAAGCAAGTTGGCATTACAAGACTGAGAACCCTGGCCAAGCAACGAGGGGCTGGGAACACTGTGCTCCCCTCAGTGACACGGCCCCCCGAGTGAGCCCTTTTGGGGTAAGAGTCCAAGAGCAGTACTTACAATGAGCCCTTGGTAAGTTGGCCCAGGTTTGGGGGGCCGGTTGTTTGGCTGAAATGCCTAGACTTATATTATTATTATTAACCTTTATTTATATAGCACTGTAAATTGACACCTATATGAAAAGTGCTGTGCTGATATATACACACTTTGGAGCCCCCTCTCGCCCTCCTCCTCCAACCCCCTTTCCCAGGCTCCTCCCCCAGGTCCCACAAGCCCCTCCCCTTACCACAGGATGGGCGTGCCCCTCTTCACAAGGCTCCTCCCCCTTCCTAGGCCACGCCCCTTTCCACTTCACCTTCTTCAAACCCCCATCACTAAGCCCCTCCCTCCCTTGAACCAAGGAGGTCTCAAAGAAGCCCCTCCCTTCCACTCCTAGGCTCCGCCCACCCCACATAAGCTCCTCCTCTACTACCCCATCCCTAAGGCCTCCAAATAAGCCCCTCCCCTGCACTCCTAGGCTCCTCCCCCAGTGCAAAGGGGAGGCGCCCGAGCAAGCCCCGCCTCCTCCTCACTTCTAAGCTCCTCCCACATCCCCACATAAGCTCCTCCTCCATTACCCCATTCTCTAAGCTCCTCCCTCCCTTAAACCAAGGTCTTCAAATAAGCCCCTCCCCTCCAAGCTCCTCCCACCGAGGAGGAGGTCCCCACATTAGCCCCGCCTCCTTTCCCCCATCCCTCGCACAACCTTGAGGTTTCTCAATAAGCCCCTCCCACTCCACTCCTAGGCCCCTCCCACCGCCACGTAAGCCCCTCCCTCCAAGTAAACCCCTGGACGCCTAGGCTCCTCCCACTCCAGCGCCAAAGGGGCTGTCCCCATCCCTAAGCTCCTCCCTCAGGAAAGAGGGCGGTTCCCAATCAAGCCCCGCCCCTTCCCATAGCTGCGGAGCCAATAGGGGAGGGGCAACAAGGGGTTGCTCCGCCCCCCGGGCCCTGTTTCCTGGTTCGCACCTTTGAAGAGATAGTCGTACTCGTCGTCGCGGGTTCCCATGGCGACGCCTCTCTCTCCTTCTGCGGGCCCTTCGCTCTCAGTCTCGGGGGAGAAGCAGGGGCGGCGGGAGGCCGGACTAGGCCAAGCCGAAGCCTAAGCCGATCCTCTCTCTCTCTGACTCTGACAGTGAAGAAGGCGGAGGGCGGGGCCCGCCTGGAGGAGCGCGCATGCGCAGAGCGGCCGAGCGGGGGATGACTGACAGCGCCCTCGGCCTATCAGGGGACAGAGGGCGGGCAACGGTCGCTCTCTGGGGACCAATGGGAGGAAGAGGGGGCGGGGAAACGGGAAAGCGGGAGCCAATGAGGAGGCGGGAAACTGGGCGGCCGTTGCTGCGATGTTTTCTTCTTCTGAGGGGACTGGTTTTTTTTCTTCAAAAAAGGGGCGGGGCGAGTTTTCTGAGGAGAAAATAAAAAGGGAGGGAATTTAATAGTGTTGTTTTCCTGAGGCGATTAATAAAGAGATAATAAAACCTCATAAGTTTCTGTGTGACAGAAACACACAAGCATATTACACATTTATTACGTATATTATATCTATGTATGCATATAGATATATATATTATTTTATACATATATTACATACCGCTTTAACCCTTTTCTGGCTGAAGGCTATGGAATTCTGGGAGTTGGAGTTTGTTGTGGGCCCGGAACCCACAACAAACTCCAACTCCCAGAATTCCATAGCAAGTGAGTCAGACAACGAGCTCTGGGCCCCACAGCATACTCCAACTCCCAGAATTCCATAGCAATTGAGTCAGACAAGGAGCTTTGGGCCCCACAACATACTCCAACTCCCAGAATTCCATAGCAATTGGGTCAAACAACGAGCTCTGGGCCCCACAACGTACTCCAACTCCCAGAATTCCATAGCCTTGAGCCAGAAAAGTTAACGTGGGGTCAAACCGATGTTATTTCTCCAGTGTGGATGCAGCCACAATATATCTGCTAACCAAAGCTGCGTCCGCATTAGCGAAATTAATGCTGTTTGGCGCCACTTTAACTGCCACGGCTCCATGCTATACAATCCTGGGATTTGTAGTTTTGTGAGGCGCTAAGTAACCCACAAAAACTCTAAATCCCAGAATTCCATAGCACGGAGCCTTAGCACCGTCCAACAAACCAGTTATTCCTGCAATGCCAGATGCAGGCCAAGTCTGAGGGCTTTCAGCTGCTGTGGGGTCAAAATGGAGGCAAGAATTTGTGGGGACAGACACAAACACACCATGAGATTTTCCTTCTCAGATTTCTACCTTTGCCGTCAGTTAAAACTTCGGCTCAGTTTTGAGAAATATAAGTTAAGCATCCATTTTTTAAAAAAGGCCCAGGCCAAGGGTGCAAAGGAAGGCAAACTGAGGCAAGCCTTCGCCCTGTGAAGAGTTTTCTGCATCTCACTCTTTGCATTTGGAGACTCAAGGGAATTTTCATTTTAGGGATCAGAATTACTATTTGGGGACAATAATTTTTATTTTGCAACGTCCCTGGTCTTGACTAGGCCAAAGCCAGGCCCTCGGTCACTTTGGCCTCCAGGAGAGGGTCAGGGAGGCCATTTTAAACCTCGGCCTTACTGACCATCTGAACACTTCTCCCTTAAGATGAAGAATACGTCAATTTATTTTGGGGGCAGAGCAACAGGAGGTGCAAAACCAATGCATTCTCCCCCATAAGAACTCTGCCCCGAAATTATTAAACGAAATTTCCCTTCAGTCCCCAAATTTCCAATATTTCTAAAACACTGAAAGATCTTTCCCGCCTAGAACTCTTCAACTTATCATGATTCTATAAAGCAGGCAAAAGAGAAAGCCATGCAGGCCATTTTGGTGATTATATATACATGGAACTAATGAACATTAACCCGTACACAAAGGAGCAATGCTGCTAAGAGAACTGGAGGGGAAAAGGAGAAAATGGTCAAGGGCTTTTATGCTTCCTCACAAAACCCAAACGCTGCACATTTGAGAGCATCAACAAGATGCTTCAGAATGGAGGCCGCTTGGCACTCAGAGACCATGGCACCCGATGTCCACCAAGCGGAGCTCTGGAGTCTTTTATTTCATGAGAATTTCCAATTCCTAAATTTCCAAAGGGGACTGATTAATGGTTTATTTCCCAAGGAGATGGGACATGCAGTGCATTTTCCTCCTTCCCTGCCCCCAGAACTGAACTCTCTTCTTCACTCCCAAAAGCAAAACAAAAAGTTAACCTTCTCTAGGAGATTCGGAGCACATCTCCCGAGAGGTTTATTTTTAAAGTAAGCTCAAAGACAAGAGTGCCTCTGAGCACACATAGAAACAACAATCTTTTATTAATGCAACGCTCAGGTCATTTTTAGATTCTTGAACTGGGATAGGGATATGTTTTACTTCCGTTTTTTGGGGTCTGGGAACTTTGCTCATTCTGCAAAAGGGGCAATGCATTTGCTCTTGGACATGGTTCCTCTGGAATTGTAAAGCAGCTTCTTAGCAAAACAGAGGCACAGCAAGACAACTTACCTCCAAAAGGATCAGCTGGAGTGTACTTTGTCACAGAATCACAACAGAAACGAGGTTTGGTTTTATTAATTTTTAATTCATTCATTAAAAAAAAAAAAAGAGAAGACGACATGGAAGAGCCCGGATCAAAAATGACACCCAGCTCTCCTCACTTGGGTCCGTCCAAGGCAACCTCTCATAAGTTACAACAACCACAGTATTCAATGATACTCAACCACAGAAACAACTTTTTAAAAAAGGCAGGATAAAACACTCTTAAAAACCAGCAGACAGACCAGCACAACCATTATGTACAATAACAAGCAACTTATCATAGGAGTCAATCGAGTCAATATGACTTAAAACACACACATTCGCACGCATACAGAGGAGGAGGAAGAAGGAGGAAGGGAGCCCAGCTTGGTTTGCAGCCATTTTGGGTCCCTCTTTGAAATTTGGGGCCAAGAGGTGCCCTGTTCCCAGCCAGCCCCACCAAAATGCCCTTCGTGGCAGCTCCGTCATTGGAGCCTAATGCCAACCAAGGCAAAAAAAGGCAATTTGTCCAAGGAAACATTGGTCTGAGAGTGGACAGCCATACCATATGGAAGGCAGCTCATTTCAAGATGCCAAATGGTCCCTTATTATGATGTTTTTATCAATTGCAGAGAGAAAATTTAGAGTATGCGTGGGCACCATTTCCATGTTCTGCCCCATTACTGGCAACACCAGGCATCTCCTTGAACATCAGCATGGCTGACCACGGCTTTGCGTCTTTGATCCCTTCCAAAACATTAAAAATCTGTGCACAGCACCAGGCAGCTGGATTATCGGGAGCATTGTAGGAAAGCCCCAGAACTCTCTGGGGAAAAATGTGGGCATCAGTTCTGAAGGATGCCCAAAGAAATCCTACCCATCTTTTTAGGCCATCTCTGGGTACAAAATGCAGGCAAATAAAAGGAACATGGCTAGCTATAGGGTGGCCCAATTCAACCATGGCATGGGACACTTCTGTTCTTAGGGGAAGCTGGACCAGTGCCCCCTTCTTCATCACCCAACAGTCCACAGGAACATTTTTGGTTCAAGAAGGGAAGGAAATACCATACACACACACGCACGCACCTGGATTGTTAAAACTGATGCACGAGGAGAGGCCAAGTGTGGCTGAAGGACTGGCCGCCTCTCCCTCATTTCGAAGCACAAAGATAAGAGCATCAAAACGCATCTTGACCTGCAGGAATGTGGCAAACCTGGTGGGGGAACTCAATGCTCACGGAACAGCACCAGGGATCACCCAAACAAACCCCCAAAACGTCCTTTCGGAGAATATCTAGCTTCACCCCCTTCAACGAACATGGAAGTCCATTCCTTTCCCTCCCACCCCATACGGACGTCTCCCCACAACCCTCCTAGGTCACCACTCTGCACCCAACCAAGGAGCCAGCGGTTAGCCTGGCAGCCTGGCATCAGTTCAAGGAAGGCTTCTTTGGAGTCTCTGGGGCACTCCCTTCCTCGCCCCTCATCCCCACCAAAAGAGGCAACAAGACGTGGCCACACGTTTGTAGGATAAAGGGCCACCCCGTTTTTCTCCAGCAGCCAGCCAGCCGGCGGTGCATTTAGGATGCCGCCCCCAGCTCCGTAGGTCGGATCTTCATGGAGGTGGCGCGCAGGGGGTAGTAGCGTCCCTTCCAGGTCTTCCAGAAGATGCCCTGCTTCCTCTCGTGTCGCTGGCGCGGGATGGAGCGGAAGTATTTGCCGTTGAGGTTGACATGGCCGCAAGTGCTGAACCACCAGCCCCCTGAAGAGGGAAAAGGGGACAGGCGTCAGCCAAGGGGGCTTCCATGGAAATGTTGATTTTAAGACAAAATTATGATGCTAAATACCTTTACTAGTCTAGGAAGATCAGGGGCAAAATTAAAAAGGACCCTCGTGGTGTAAAAAATGGTCAGTTTCCCAGCATGAAAGCCTTTCACCATCTACAATCAACCTTCTGTGGCAGTTTCCTCCAAACTGGCCACCCCTCGATGCCTGGGACTCCAATGCTCACCATCCCTAGGAAGCACAGCCCAATGGGAACTGTAGTCTGGGATAATTTGGGGAAAGGCTGACCCACATCGTTCACAGCAAATGGATAAGGTCCGAACCCTGGACTTCGCAATTCGTCGCTTAATTCTCTTTACTCATGACCATGAGAAAGAACAGCGACCATAAACAACACAATACATTTAAGGCCCTTGTCCTCTAACTAGTCACCCCCAAAGACCTGAAGAAACAGAAGGGTTTCTACAAAAGTATAGCAAGGAGGGTGCCAGTCTAACTTCTCTAGGAAGGGACTTCCAGAGTTTAGAGGCAACCACCAAGAAGGCCCCGTCTCCCACGTTCCCATCAGAGGTACCTGTGAAGGCGGTGGGACAGATAGAAGGATGCCCCAGAAGATCCGAAGATACGGGCAGAATCATATTAGGAGAATAAGGCCCTCCAAATCCCCTGGGGCTCAGTTATTTTCCGCAGGCACTAACCGGTGAGGTGCTTGGCACAGTTGGCGTCTCCCTTGAGGTCGTGGTCCCGATCTCGGGTGGAAAAGGGCAGCTGCGGGAAGTCGCCCATGGCGTTCTCCAGCTCGCCAAGGATGGGTCCTAGGAGGCTGAGGGTGTACGCCGTCTCCTCTCCGCCGAGGCTGAAGAGGAACGTGACCTTCTGGGAGTTTCCTTCCCAATCGTGCAACTCGATCAAGAGATGGAACCGCCCGTCCTTCACGATCTGGTGGATCTTCTCTAAGCCCAGCCAGAAATCTCCTATAGAGAGCAAGCAAACACCAACATGGTGAATGATCTGGAAGCCACCAAGACCTAGGAGGAAGAGCAGAGGGAGCTGGATAGGTTTAGCCTGGGAAAGAGACATGATAGCCATGTTGAAATCTTTGAAGGGATGTTCTACTGAGGTTGGAGCAAATGTGGGTGTCATATTGAGGACGGCCCAGTGAGGAAGACCCCTGAAGCCACCTACCGGTCAGATTTCCAAAGCCGTTCTTGTAGGCTTCCCACAGCTGGTCAAAATCGACAGAGCCATCCATCCGCCTCTGGATCACCGTCCAGCCTCCGCTGCCTGGCAATCCCAAAAAACAAAGGGGAAGAAGATCAGTTTGCAACCCATCCGCAGCCATCTACCAATAACCAACTGCTCTTATTGTTAGGCAAAGTCACCCTTTTGAGAGTAACTCAAAGAGGCTGCAGCATAAGCTTTTCATAACCTCACATTCTGAGGAAGGAGACCAAGTCTAGGAACACTTCTTTCACTCAGTCTCAAAGATCTCTTTGCATGCTGTTATTCCATACTAAAACAGCTATGTCTTTGCTTTCTAAACCAATATGGAGTTGTTCAAAAACACAGCAAGAAAGCCAGGGGTCTAACAAGGCTTTAAATGGTTTTGCTTCCCTCTCTTCGGAAAACAGGGGCTAACCTTCCAGTTTTACAAAAAAGGAAGACCAGGGTATGAGATGCCTTGCCAAGGCTGAGTTGTAATCTCCCAGCTGAGGACAGATTCGAACCCAGAACTCCTACCCATAAAGCACTTTCTCGCCCTTTCAGTCTCTCTTTCTGGACAGATAGATACCTGGAGTCATGTCACAGAAGACTTCGAAAGGTGGGGATCCTGGGGGTTGGATCTGGTAGACCCCGCTGCTTTGCCCCCCATCGAGGAAAATCTGGTGACAGCCGGCTGGGAATTCTGAGGAGGGGAAAAAGGGAGGAAGGAAGAAAAGAAAAGAAAAAGTTCATTAAAAAAAGCCCCGCACGGTGGCATCAAGCCTGCTTCCCTTCTCTTTCGACACCGCTGTGGGTTTTCAAGTCATTTCTAACTTATGGCGAACTTATCACAGGGTTTTCTTGACAAGATTTCTTCAGAGGTGGTTTGCTGCCATGGTCTTCCTCTGAGGCTGAGAGAGTGTGACTCACCCAGAGTCACCAAGTGGGTTTCCATAGCTGAGTGGGGATCTGATTGTGTATTCTGGACCCAAGTGTATTCCAGCATGGCAGGGGTTGGATGGGATGACCCTTGGGGTCTCTTCCAGCTCTATACTTTCCTCCCAAGTGGCCATTAAATGCTCCCGAAGGGCTATGGACCAGTCCCATCACTTTCTCTCATGGCCTGGTCTGCCTCGCAGGGATGATATGAAGATAACGGCAATACCATGAGAGCCACACATGCAACCTTGAGTGTAGCTAATAAACAAACCAAAGGAGAGCTATCCAAGGACAGTCCAACACGGCCAAGCCCCTTGGCTCGGAGCGAGCAAACGCCGCCCCACGTGCCCAGAACTCGCCCGCGGCCGGCCTGGACTCTGCTCCGAGGTTGCCAACAAGATCTTTCCAAAGTCCCTTTGGAAGCCCAATCGAAAGGGCAGAGAGACGTGGCAGGAGAGAAAGGGACTTTACTCCGCTGAAGAGAGACCCAACGCACCCCCTGTGTGCCTTATGGGCTCCGTTCAAAGACAAAGGGAGGCTCTGTTTGGACTTGGTGGAGGAACGGATGCAAAGTGGGGGCAGAGGGAAGGGGGCCTCCCCTCCTGTTCTGCGCAGATCTGGGTAAATTTAGCCCAGATTTTGCAAACGCTGCTGCAGAGAAGAGAAGGAAGGAGGGAGGGAGGGAGGGAGAACCCAGGAGTGTAAACATGAACTTTCCCCCAATTCCTCTCTGAGCATCAGCACATGCGGTGGAAGCGTGGAAGCGCAAGCCATGCGCCAGACATCTTGCATCACTCCGATGGGGAAGGATGCAGCGCGAGGAGGGGAGACGTGACCCCTTCCATGCAAAGGAATTTCCCCTTTGGCACCCTGGCAGGGGAAGCGGATGGTTCTTGGTTCATGAATTACCTGCCCCAGCACGCGAGAGCCAACTTGGTTCTTGGGGCTGGAGCACTGGAGCCAGACTCCTCTGGGGGACCAGGGTTCAAATCCCTGCTCATCCCTGCCTGGCCCTGGGCAAAGTCCCACTCTCTCAGCCTCAAAGGAAAACAACGGGTCCCCTTCCCCAGAACATGAAATCACACAAGGTCATGCTCGGAGTGATGTGACTCATAGCAGGTCAAACCCTGACCCCTTTCCAGCTGAGGTTTCACTTTTGGACTAGAATCCAGAGCAGAGTCAGCAGTAATAAACACCTTCAGGGCCAGTGGCATCCTAACCCCTCCCGTGAAATCTCGCACGTTTGCACAACCAAAGCGGCGATTCCGTCCCCAAGCCTGCCATCGTCACAAGGGCCATGAGTCACTGCTCTCACATCTGGAGGAAGCTGGTTTCCCAGACGGACCAAACCCTGACCGCAGTGGAGCATTCCTGGCTGGGTGGGTGCATGAAAACACCCCTCGGTCACCCTGACATTAAGAGGCATCTTCTTCCCTTCTGCTAAAACCACAGATTGGGTCAAGGAGAGCCCAGAGGAAAGGACAACTCAGCCTGAGAACTGGAGAGGAGAAGCTTTCTTTTAAGCCTGTGTACTTTCCTTGGAAATGTGGCCCCGGAGGAGAGATTTACGGACACCCGGGACAGACAAAAAGGCCAATAAGTGGGTCTGAAAGCAAAGCAAGCTTCCTTCTAAAAGCCCAAATGCCCAAACGGAGGCTTTGGACACATCACTCACTAGAAAAGAGAATAATGCAAAGTGGGGGAAAGAGGAAGACCACAGGAGAGGTGCATTGGCTCCATCCAGGCCTGCGAGACCTGAGCTGTTGAAGATCAGGCCTCTTGCTGTCAAAGCCAACTTGGTGGCAACAAATAATCTGTAATTTCTCCTGGCACCGGTCCTGGTATCAAGAGCAAAACAAACTCTCCCTCAAAGCCAAAATGACTGAACTGAGGCTCTCCTACCTTGGACACATCCTGATGCAAAACTGGATCCATTGGAAAGATAACAATCGTTGTGTCTTCAAGTCATTTCTGACTTATGGGGATCCTAAGGTGAACCTATTTTTGGGTTTTCTTGGCCAGGTGTTTGTTCATGGAGGGTTTGCCATTGCCCCTCCTTGAGGCTGAGAGAGTGGGACTTCCCAGTGGCTTTCATGGCTGAGCAGGGAATTGGCAACACTCAGAACTCTCAGGTCGCCATAAGTCAAAGCGGACTTTTGTCAGCAACTAACAAGAACCTACAAGCCCAGACTGAGCCCTCCTTTTACTGTGGGGTCCTTCTTTCCCACCCCCTTAACACCCCCATCCCACCCCCTCCAAAAAGCACATTCCTCCCATAATAAACCAGTCCATGCATTCTTACATTCCTCCCTCCCAGGACCACGGTTGCAAAGGAAGCTCCATCTACCAGCCCCCTTTCTTTATTGCTGCTGACCCACTGCATTTCGAGGAAAGCAGCTGTCTCAAAAGCCACAAAACACACACACACACACACACACACACCCCACTGCCCTCCTCTTGCCCCATTTAAGTTTGGGGCTTTGGTGAGATTGGATATTTTGTTGTCTTGGGGGCCTGAAGTTTCCATTTTTGAATTCCTTTTCTCCTTTGTTTTTCCCTTTTCTAACTTTTTTGTTTGTTTGCGTAATCCCTGGGCTTTTGTTGACGTTATTGTTGGCCCCGTGTCAATTTTTTATCCTTTGTGTGTGCAAAAATAAAATATTTTTTTTTAATCCTCCAAAACGCAAACACGCTCTTAAAGAGATACAGATTTTTTTCCAAGGCTTGGCTCTTCCTTGCTCAATGGGGGAGCTGGCATTTCCTTTCCACCCCAAGCCAGGAGAAACCATTTTGGCATCGCTTTTGGGAAGCCCAGCCTTTTGCTGCCTTTCCCCTACTTGGAGGGGAGCCAGGACCCCGGCGGCTTTTCCCTTTGGCTGCAGAGCCATCAGTCCTCCTCCTCTTTCCGGAGGGGAAGGGAGCCCCCCCCTTTGCACGTGTCACCTTTCGCACACTTGGCCCAGGGCCAGGGCCGACAGTGCGCTCCATGCGCACCAAGGGCTATGCGAGGAGGAGGAGGAGGCCGGCAGATCACTTTTTTCCCCCACCAATCCAGTCAACCGACCAGTCCCAATCCTTTCGGTGGAGGCTGCTATTTAGTCTGCATCCACACTGGAGAAATAACTCACTTTGGCAGCCACTGTCCTGGCTCAAGGCTATGGAATTCTGGGAGTTTGTTGCAGGACCCAGAGCGGAGCCAAAAGTGGGTTATTTCTCCAGTGTGGCCCCACTTATTGCAAATGTGCTCTCCAACGTTTCAGCTATAAAAACTGGGACCCATGTGGCCAAGCAGCACCGTTTCACGGTGGGCAAAAGTTATCGAGGTGACGGGCAGAGGAGCGAGGAGAGGCTGCAGCAGTTTGCTTTTGGCTGAGCCCACTGGGAAGGCTCCTTCCTCTCCGGTTTTAACAGCCGCCAAGGGCAAATGTCTGAAGCAAACTGGGGACAAAAGGGGGGAAAGTGGGAGGAGGAGAGAGAATCCAGGACATTTTAAAAGCAGCTGGGAAAGTGGGAAAGCAGAGGGGGCTTCCCAAAGCTACTCACCGGATGCTTCCAAGACGTCAGCCGTGGCACCTTGGCTACGGTTTGCGGGGCGATCGGGACTCGGCTGGAGGCCGCCTTTCCACTTGGAGGCCTCCATGTCGTTTCCTTTGACGTGCAACGGAAGGAGCATGTTGACCTGGGAAGGAGGCAGACGTGGGGAACGTTAAGGGCCCTTGCAAAGTGGAAGCAGAGCGCCTGGGGAAAGACAACCTCAGAATTATGGGAGACGTAGTCCAGCACGTCTCTCTGCAGGACCATACCCAGGTCTTCAAAACAACCCTGTCTTCTCCTTCCACCAGTCCCTTCATCGGAAGCATCATGAAGTCCAGAGACTGTTTGGGGATGGCTGCCCTGGTTCAGGAAACCCTTTGGGCAAGCAACCCAAGGCATTTCTAGCACTCTCTTTAATAGTCATGGGACAAAGGTAGGAATTGAGCCTGGTCTTAGACTACAAGTCCCAGCATTCTTCACCTGGCTAGTTGGATGGAGGGGAAACGTAGCCCCACAACAACTGGAGAGCGGCGAACTAAATCCCATTGATAATCCCAACCAGAATCAATGGGAATTTGCTAAATCAACTCTTCTCTCCTAATTATGTCATGCAACATAAGCTACGGTTTTAACAGGTCTTGTCAGTCACTTTGGCTCCCAAATTGGGGATTTCTGGTTGTTACCGTGCGCCTCCAAGTCGTTTTTGACTCATAACAACTGTGGCCCTCTTGACCGCCTTCCGCTTGGCCACACAAACCCTGGCTTTCGTCGACTGTGAAATATTGGCAGGTATGCCATTAAAACAAATCAATAACTTGCCCTTCCCCGAACGCCTTTGCTGCGGATTCTGCAAAACTGGACTTCCCCAATTCTAGACCGGGGGGAAAGAGACGGCCAAGTTCACCCAGGACGCTTATGTAAGACAGCTGTTGTTTTCAACCGTGGCAGGACAAAAATCCTGCCACTCAGGTTTTCGTACCTTGTAGAGGTGCCAAGTTGGTAAAGGATTCGCACTCCTTTCCAGCAAACATAATCCCGGCCGAGGAGACGGCCGGGGAAAGAGTGACCCGAGGACCCACGTTTTTCACGCATGGCCAGCAAGCAAGGCTTGGTGCAAACACACATTTCGGGTCCAGTTTGCATGTCCTTTACCCCCGAATAACCCTTCCTTTAAAGACGACAACAACAACAACCACCACCTTGCACCGGGTCGGAGTTGGCATCTTTCTGGGCTGCTCTTTGGGGCCATTGTTTGCTGCCAGAGATCCTTTTCAAACAGTCGCTACGGATTTTCTCAAAATCCTTTGCCTGCCTTTTCGTTGCGGCACCGTTTGCGTTGGGACTTATTGCCGGACTTATGCCCACTGCTTTGGGGACTTTTTTAAAAGGATAATTTGTTTTGGTGGAATAAAAAGCGGCCCAAAAAATGGATTTATAAATACTTCCAACCATTGCAAATCCAGGATTTATATACGATCTACTCTGGGAATGCTATTGTTTTATCAAAAAAGGTATCATGAATCCACAGGTTGCAAGTCGGGGAAAATCTCTGGCTATTCAGATAGATGCTGTTGGACTCCAATTCCCATCATCCCTCTCCACACCGGCCATGGCCAACTGGAGAAAGGGTCCAGCAATAATAATAATAATAATAATAATAATAAATATAATAATAATTTTTTATTTATATTTCCCGCTTCTCCCTTCGGAGCGAGCAACGTCCAAAGGGGCAGGAGTTCCCCTCCGGAGCCATTTCCGATGGCTTCAAATGTAACTAACCAAGAGTGCTTTTGAGCATGCGCAGAGTGCTTTCCACGTTACCTTGCTCTGGAGGCTTTTGATCTGGAGGTTCTGCTTATCCATCCGGTACTGCTGCTGTTTGATCTTCTGGAAAAGCTCCTCCATCTTCGAGTTCTGGAGACTCACCAGGTTCTGAAAGGGACCCAACGACCCGAGGATTTATCCCTTGGAAAAACACATTCAGAAGATCCCCCTCAGCCATCTCCAGGCGCAAAGGCTCCATCTCTGGGTTCCCAAGCTCCAGCAAAGGCACCTCTCCTGAGCATGTCCAGAGTGCTTTGGACCCTCCAGCCGACAACACCCTCCCTCTGGGTTCCTAGTCTCTGACCAAGGCACCTTGAGCATGTGCAGAGTGCTTCCAGCTGTCCGGCCAACCCCCTCCAGCTGTGCTCCGTCTAACAATGTCCAGCTGAAAGGTTTTGGCACTCGGTCTCTGAGTTCCCAAGCTCTAACCAAGGCACCCCTGAGCACGTGC
The DNA here is from genome assembly GCA_034509955.1 of Urosaurus nigricauda. Lineage (NCBI taxonomy): Eukaryota > Metazoa > Chordata > Lepidosauria > Squamata > Phrynosomatidae > Urosaurus > Urosaurus nigricauda. The sequence continues at coordinate 34,918,484 of JAOEGL010000007.1, read as the reverse complement.
AGAGTGCTTTTGGCTCTCCAACCGCCTGCAGCTGCGGACCTCTGAGCACGTGCAGAGTGCCTCCGACTATCCCCATCTGCAGCCCTCTAACCACCTCTAGCAGGATGGCTCCAAGCACCGGCAAAGAACACCTCTGAGCATGGACAGAGTGATTTTGAACCCTCCAGCTGCAAAAGCTCCAAAGCTCCGGTGAGGATGCCCCTGAGCATGTGCAGAGTGCTTTCAACCACCCCCACCCCCACCTTAACCATCCCCAGCTGCCCATGCTCCATCTCTGCATTCCCAGACTCTGACCAAGGCACCCTTGAGCATGTGCAGAGTGCCTTTGACCTTCCTCCCACTCTCCAGTTGCAAAGGCTCCATCTCTAGGCCCCCAAGCTCTAGTAGCAAAGGCACCTCTCCTGAGCATGTCCAGAGTGCCTTGGACCCCCCAGCTGACAACACCCTCCCTCTGGGTTCCTAGTCTCTGACCAAGGCACCCTTGAGCATGTCCAGAGCGCTTCGTTGACCCTTCCACCTGCAAGCACCTTTTCTCTGGGTTCCTAGGCTCTGAGACCAAGGCACCCTTGAGCATGTGCAGAGTGCCTTGGACCCTCCAGCTGACAACACCCCCCTCTCTGGGTTCCCAAGCTCTCTTCAAGGCACCCTTGAGCATGTCCAGAGTGCTTTGGACCCTCCTCCTCCTCCTCCTCAAGGCTATGGAATTCTGGGAGTTGGAGTTTGTTGTGGGGCCCAGAGCTGAGCCTCAGAAGCTCTACCTGGCTCAAAGGCTATGGAATTCTGGGAGCTGGAGTCTGTTGTGGGACCCAGAGCTGAGCCTTAGAAGCACTATCTGGCTCAAGGCTATGGAATTCTGGGAGTTGGAGTTTGTTGTGGGGTCCAGAGCGGAGCAGAGCTCCGCTCTGGACCCCACAACAAACTCCAACTCCCAGAATTCCATAGCAACTGACCCAGACAACAAGCTCTGGACCCCAGAAGAGACTCCAACTCCCAGAATTCCATAGCAAGTGAGGTCCTCCTCCTCCTCTGACCTGTTGAGCTGGGTGCATGGCAGGCGTCCTCCATCCCTCTGGTGCTGGTGCTGGGAGGATGCTCTGGATCTGCCTCTGGATCTGCCTCTGGATCTGCCTCTGGAGGTGCTGCTGCCTCTGGAGGCGGGCGAGGGAGGCGTTGTGGGCGGCCAGGCGGAGGGCCATCTCCCGCAGCTGGCTCCGGCTCCGCTCCACGTGCTCCTTGAGGCCGTGGCCCAGCTGCAGCAGACCGTGGGCCAGCAGGGCCACCTCCTCCTCCCGGGCCCACGAGCCAGGCTTCGAGGAGGAAGAAGGACCAGGCAGAAGCAGACCCAGGAGCCCCAGCCCCAGCATCAGCATCAGACCCAAAGCCATGGCTCCCCCCCAAAGAAAGCAAGCAAGGAAGGAAGGCAGGCTCTGGTGCAAATGCAAACGGACTAAGACTGAGCCCCCTTTTTATAGACGACGCCCGGCTTCTCTCCTCCTCCTCCTCCTCCTCCTCCTCCCTCCTTCCCTCTCTCTTGCCCTCCTTCTTTCCTCCCTTCCTCCTCTCCTCCTCCACCAGACCCTGCCTTTGGAAGATGATGCTGCTGCTGCTGCTGCTGCAGCCACACTGGAGGCATAACCCGGTTTGGCTCCGCTTTCACTCCGCTCTGGCTCAAGGCTATGGGATTCTGGCGGGTGGAGATTGTTGTGGGGTCTGGACCTTGAGACAGGACTGGGCCCCACAACAGACTCCAGCTCCCAGAATTCCATAGCAGTCGAGCCACACAAGGAGCTCTGGGCCCCACAACGAACTCCCAGAATTCCATAGCCATTGAGCCAGACAAATAAGCTCCGACTCCCAGAATCCCATCGCAATTGAGCCAGGACTGGACCCCACAACAGACTCCAACTCCCAGAATCCCATAGCCGTTGAGCCAGACAGCGAGCTCTGGGCCCCCCAGGGAGCCTTTTGGGGCTGGCCCTCTTGCCTTGGGGCCCTTGGCCTTTCAAAGGCCCCGATCCAGAGAGAGGAAGAAGGCCCAGGCTAAGCCATGCCCAGGTGGCACTCGTTTATGGGCAGCTGAAGGCAAGCTGGGCTCCCTCGGCAAGAGAGGGCTGGCCCTTGACCTCCCCTGAGGCTGAGAGAGTGTGACTCCCCCAAGTCCCACTGGATCCCACCACAAACTCCAACTCCCAGGATTCCATAGCCTTGAGCCAAGACACTTTAAGCGGTGCCAAGTGATAGGTTTGCCTTCAGGTTGCCATAAGCTGGAAACAACTTGAAAAGATGACACAGCATCAAGGAAGAGAGGAGAGCTGGTGCTATTATTATTATTACTATTATTACTATTCCTAATCCTATTACATTACTCCTATTGTTACGGTGCCCGTTGTTCTTTCCAGGCCATCCTTCTTCTCCCACGCTTGAAACCCAGTGGGGAAAAGTTCACTTCAACGCAGCGCAAACTTGCAGGGATTGCTCCGGAAAAAGCCAAGAAAGAAAAAGGCAAGCCGGGACAGAGGAAGATGGGAGGAGAGCCAAGCCTTTCGGTCCTAAAGGCGATGCTCTTCCCAACGTCCCTTTCGCACCGAAGAACTATATATTGTCACCCGACCCTGTTGTCGTCGTCGTTTGGAGCACTAAACTGTAGCCGAGCGCACAAGGATGCTCCAAACGCTCTCCAAGCTAAATGGAGAAGCGGCGGTGTGCCCAGATGGATCCAAAAGTCTTTCCCATGTTTTGTTCCTCTTCGTTCCATTTGGAATCCTGGGTTGCAATAAACTGAAATGCAAGAATCTCAGGCCGCGGGGACCAAGTCCGCGGGGCCAAAGAAGAGCGGTTGAGGATACGGAGGAATGGAGAGACCTCATGCGCAGGGCAGCGTTTTGTGTTTGGCATCCCTAGACGCATTTAAACAGGGGTTTTGTGGCGAGCGTGTATAATCCTGGCCTGCTTCAATGCAAAATGTCTCAGGTCAAGAGGCAAGCGAGGGCCATTAGCTTTGCAAAAGCCCTGCTCCAAGTGGCTTCTGAATATGGACCGGCTTGTGGAGGAAGAGGAACTGGTTCTATCCTGTTAATCACCTACATTTCAAAACTGACCTCTCCAACCCATAACGGACCCCAGGAATAGGGGCCCACGGCTGGCAAGACAAGGGTTGGCCCACCCTGGGCACCGAAGCCCCCCGCAGAGGCCACGTGCCGAAGCTCCTCCGCCTTCGCTGACTCACTAGCCATGTCATGCGTCTGGCTTTCTTGCTGGCGTGAGTCACTTTTTACACTCAAAGACGCCGGGGAAAGAGTCCTGGGTAAATCCCAAGCAGATATCCTCACCCACCCTCTGTCCCAGGCCATGGTTTCTTAGCAGAAAACCCGGCCGGGCAGCCTTTCCAAGTGCAAAAAACAGTTTAAACAAAGACTGGCTCCTGGGATGGACATCCAGAGCTAAAGGCATCAGCCATCCTCCCACCGTCTGCCAGAATTTTCTAAGTCCTTTGGCATCTTTTTCCTTGGCATCGTCCTTTCCATCCCTTTGTTATACACGTCCCTAAGGTTTCCCCTCGACTTATCCAGGGGTCACGTCAAAATCCATAATTGTGGCCCTTGACTTACACACGAGGTCGACTTATACTCGAGTATACGTGGTATATTTTTAAAATATTTTCAATACGTTAACAAAATCCGCGGACATGGAGGACCCGCTGCAAGACCCTGAACACAAAAAGCGAAGGAATCTTTGCATGAAGCGGACGAGGGGCACATCCGGAGCTGCAACGGAACCAGAAAAGCTCTCCGAATCCTGCAGCTCTCCGAATCCTGCCACTGGTGGTCCTCCAAAAAACGGGGGGCTGGGACGCCGTCCCTGCTTTAGAGCCGGGAAACAAGGCCTCCTTCCCTCCGATAATAGACCTCCCTTTGTTTGCCGACGTTGCCCAAGAAGCCTGCATCTTTTCTCCCTTCCCTCCATCTGAGGTTACTGTGCGAAAGGTCACGAAATCGGAGGTCTCCCAGAAGCGGCTGGGTGCGTCCCTGCAACGAAGGCAGGAGGGGGGAGGCGGTGGGTTAAGAATAGAAGCCTCTGTGAAGTATTAATAAAAGCCCAGCTTGCAATTGGAACCACATGCGCCTTCGCTGCAAGGAGGGAGAGCCCTGCGCCGACGCTCTTGCAGTCGCATCATGCGCAAGAGGGCCAGGAAGGTTATGGCTTGGGCCTTGGGCACGACGGCTGAAAGGAAGCAATTGTCCTGGACGCTGTGACTTACACACACATACAGAGATACACACAAACACACCCACAACCCTCAGCTGCTTGCCCGGCCTTGACTCTTTTGGCCACCGCCATCCCATCTGGAACCTTTGGCCGGGACCCAAGTGGAGGAAAGGGGAAAGGCTCAAGCGTGGGCCTCCTGGCTTGCGCGCCTGCGCTCCGGCACGTACCCCTCTCCGTCCGCTTTGGCTTTCGCTCCAGACCCTGGGCTAAGAACGAAATAGAGAGGGATCGGAAAGTCTGGAGAGAGCAAGGCTCAGGAGGGATGGCTGGAGGAGGGGATGGTCAACCTCGGAGAGGTGACCCAGCAAGAGACGCCTTTAAAGACCCGGAGGGATGTCGGCTTGTTTTCTGCGCCTCCGGAGACTAAAATGCAAACCGAAGGGTTCGCGGGATAAGGAAAAAGGACTCACCTAAACATAAGAATTTGGGTTTTTTAATTGAAAATTTGGCTTAATAGAATAGACTGAAGAACTCTCCACCTTGGGCTGCATCAAAACTGGAGAAATAACCCATTTAATCCATTTAATCTCCCGAGCGTGGCGCTTGGCACCGATTCTTTCACCTCCTGCCTTGGCACTGACCAAAGCCTTGATCCAATCTGCCCATTCTTCAGCGAGGACACTGGACAAATGACCAGTCAAAGTGACCAGGCGTTGACCTTGGTCACATCTAGTCAAACAACATCCTCCTCCCAAAAATAGGTGGCCTTTTCGATGGCATTGCGTTGCATTCCCCAGTAACCCCAGTCCATCTCGCTGCGTATCGATGGATCATTTCAACCTCGGGTCGTCGTTCCCGCTACGTTTGCCCCGATTGCATTTTCTGGCATGGAATCGAATCAAAACAACCCACTTACGGTTCCCATTCGCAAATGAATCGGTTCCATTTAAACCAGTTTCTACGGCAGATAACCCACTTGTGTCCATTTCTCTCTCCTGTATAGAATTTTTCATTTTTTGGAGCCAGTACTTGATTTGTGCGTTCGATTGTGACTCTGGAGACCTGGGTTCGAATCCTGACTCAGCCATGGAAACCCACTGGGTGGCCTTGGCCAAGTGACCTCTCTCAGCCTCAAAGGAAAGCCATGGCAAACCTTTGACAAAACCTTGCCAAACAGAGCCAAAAGTGGTGTAGCGGTTTTACTATGACTCTGGGAGACCAGGGTCCGAAGGTCCGCCTGACCATGGCAACCTGCAGGGGGTGACCTTTGGGCAAGTCACACTCTCTCAGCCTTAGAGGAAGAAGTGGGCAATCTTCTCAAAAGGCATGTGGCCCAGAAAACTCTCTCCGTGCATGTAATGGCATCAATAAAGGTATGACTGACTACAGGATTGACTCAAGTCTTATATTTTGAGGCTCTTTCCCCCCAGAGAAGACCTATATATACACTCATCCCTCCGTATTTGCAGCTTTGATTAAATAATAATAATATTTATTTATAAGCCGCCCCTCTGTCCAAGCAATCGGAGCGGGATTATTCACAGATTCAATTAATATATTCCCTCTAGGAATATCTGGGTCCTCCAGTGCAACTCTATGGTCAACTTTAACTACAAGTTGCACTAAAAGACCTCGGAGTTTATCAGACGACGGAAATTGGAAGTATAATCCAACGGCAATCTGAACGCAATCGTGGGGTTTCACGTTATTGCATATTAAAGTATCTCATGCAATTTCGGGCAAAAGGGAAGTCATTCCGAACGCAAACGTGGGTTTTACGTTATTGCGAATTAAAGCATCTCACACAATTTCGGGCAATGGGGGGGTCGTTTTCGGGTAATGGGAAGTCATTCTGAACGCGTTCTGAATGAAATTTGAATTCACGTAAATTCGCTAAACTGACAAATTCACGTGAATTCGAATTGGCTCCATTTGAAACAAAGAGAAATTCCGTCTGATAAACTGCCTAGAGATTTGTAGAAAAGACGCTCCTCCAGCGCAGTTCTAGGGTCAGTCTCTGTCGGACATTGACCACAGAGTTTCCCCGGAGGACCTAGATATCCCTAGAGAGGTTTTTCCATATTCACGGGGGGTTTTGTGCCCCTAACCCTGGCAAATACGGAGGGACAAGTGTATTTGCACACACGAATTTTGGCACTCTCCCCTTGAACTTTTGCACAGCTGGAAAAGGCAATCTTCCGCGGCACTTTCCCGGCCTCCGCTTCTCCAGGAAAATCTGCCAGGAGGAGAGCCAAGAAACCCAACTCCCAAGAAACGCTCTCTTACTTTTGGAGACCGGATTTTGGGACCTGGGTCACCGTGGCCCTGGAAAAAAAACAAACTGTTTGTCCGGATGGTGTTTCGAAAGCAGCGTTGACTCAGATGGAGAGGAGGATTCTTCCAACCAACTCCAAAATAAAAACCGAACTTAAGTTGGCCAAAGCAAGAGGAGAAAAAAGACATTAGAACATATCTATCTATTATGTTCATTTTGTCATTTTGCCTTGTTTCAGGAAAGGCAAACAGAGGCTGCATCCGCACTGGAGACATAACCCAGTTTGGCACCGCTTTGTCGGGCTCAAGGCTATGGAATTCTGGGAGTTGGAGTATGTTGTGGGGTCCAGAGCGGAGCTCTGCTCCGCTCTGGACCCCACAACATACTCCAACTCCCAGAATTCCATAGCCTTGAGCCCGACAAAGCGGTGCCAAACCGGGTTATGTCTCCAGAGAGTGGAAAACACAACAGAAGTGAAACCAACTCCCAGCCAAACAGGCTGCATCTGCACTGCAAAACCGACGCACATGGACACCACTTATGCCGTGGGATTCTGGGATTTGTAGCTTTGGGAGATACTCAAGAGCTCCGGTGCCACAACAAACAACAAATCCCAGGACCCCCTAGGCAATGAAACCGGTGCTAAACTGCATTCGTTCTGCAATGTGGCACCGGCCTGAGTCACAATCTCACCAGCGACCCTTCAAATATTCGGGGTTTCCATTTGGCACCAGCCGCTGGAACATGTGGGCTACTAGACCCACATTCGTGGCCACCAGACCCCTGCAGCCCCATCAGTATTTGTTTCTTTAAAAAATGAATTAGGGGTGCAAGGAAACTACCTAGAAGTAGGATTTTGGTGCTCGGATGGCCTCTTTCGGCTAAAACACGAACCAAAAGATTCAAATCACGAGAAGTGAGATTCCAACCTAAACTCTCCATCTTGGAAACTTGAACCTTCAAGGTTCTGTTTTGGGTTTCCAAGGCCGAGTTGGGGATTCGAACCCTGGTCCCCAGAGTCGTAGTCCGATGTTCAAACCATGACATGGAAGAACCAGGCCTCTTCCAACAACAGAAAGGCACCTTCAAAAAGGCACGTTTCCAAAAGTTCCAGTAAAATCGTCACTTGGTTTTTCATTCGCTTGCTTCCTAATCATGCGCCAAGAGGGAGAAGGAATCCAAGGGAAGAGGATGGCAAAGTGGGTCGCAAAGAGTCAGCGAAGGACGAACCGGGAAAAGTAGGTCACTAGGCATTTCGGGGCTGTCAGAGGAAATTGACTGCGGATGGATGGGATGAAACCCAGCGTCCTCAAGACACGACGCTCTTCCGACGGACGCAAACGGAGGCTGCTCTGGGTGCAAAGGCACTCTTCCCTTTTCCCCAACCTCAAGGGGATTTGTTTAAAAACTTATCCTTCTCTCGATGTCAGGCCAAAGCCATCGGGGACGATGGGAGTCCAGAAAACCAACAAATTTGGAGAAAGATCAGTTTCGAGTGATGGAGAGGCCCGGGTTCAAATCTCCCACGTGGCCAAAAAACTCATGCCATCATCCTTTAGCTACTCTCTCCTCATTCGCTGCCAAGCTTACCTTTGCCAGACGGTTGTGAAAATGATAAAATGGCTTGGAAGGTTTATAACTCGGTTCCCAGTTCGGGCTTTTTGGGACAAACCCCGGAACAAAGGGACGGCCCCATTAAGTGCCAACCCCATTTGCTCACAACTTGCCCTTTTAAAACACATACACAGGTTCAGTCTCCCTTATCCAAAAATGCATTGGACCAGAATGTGTTTTGGGTGTCAAGAGTTTTTCAGATTTTGGAATATTTCCATCAACCGAATGAGATTTCTTGGAAGTGGGAACCAAGTCCGAACACGAAACGCATTTATGTTGCGCATCCATCCACCTTATACGCACAGCCTGAAGGCAATTATGTACACCTTATATTTATAGTCATTTTGTGCCCGAAATAAAAGTTGGTACACAACGAACCGTCGGAAAGCAAAGGTGTCCCTATCTCAGCCACTCCATGCGGACAATATTTCAGGATTCTAGATAAGAGCGAATCAACCCGGGTCCTGCTCTGGGCCCCACAACAAACTCCAAACTCCCAGAATTCCATAGCCGTGAGTCAGGGCAGTTAAAGCAGTGCCAAACCGGGTTGTTTCTCCAGTCTGGATGCAGCCAATTTGCAAGTTGAAGGAACCAACTCAGGAAACCTTGCATCCTATTTTCCTGGCCGTGAAAGTCACTGGAGAAAGAAAGAAAGAAAGAAAGAAAGAGGGAGAAGACTTGTCTCCATCTCGTTGATCAAATTAATTCCTCTTTTAATGAACCCGCTCCCGAGTGTCAGCGCTGTCATCCCTCCGCGGCGTAACGAGAGCCCTCTGTCAGCCCAAATGATTTTAAAAACTTGGCATTAATTAATGCAACCGAACGGGAACAGGCCTTAGGACAGCCGTGGCCTTGATCCGCCCCGACAGCTGACAAAGACGCACAAGCCGGATGAAGAGGACACCGAGGCCTGGAGGAGGGATTCGCAGCTGGTCCCCGAACCCAAAAACCTCCTCCTTTGCTCTCCAGACTTGTATTATGGTGGGCTTCGAGGTCCCTCCATCTTGCAAGGTGGCAACATTTCCGGTACCAATGTGCCTCCGTTAACAAAGCCTCCGACAAAGAAGCTCCTTCTTGCAAAATTTACTTTTACATCCACCCAGCCATTTTCCCCCTTGTCCTCGGCCTAACTACAAGCTTTTTAGCAGCATCAGCTTTGGGGAAAGGGCGGAGGAGGGCTGCAGAAATGCAAGGCATCAATGTTAGGATGCACACACTAAAAATGCAATCAAACCTGAGCTGCGAAGGAACAGGATCTGAATCTAGCATGTATAACAAGGCAAAGGAAACAGCGTCCGCCTCCACTGCAGCATCCCTTGCTGTCTGCGACGTGGTTCATGCAGAAAGAAAAATGGAATGAATCAGTAATTGTTTAAAAGCTTCCCGAGCGGATACACAAGACCAGCAATTATTCCTTCCCTTTGGGACCCGGCATCATATTTGTGTCCATCGGGTACCAATTCTTTTTTTCCTAGACACCTATCAAGGACTGGCATCGAATGGCTCAGAGACGGGCACCTGCCAACGCAGAAGATGGAGAGAGCTTGTCTTCTGCTGCTCCTGAGAAGATCCTCCCTAAACATAGAGGACCTTCTTGGCTGGGACAGCGGAAGATGGGCTGCTTCGGAGGGTGGCCGAGCCTCGATCTTTGGAGGCCGGTTGGGCATCTTCCGCAATTCCTGCCTGGCAGAAAGGGCTGGATTGGATGGCCTCGGGGGATCTCCCTCCCAAGCCTATGCTTTGATGGATTTCTAGATTCTCCTTCCTTGGAGGTATTTAAACAGAGGCTGGATGGCCATCTGTCAATGGGGATGGTTCAACGGAGAGTTCCTGCACGGCAGAATGGGGTTGGACTGGATCAGGGCCCTTTTTGGGGTCTCTTCCAACTCTGTGATTCTAGCCAAGGTGGCTTGCCTTTGGCACAAACCTTTGGGACGGGAAGAGTCTCCCACGCCTGGCTCTCCCATCCCACGCAGCCGGTCTCCTTTTCCATGCCTCCCTTCTGATTCGGTAGGAACAACACAAGGGTGTTTGGGGCTTAATATAGCTGTCCCAAGGCCTCCGAGAAGTGCCTTGTTTACGGCTGGATGGTGCTCAGGGCCTCCGGGCTCCTTTCTCTGGGACTTTCAGCCTGATCTCCAGCTGCATCCAGGCTCCCACGACTCGTGGCCCGGTCCCCCGGTTTGCAGAGAAGGAAGACGGCCGTCCCTCGTTTGTGAAATGAAATAAAGGTCCATAAAGATCCTCTCCCTTTTCTCATCCCGCTGGGCAGCAGAGATTGGAATTGACTGCCTCGAGTGGTGGTGTTTTTCGGAGAAAACTTTAAGCCAAAACGGAAATAAAATGAAAATCAGGCTAATTCTGAAACAATTCGGAGGGAACGGTGATGTTCTCTTGCCCTCCTCACCGAGTGCCATTTGGGCTGCATCCGTACTGCAGAATGAATGCAGTTTGACACCAGTTTAACTGCCGCAGCTCAATGCAATGCCATTCTGGGATTTGCAGTTTCGCGACACGTTTAGCTTTCTCTCTTTGGTGCCTCTCCAAACTAGGATTCTATTGCATTCCAAAGTGGTGTCAGGCCGGTTTATTTCCGCAGTGCAGACGCGGCAAATGAAACCGTTGTTATTTCGTTTCCGCAGTCAATTATGGGTTTTCGGAGAGAGTTCCTTGCCTCTTGTCTCCAAATAACTGGGCTGCCTTTTTTGGCTCCTTTGCAAAATAAAAACAAAAAAGCAGCCAAGGTCATGGCGAGCCTCGGAGATACAACAACCAGGGAAGAAATTACGGACGGGGAAACAAAGAAACCCCCACGCTGGCTATAATTACATTGGAGGCAAAAATTAGCCCACAAAACACAAAATCTAGCCTTGCGCTTGACTGTTATTTACTTACACAGGGCACTATTTTGGCATCTTATTATGGAGGCACCAATTATAGCTGCATTTCAGGGCCTTGACTTAGGGCTCTGTGCCTTGGTTTTCCTGCTTTGCCCCAGACTGAAACCCAAGACCTGGTCTTTGTTAGTGGTCTCCTCTCTAAGAGCTATCCAGGGCTCGCCCTGCTTAGCTTCCAAGTTCGGATCAATTTGGCGCCTCAAGAACCAGCATCTTGTGGCGGTTCGAGCCTTGGAGGATAACTCCGGAGACCAGGGTTCGAATCCTTGCTCCTCCCTGGAAACCCATTGGGTGACGAGTCTCGCTCTCTCGGCCTCAGACGAAGGCAAAGGCAAACCACCTCTGAACAAATCTTGCCAAAAAAACCCTGTGACAGGATTGGAAACAACTTGGAAAAACACAACAAAAATCCATTGTACGCACGAGTCGGCGGCTCTGCTCCTAAGCTGCAGCCGCCCCTGAGCATGCGAAGAGTGCCCTCCACATTCGTCAATGGCTCTTTGTTGATTTTAATGCCAGGTGGCACTTCGCCGAGCGATCGACCGCCATTCGAAGGGCCCCCCTTTCGATCCGCTCCCTCCATCCGCTGCACAGTTTCCCCAGCCTCCCCCGGGATCGAATCCCACCAGAGCCCCGGAAGACCCATTAGCCCCACTCCATTGCGATAAATATTGCAAAGGCAGCATTGCTCCTTTCATCCCGGCCCTAAATTATTCACCGCCCGAGGCTCCGAAACAGGGCAGCTTTCCATTACGGCGCGGAGCCGAACGATTCGTGCTCCGGCAAAACCCTGCACTTTTATCGAACGGACAGAACGGAAATGCAGCAACGGAAGAGAGTCCCGAGGGCCAAAAAGTAAAATGCAAACCAACCCTAAAATAATTCCCTGGAAGCACAAAATGGCCAAACCAAGGCTGCCGTACTTTGGACGCATCGTGAGACCACGAAAACGTTTGCTAAAAAGGAAAAGACGGAGACCCTTTTTACAGATGGATAGTGCAAGACCTGAGCAGGGCTCAGAACACATTGCAGAAATAATCCAGTTTGAGACCGCTTTAACTGCCCTGACTCTTGCAAACTGTAGTTTTGTGAGACACTGAGCTTTCTCTGTCTGGGGCCGCGATAAACTACAATTCCCAGGATTCCCTAGCACCGAGCCAGGGCAGTTAAAGCGCTCTCAAGCCGGATTATTTCCGCAGTGCGTTTCGGACCAAGGTCTCTCCTTTCCAGCCACAAAATCAAATCCTAGCTTCAAGAAGAAGCTCCAAGATTCAATCCCAGAACCGGACCCTGTCCTTTTGCTCCGTCCTTCCAAGAACCTTAGATCCGGAAAGCGATTTTACTCCGGTCTCCCAAAATCCTGGTTTTGCAAGTTTGAATCCAAAACCTCTACGTCCACACAGCTGCGTTCACACTGGAGAAATAAACCGGTTTAAGTGCCGTGGCTCAATGCTGTGAAATTCTGGGAATTGTAGTTTGTTGTGGGGCCCAGAGCGGAGCGGAGCTTAAGGAAGGAAGGCCCCACAACAAACTACAATTCCCAGAATTTCACAGCATTGAGCCACGGCACTTAAACCGGTTTATTTCTCCAGTGTGAACGCAGCCAAAGTTTTGCAAAAAGTTCCTTTTTCCCTCCCTCCCTATATACTCTAATATAACATTATTTGAATTATCCGAACGTTGAGCGACCGCTTCTAAAAATGCTGCCAACCATCCATCTATCCATCCATCTTTCTGAAACCAGCCCTTGATATATTTGAATTAATAATTAGCAGCACTCGTGCCAACGTTTTAATTTGGGATGCCAAAAGCAAAGGCTAAATGAAAAATTCATCCCCATAAATGATAGATTAGGGTGCACACGCTTCTGGCTTGGCATGCAGCGTAACCCAGCATCCACCAAAACGGACGCTACAAATTTTGGCACCAGCCGGCCCCCGGCTCCAGAGTTGCGTGAGCCGAAAGAGAAACCGTCTCCAAACCGTCGCTCTTCCAGACGTCGCCAGGCTAAAACCCACCGTCCCCTGCTACCGGGGAGGATGGGAGTTGGAGTCCGGCATCTGAAATCCACACCAAAAGTGGAAAATGCAGCTCCTTCCCCTCCGTTTATGAATATCCCTTCCTCCAAAAATAGTACCTCTCGTCTCATTTTTGGAAGAACGGTGCTATATAAATAAAGGGTTAAATAATAATAAAATAATAAAAGAATAATATTAAATAATAATATTAAATATTAATAATATTAAATAATAATATTAATAATATTAATAATATTAATATTAATAATAATAATAATAATCATCATCATCTACCTGTAAAGTAGTTCCAGATCTGATTTTAAGTAACTGGATGGAGTTACTGTGAAAGTGTCTCAATGCTGCCACCTAGTGACCGATGAATGAAACACACACAAATCTTAATTTTTTTCCTAAAAGGCTCATAATATACCTTTTTATCCTTTCTTTCTTTCTTTCTTTCTTTCTTTCTCTTTCTTTCTTTCTTTCTTTTTGCAAATTAACAGCTTCCAATTTAAGTTCTGCCCCCCCCCCCAAAAAAAACAAATGCAATGCCCACCAAGGAACACAACACGGTTTATAAAAAAATTAAATACCCTCTATAAAATCTTTTATGAAAATTTTTATTCAAATTTCTTAACAAAAAAAAGGAGATTTTTAATATATATATAAAAAAGGATCACTCCCCCCCCAAAAAAAATATTAGCCCCCCTCCCTTTGCAAAAACCAACCCAAACAATGGACTAGTTGAGACCAAACTCACGCCTGACTTTTCAAACTCGGGATAATAATATATAAAACTCAAAAAAACGTGGTGCGTCACAAAGCGAGAGGCAGCAAACGGGGGAATTAATTAAAAGAAACCAAACCAAACCAATAATGCTTTTCTCTTTGCATTTTCTCTTTTGCAAAACGGCCGCTCGCTCTGGACTTTGCAGGAAAGTAGAATAAAAACAAAAAAGCCAAATGGCAGAAGAGGAGAGTCTTGCTTTCTTATGGCCGAGACGGAGACCCCAAACTTTTGCTCTGGTTTTATAAACGCACCAATCTGTACCCCCAAAATAAATGAGGTTTACCCTTTCGTTGCTTGCGGGAACCATCCGAGAAATTTGCAGCGTCCAAATGTGTCCACTTTGGGGTTTCAAAGCCGGAGGACCACGTCCCGATTCCCATCATCCCCGGACCAAGAGAGCGAGATGATGGGAGTTTAAAAGGAAAAGCAAAGAAAAGGGACCGGAGCTAAGCATGTGGAGCCCACCTTCCTGACTCCGAATCCCATCAGCCACAACCCACAGATGGGACACTGTCACCCAAAACGGCTGGAAAGAAAAGGCTGTGATTTCATTCCTGGACTCTAACACTCATCATCCCCATCCACAGTTCATGCAAAGAGGAATATTCAAACCGCACCTACATTTTTTGGGGGGTAGTTTGAGTCACCCCAATTTCATGCCAGGGGAAATTTAGTTTGGATGTGGCTGGACTACAATCCCCATCAGCTCCATCAGCTCTACTTAATGAGGCCGATGGGAGCCGCAGTCCGAGTTCTTGGTCGGCCCACAAACAACACAAACCTGCCCCGGTTTATGAAAACGGGGTCGAAGGGGACGTCGGGACGATGGAAACCGAACCGGACGCCGGTCGTGGCCCCCAAAAGCCCCAAAACCAACAGAAGGAACCCATTGAAATAATCGCAAGAACTAATCCAGCTTTTAAAAACAAAACCCCAAATGATCGGATCCCGGTTTGCAAGCGGGGCAGAATCCTTCCGGGAGAGAAAAAAGCCCCAGGTCCCCAAAAGTTGGGACTATTGCCCGGACACTTTTTTGGAGCGCGGTCCGTTGCAACGGAGATTCGGGGGGCCCTTGAATCCCCCCCCCCGGCCGAGGAACCGGGGGGAAAACTGAGCAAAATTGGGGAGCAAAAGAAAAAGGGGGTCGGATGGAAGGAAACTCTCCGCGTCGACTCAAGGAAGACTTTGGGTCACAAAAATACTCCAAGTCGGGGGACGGAAAAATGTGGCCATTTTGCGGCGGCGGTCAGGGAATTGGGGGGGATTATCGAAACGCCTCCCTCGATTCTACACCGTAAAAAAATATATATATATTGTGAGTGTGGCAACCCTAGAAAGGGGTCCGGAAGGAAGGAAGGGGCAGCTTTCCTCAAGAGTCTCACGTTTTTGGGGGGGGAAAGAGGGGGACGGGGGAGGCAACGGTGGAAAAAGTCCCAGTCCGTAAAAACAGATTGACGGCGGCGGCTCAGTCGTCTTCCTCGTCTTCCTCCTCGTCTTCCTCCGGGTCGTCCTCCCCCTCGTCCTCCATTTCCCGTTTCCGTTTCTCGCCTTGAGGGAGGTCTGGGGGGGAAAAGGTGCATCAATCAATCAATCAATCAATGTAACCGATCATCATCAATAACAAAACTTATTATAAAAAAGGACACCCCATTGTCCTTTCCTGATGGGGAAAGGCCTATGAATCAGTCGATCAATATAACTGATCAATCAATAACAAAATTTATTATAAATTATTATTATTATTATTATTATTATAAAAAACGACACCCCATTGTCCTTTCCTGATGGGAAAAGGTCTATGAATCAGTCGATCAATATAACTGATCAATTGATAACAAAATTTATTATAAAAAAGGACACCTCATTGTCCCCTCCCAATGGGGAAAGGTCCATCAGTTGTATGTAATTAATCAATCAATAAAAAAACTTATGATTATGATTATGATTATGATTATGATTATTATTATTATTATAAAGGACACCTCATTGTCCCTTCCTGATGGTAAAAGGTCTATCAATTGGTCAATCAATGTAACTAATCAATCAAGAACAAAATTAGTAATAAAAAAGGACACCTCATTGTCACATACTGGTGGGGATAGGTCCGTCAAGCCATCAATCAATCTAACTGATAAATCAATAGCAAAACTGATTATTTAAAAAAGACGCCTCGTTGCCCCTTCCTGGTGGGGAATGGTCTGCCAATCAATCAATCAATCAATAACAAAACCGAGGACAACTCACCTTCCTCTCCTTCCTCATCGTCCTCATCCTCTCCGTCTTCATCGTCTTCCTCATCCTAAAGAAGAATGACCCCATTATTACATCCGTTATATCTTCCTTCCTTCCACGTTCGCAACCCAAGAGGTTCGGGGCTTTACGGGGAGAAGGAACGAGGGAAGGAAAAAGGGGCCGGACGGAGGGGACGCGCTCCGAAGACTCACCTCGTCGTCCACCCCGTCTTCCTCCTCTTCCCCGTCCAAGTCGTCCTCGTCCTCGTCCTCCACGTCCTCGTCCAGCTCTTCTTCTTCGTCCTCGTCCTCATCCTCTTCCCCGTCTACGCTCGGGTCAAGGAAAAAAGAAAGAACGATTTCCGAGTTAACAAAACTGGCGGAGAAATTTACTCCTCCGCCGCGTATTTCGCACGGGGGTCTTTCTTAGTCTGGACCAGGAGCAGAACCCAAGACCCCACCGTCCTTATTTTAAAGCGATTCCCCGCAAAACGGGTCAATAGACGTGGGGCAATTCCCAACACGGCAGACTCATATATGCAGGACAATTCCTAAAAGAATGGGGGAATATATATATAGGATCATTCTCAACGTTACAGACTGATATTTATTTATTAGATAAATATTTATTTAATATTTAATATTTAATTTATATTTAATTTAATAAAAAAATTAATTTATTAATATTTATTTAATAATAAATCCGAGTATTTATTAGAGGAGCGGGCTATAAATAAACTATTATGATGATGATGATGATGATGATAAATAAATTATTATTATTATTATTATTATTATTATTATGATATGTGTGGGGCCATTCCCAAAACAATGGGGGGAATATAAGTGAGGCCGTTCCCAACATAACAGACGGATGCGTTTGGGGGAACATATGGGGCAATCCCCAGCGTAACTATAGGACTTTAGGACTCGGGGCGTGCGGCCGATGCCCGTTTTGAGCCCCACGCTTACCCTCCCCGTTCTCGTCGTATTCGTCGTCCGGACCGTCGGCTTCGGGGTCGGAGTCGGGGGCCTCCTTGTCGTCGGCGTCGAAGCCGTCCAAATAGGTGAGTTGCAGCAAAAGGGCGAAGATGCTTTCCCGGTAATTGAGGAGCGTCGTCACTTCGCAGTTGAAGAGGTCCAGGCTCCGTAAATGGGGCAGCTTCTTCTGCGGAGAGAGGGATTAAAACCGATCGAAACTCCCTCAAGAAATCCTATAGTTTCTGTGCAACGTTATTCCGATGGGGTCTATTTGGCTCCAGCAGAGTTCAACGAGGCTGACAATAGCGATACCAGACTCCCTCGCAGGAGCGTTGTTCGAAGGACAACGTGCCCAACTTTTAGGGCTTTTAATCTCGTTCCCGGCTCCAACCGAAACAGACGCACGATCAACGGGATCCGACTAAGTGTCCACTTGCCCATTTGGCAACCCAATGCAAGGATTAAATGGTTCCCAAACTTTGGCCCTACAGAGGTTTGGGTTTCACCTCCCAGAATTCCTGACCGTTGGGGCTTCTGGGAGTTGAAGTCCAAACGGCCAAAATATGGGGAAAGTTCGCTCTTCCGCTGCAATCCCGGGATTGCAGAGAACTTTCTTTCTCTCTTAGCACAGCAACATTTATCCTTCGAAGGCTTGGAACGATCATTAAATATAACCAATCGATAGATACCCTAATCAATCACTATCCTTTCTGACCAACAAAGCGACGTGTAACAAATTCCGTTATTGATTGATTAGTCACATTGATCGACCGATCAAAAGACCTTACCCCATTGGGAGCGACAAGGAGGGGTCCTTTTTGATAATAAATTTCGTTTATTATGAAATAAGAATAATAATATTATAATAATAAATAATAATGATAAATATTATAATAATAAATAATAATGATAAATATTATAATAATAAATAATAATAATATGGGTCAGTTACAGTTATCAGTTCCAGTGCAAGCATTTATTTCCTCCGCACGATCCTTACAACTCTGGTGTCCCTGATTCGAGATGCGGCAGCGGACAAACTTAGCAACGGGGAGGATGCAAAAGAGGTGGCAACCTTCTCTGGCCCCCTTTTCCCCAGATACGGGACAGGACCCGAGTTCGGGTTTCCCGACTCACCAGAGGTTCCAGCGTGTTGATGTCTTTGATTTTGTTCCCGCTCAGGTTCAGGTGCATCAAGTTGGGGGTCTTCTCCACCAAAACTTCCAGGCCGCCCGAGATCCGGTTGTCGCTCAGCTCCAACTAAAGAGAGCCCAAGGAGACAGTTCGGAGCAGATGCCGGCACGCTCTTCCTCCCCCCCCCTGCACTCTCCGGCCCCACGGCAAGAACTATAGATCCCAACCCGCCCACGGCGTTTCGGCTTCATGGGCCATTGACGGAAAGCTCTGCAACCCGGAAGGGTCCAAGTCCAGCCGCCAAAATCCCCCAAATGTCCTTTCTCTGGCCACGGAAATAAAACGGGGAATTGCTCGATATAAGCCACCCCTCCGTTGCAAAGTTTACCGTTTTTAAAATTACCAGTTTCTTATAAAACTTACACTAAGAGTAAAGCAGGAGAGAAGTCATTTGGTTGCCACCGTTATTTATTTATCTCTCCAGCAAAAAGTAGGGTGCAAATAACTTTTTTTATTATTATTTATTATTATTATTATTTTATTTAAGGTTAGACATTCTTCCAGAAAACTGCACACCAGCCAGGAAAAGCCAAACAAATCGGCCTCAAAATATGTTTCCTACACGACCCTTGCAAAATATTTATACATGTTTTATTTTTAAATGTAGATATGATAATATATAATATATATTATTATTATAATTAATTATACATATATATGCAGTCATATATCATGCATGTATATAGGTCTGGTTTGGTCTGAGATGTCATTTTAAATTTGAGGGCGGGTGGGTTTTTCGGTTATAAGGTTTTTATGATATTCACCGTTATTTGGTATTTTAATGCATTTTAATGCTGTTTAATGTCGTAAGCCGCTTTGATCCAATCAGAGGCGGGATGTAAATAATATATATAAATAATGTAATATATCTATAATGTATATAAATAATTTTTATTATGAATTTATAATTATTATTATATTATTATTATAATATTATTATAAAATAATATTAATATTAATATTAATAATAATAATAATGTGTGCCTTCAAGTCACCCTTCAACTTATGTTGAGCCCGGGAAAAATAATAATAATAATAATAATAATAATAATAATATTTATATTATTATTATTTATATATTATTATTTATATTATTATTATTAATATTATTATTTATATTATTATTTTTATTATTATTATTAAATTCACAGGTTTCCTTAGGAAAGGAAGACTCAGAGGTGCTTTTGCCATCCCCTTCCTCCGAAACAGAGCCTCCAACTCCTGGTATTCCTTGGCGGTCTCCTATCCAAACACTAACCATGACCGACCCCGCTTAGCTTCTAAGATCAGACTCGCCTCTCTATTTATGGAGACGTTTTCTCGGTCAAGGAAGACTCAGAGGGTTTTTTCGCCTCCGAAACAGAGCCTCCAGGACCGGCGATTCCTCAGCGGTCTCCCATCCAAGGGCTAACCTGGGCAGACCCTGCTTAGCTTGCAAGACCGGACCGAACCTGGGGCTTTTGCTATCGATTAATAACATTAATTGCGGCGGTTCTCACCTTCCGGAGTTTGTTGAGCTTGGGGAGGTTGGAGACGGCGAGGAGGTTGACGTTGATCATGCTGAGGAACTCGAGGTTTTCGAAGTCGGAGGAGAGACCCACGATCTTCCCATCGTCCGAGCGACAGTTGTCCAAAACCAGCTCCTTGACCTTGCGAAGAAGGAAAGGCACGGAGGAGAAAATTCGGGACACAATAAAGCAAAGCATAGGCTCCTTGCATCAGACGCGTTTGCTAAAAAGCCTGAGCTTAAAGGAAAGATCTTCCGTTGCTTACTTTCTAGTGGCAGGGAGTTCCCTAATCTTGCAAAATTAACATCTGCTTATTGGAATTTATATATATATATTTAAAAATGTTTCCAAGATGATAGTCCTTGGTTATAATTGCACCTTTGCTGCCTTTTAATATTTTAGTAATAATAATAATTATTATTATTATTATTATTATTATTTATACCCCGCTCTTCAGCCAAGGCTACCAAAACGGCTTACAATTTGTTAATTAGACATTTTAATTAGACAGGGTAGAGTCGATTATTGTTAATCAGTTATATGCCGCATTATACTTTAATTAGTACTATGTTATGTATTGTGTATTTTTGTATTATTTTAAATATTTTTCTTGTACCTTTGTATTAGATTGTGAATCTTACTTTGCGCATGTTGTGTACTGTTTAGACAATTATTTGCTTATGCAAATAAATTATGTATTTTGTGATATTTGTTGATCTGCTTTTGTAAACAGCTTAGATCTTTTTGGAAAGGTGGTATATAATAATAATTATTAATATTACATATAATTATATATTTTATATATAATATATAATAATATATAATAATTAATTATAAAAATATATATTATATATTATATTAATTATAATATAAATATATTATAATTAATATAATATATAATAATATATAGTAATTAATTATAAAAATATATATTATATATATTATATTAATTATAATATAAATATAATATAACTATAGTATAATTAATATAATTATATAATTAATGTAATAAATTATATATATATATATATATATATATATATATATATTATTTTTTTCTCCAAAGCTGACTTCAATCTGACTCAGAACTAAAGAAAGTAGTAAGAAATACTATTTATCAGTGCTAATAAAAAATAACTAACTATAAATCCACACTTAATCCTAATTAATAGTTCTTCCCACAAAGTGGAAAACCAAACTAGTAGGAACTTCTCAGCCGCGGCTCCCCAAATCTTTCCCAATTAAAATAAAATAAACCTTTTCCTTAAATCCTTTAGCAACTAATGCATGCAAAAAATAAATAAATTACAATTTCTTAAACCCTTTTGCAACTAATGTATGCCAGCTGTACATAGTTGCAAATGATTGCTTTTTAAAGTGATTTCACTGTTACAATGGTTAACATGTTTCTCCCTTGGTCAAATTTTATATCTATAATAATAATAATAATAATAATAATAATAAATTTTATTTATACCCCGCTCTTCAGCCAAAGCTGAATATATATAATTAATATATATAATTTATATATAATATATATAATTTATTTAATATATATAATATAATATATATAATTTATATATATATATATATAAATATATATAATATATAATTATAATATATAATATAATTAATATATATAATTTATATATAATTATAATATATATAATATATATAATTATATATAATATAATTAATATTAATATATAATTAATATATAATTAATATATAATAGATATATTAAAACCTGGAAACATTTTAAATGGTATTTTTTGCTCCAGCAAAAAGCGGGGTATAAATAAGTTTTTATTAATAATAATAATAATTATTATTATTATTATTATTTATAAATTTTGCTTTTCTTTTGTAAAAATGTCTAACCATGGGACGGATTTTTGTGGCTTTTATTGTGGCTTTAATGTTTGCAATTCTATCTTGCTTTTTAGCCTGTGTTTTAATTCTTTTTTTTATGGCGCTGTGTTTTTAGAAACATTATTGTGAGACGCCTTGGGTCTCTTCGGGGAGAAAGGTGGCATAGAAATTTTAAAATAAATTAAAATAAAATAAAATAGTTTGTACGGTGTCCTGAGACTTATAAGTGAAATTTTGACCGTAATTTACTTTAATAATATTTTATAAATTATAATAGAAATACATATATAATTTATAATATATATTTAGTTTGTTATATATTTATAATATTTTTAGTAATAATAGTAATAATAATAAAATGATTTTATTTGTAGCCCGCCCAAGGAATAGGAACCTGGGCGGGTTACAACAATAAAAATGCATTAAAATGCAATAATAATACTATTCCAATAATAATAATAATAATAATAATAATAATGCTTCCAAATAATAATAACAACAACAATATTCCAATAATAATAATAATAATAATAATCCAAATATAATAATAATAATTAAAAATGTAATATAATATATAATATAAATATAATATATAATATAATAATAATAATAATAATAATAATAATAATAATTTTATCTTAGAAAAAGAAACCCCAGAGTTTGGAAAATGGAGGCAATGCCAGATATGGCATTGAAAGACCCCCCCCAAAAAAACCCCACTTTAAGGGCCAAGCCTTAGGAATAACAAAATATGGGGGGGGGGGTCCTAATGCCTCTTTTCTCCCCATTTTCCAGCCTGGTTTCTTCTTCTTCTTTCTGTGCCCCCCCCCAAAAAATTCCCTTCCCACGTGCTCCATCCTGGGGGGGGGCAGGAAGGAAGTGGGGCTTTTTTGGGGGGGAGGAAAGAAGGAAGGAAAAGGCCTGGGGGGGGGAAGGGGCTTAAATCTCCCCCCCCTTCCATGTCCCTTTCCCAAAACGTGCTCCAGGGAGGGATTCGAACACAGAGCCCCCTTTCTTTCTCTCTCTCTCTCTCCTTTTTTTGGGGGGGGGGGGAGACCCCCATCCCCTCCTCAATTTGGGGGCCCAAAACAGACTCTTGCCCCCCCCAAAAAAGACACAATGAATTAAGGCAGAAAAAACTGTCCAGGACCCCCCCCTCCAAAAAAAGAGGGTCCCAGGAGGAAGAGGAGTCCTGGAGCCCTTCCTTGGGGGGCAGCCTGAGACCCCCAAGTGCCCCCCCCAAAATTGGGTGGCCCTTAAAGCCCCCCCCCCCCTTTGGACCCCCCCTTTTTTGGGGGGGGTGTTCGACACGTGGGTCCCAGAGAGGTTTGCTAACCCCAAAGTGTGGGGAGGAAGGGAGGGAGGAATGGCCCAGCAGCAGCAGCAGCCGCCGCCGCCGCCACGTGCTTTTCCATCCCTTCCTTTTGGGGGCCTTCCTGGCTCCTTCTTCCCCCCAAAAAGACCCACCTCTCGGGGCTTCTTGTTCCGCAGCTCCAGCGTCAGCCGCTTCTTCATCTCCATCCTCCGGGCCCAGAAAGCGAGGGACGCCCCGCTCCTGCCCTGCGCTTCCAGAGAGAGAGAGAGAGAGGGATCTATGGGGCTTTCGGTGGGGAGGAGGAGGAGGAGGAGGAGAGGCGAGGCCAGCAACGTGGGGCAGAGAGAGATCCCTCTCTCTCTCTCTCTCTCAGCGGCCCCTGGTGGACAAGGCCGCCCCTGCGCCGCGCCCGCCTCCCTAAGCCTTGCGCCGCAGCGGCCCCTGATGGACGCAACTAGAAAGCGCACCCGGCCTTCCCTTGAAAGGCTTCTTCTCTGGAGGACGCTCCGGCGGCAGCGGTTCAGAGAAGGCTGGCAGAATACAGATCTATATCTGTGTAAGAGAGAGCGGGTAGAGATCTATCTATCTATATCTATATCTGTATAATAGGAGGTAGAGATATATCTATCTATCTATATCTATATCTGTATAATAGAGAGGGGTTAGAGATCTATCTATCTATCTATCTATCTATATCTATATCTGTATAATAGGAGGTAGAGATATATCCATCTATATCTATCTATCTATATATCTATATCTGTGTAAGAGAGAGCGGGTAGAGATCTATCTATATCTATATCTGTATAATAGGAGGTAGAGATATATCCATCTATATCTATCTATCTATATATCTATATCTGTATAATAGAGAGCGGGTAGAGATCTATCTATCTATATCTATATCTATATCTGTATAATAGGAGGTAGAGATATATCTATCTATCTATATCTATATCTGTATAATAGAGAGGGGTTAGAGATCTATCTATCTATCTATCTATCTATATCTATATCTGTATAATAGGAGGTAGAGATATATCCATCTATATCTATCTATCTATATATCTATATCTGTGTAAGAGAGAGCGGGTAGAGATCTATCTATATCTATATCTGTATAATAGGAGGTAGAGATATATCCATCTATATCTATCTATCTATATATCTATATCTGTATAATAGAGAGCGGGTAGAGATCTATCTATCTATATCTATATCTATATCTGTATAATAGGAGGTAGAGATATATCTATCTATCTATATCTATATCTGTATAATAGAGAGGGGTTAGAGATCTATCTATCTATATCTATATCTATATCTGTATAATAGGAGGTAGAGATATATCCATCTATATCTATCTATCTATATATCTATATCTGTGTAAGAGAGAGCGGGTAGAGATCTATCTATATCTATATCTGTATAATAGGAGGTAGAGATATATCCATCTATATCTATCTATCTATATATCTATATCTGTGTAAGAGAGAGCGGGTAGAGATCTATCTATATCTATATCTGTATAATAGGAGGTAGAGATATATCCATCTATATCTATCTATCTATATATCTATATCTGTATAATAGAGAGCGGGTAGAGATCTATCTATCTATATCTATATCTATATCTGTATAATAGGAGGTAGAGATATATCTATCTATCTATATCTATATCTGTATAATAGAGAGGGGTTAGAGATCTATCTATCTATCTATCTATATCTATATCTGTATAATAGGAGGTAGAGATATATCCATCTATATCTATCTATCTATATATCTATATCTGTGTAATAGAGAGCGGGTAGAGATCTATCTATCTATATCTATATCTGTATAATAGGAGGTAGAGATATATCCATCTATATCTATCTATCTATATATCTATATCTGTGTAAGAGAGAGCGGGTAGAGATCTATCTATCTATATCTATATCTGTATAATAGGAGGTAGAGATATATCCATCTATATCTATCTATCTATATATCTATATCTGTGTAATAGAGAGCGGGTAGAGATCTATCTATCTATATCTATATCTGTATAATAGGAGGTAGAGATATATCTATCTATCTATATCTATATCTGTATAATAGAGAGGGGTTAGAGATCTATCTATCTATCTATCTATATCTATATCTGTATAATAGGAGGTAGAGATATATCCATCTATATCTATCTATCTATATATCTATATCTGTGTAATAGAGAGCGGGTAGAGATCTATCTATCTATATCTATATCTGTATAATAGGAGGTAGAGATATATCCATCTATATCTATCTATCTATATATCTATATCTGTGTAATAGAGAGCGGGTAGAGATCTATCTATCTATATCTATATCTGTATAATAGGAGGTAGAGATATATCTATCTATCTATATCTATATCTGTATAATAGAGAGGGGTTAGAGATCTATCTATCTATCTATCTATATCTATATCTGTATAATAGGAGGTAGAGATATATCCATCTATATCTATCTATCTATATATCTATATCTGTGTAAGAGAGAGCGGGTAGAGATCTATCTATATCTATATCTGTATAATAGGAGGTAGAGATATATCCATCTATATCTATCTATCTATATATCTATATCTGTATAATAGAGAGCGGGTAGAGATCTATCTATCTATATCTATATCTATATCTGTATAATAGGAGGTAGAGATATATCTATCTATCTATATCTATATCTGTATAATAGAGAGGGGTTAGAGATCTATCTATCTATCTATCTATATCTATATCTGTATAATAGGAGGTAGAGATATATCCATCTATATCTATCTATCTATATATCTATATCTGTGTAATAGAGAGCGGGTAGAGATCTATCTATCTATATCTATATCTGTATAATAGGAGGTAGAGATATATCCATCTATATCTATCTATCTATATATCTATATCTGTGTAATAGAGAGCGGGTAGAGATCTATCTATCTATATCTATATCTGTATAATAGGAGGTAGAGATATATCTATCTATCTATATCTATATCTGTATAATAGAGAGGGGTTAGAGATCTATCTATCTATCTATCTATATCTATATCTGTATAATAGGAGGTAGAGATATATCCATCTATATCTATCTATCTATATATCTATATCTGTGTAAGAGAGAGCGGGTAGAGATCTATCTATATCTATATCTGTATAATAGGAGGTA
This sequence comes from Urosaurus nigricauda, assembly GCA_034509955.1. Taxonomy (NCBI): domain Eukaryota; kingdom Metazoa; phylum Chordata; class Lepidosauria; order Squamata; family Phrynosomatidae; genus Urosaurus; species Urosaurus nigricauda. Next base: position 34,892,394 of record JAOEGL010000007.1, on the reverse strand, counting down.
GAGATATATCCATCTATATCTATCTATCTATATATCTATATCTGTATAATAGAGAGCGGGTAGAGATCTATCTATCTATATCTATATCTATATCTGTATAATAGGAGGTAGAGATATATCTATCTATCTATATCTATATCTGTATAATAGAGAGGGGTTAGAGATCTATCTATCTATCTATCTATATCTATATCTGTATAATAGGAGGTAGAGATATATCCATCTATATCTATCTATCTATATATCTATATCTGTGTAATAGAGAGCGGGTAGAGATCTATCTATATCTATATCTGTATAATAGGAGGTAGAGATATATCCATCTATATCTATCTATCTATATATCTATATCTGTATAATAGAGAGCGGGTAGAGATCTATCTATCTATATCTATATCTATATCTGTATAATAGGAGGTAGAGATATATCTATCTATCTATATCTATATCTGTATAATAGAGAGGGGTTAGAGATCTATCTATCTATCTATCTATATCTATATCTGTATAATAGGAGGTAGAGATATATCCATCTATATCTATCTATCTATATATCTATATCTGTGTAATAGAGAGCGGGTAGAGATCTATCTATCTATATCTATATCTGTATAATAGGAGGTAGAGATATATCCATCTATATCTATCTATCTATATATCTATATCTGTGTAATAGAGAGCGGGTAGAGATCTATCTATCTATATCTATATCTGTATAATAGGAGGTAGAGATATATCCATCTATATCTATCTATCTATATATCTATATCTGTGTAATAGAGAGCGGGTAGAGATCTATCTATCTATATCTATATCTGTATAATAGGAGGTAGAGATATATCTATCTATCTATATCTATATCTGTATAATAGAGAGGGGTTAGAGATCTATCTATCTATCTATCTATATCTATATCTGTATAATAGGAGGTAGAGATATATCCATCTATATCTATCTATCTATATATCTATATCTGTGTAATAGAGAGCGGGTAGAGATCTATCTATATCTATATCTGTATAATAGGAGGTAGAGATATATCCATCTATATCTATCTATCTATATATCTATATCTGTATAATAGAGAGCGGGTAGAGATCTATCTATCTATATCTATATCTATATCTGTATAATAGGAGGTAGAGATATATCTATCTATCTATATCTATATCTGTATAATAGAGAGGGGTTAGAGATCTATCTATCTATCTATCTATATCTATATCTGTATAATAGGAGGTAGAGATATATCCATCTATATCTATCTATCTATATATCTATATCTGTGTAATAGAGAGCGGGTAGAGATCTATCTATATCTATATCTGTATAATAGGAGGTAGAGATATATCCATCTATATCTATCTATCTATATATCTATATCTGTGTAATAGAGAGCGGGTAGAGATCTATCTATCTATATCTATATCTGTATAATAGGAGGTAGAGATATATCTATCTATCTATATCTATATCTGTATAATAGAGAGGGGTTAGAGATCTATCTATCTATCTATCTATATCTATATCTGTATAATAGGAGGTAGAGATATATCCATCTATATCTATCTATCTATATATCTATATCTGTGTAATAGAGAGCGGGTAGAGATCTATCTATCTATATCTATATCTGTATAATAGGAGGTAGAGATATATCCATCTATATCTATCTATCTATATATCTATATCTGTGTAATAGAGAGCGGGTAGAGATCTATCTATCTATATCTATATCTGTATAATAGGAGGTAGAGATATATCTATCTATCTATATCTATATCTGTATAATAGAGAGGGGTTAGAGATCTATCTATCTATCTATCTATATCTATATCTGTATAATAGGAGGTAGAGATATATCCATCTATATCTATCTATCTATATATCTATATCTGTGTAAGAGAGAGCGGGTAGAGATCTATCTATATCTATATCTGTATAATAGGAGGTAGAGATATATCCATCTATATCTATCTATCTATATATCTATATCTGTATAATAGAGAGCGGGTAGAGATCTATCTATCTATATCTATATCTATATCTGTATAATAGGAGGTAGAGATATATCTATCTATCTATATCTATATCTGTATAATAGAGAGGGGTTAGAGATCTATCTATCTATCTATCTATATCTATATCTGTATAATAGGAGGTAGAGATATATCCATCTATATCTATCTATCTATATATCTATATCTGTGTAATAGAGAGCGGGTAGAGATCTATCTATCTATATCTATATCTGTATAATAGGAGGTAGAGATATATCCATCTATATCTATCTATCTATATATCTATATCTGTGTAATAGAGAGCGGGTAGAGATCTATCTATCTATATCTATATCTGTATAATAGGAGGTAGAGATATATCTATCTATCTATATCTATATCTGTATAATAGAGAGGGGTTAGAGATCTATCTATCTATCTATCTATATCTATATCTGTATAATAGGAGGTAGAGATATATCCATCTATATCTATCTATCTATATATCTATATCTGTGTAAGAGAGAGCGGGTAGAGATCTATCTATATCTATATCTGTATAATAGGAGGTAGAGATATATCCATCTATATCTATCTATCTATATATCTATATCTGTATAATAGAGAGCGGGTAGAGATCTATCTATCTATATCTATATCTATATCTGTATAATAGGAGGTAGAGATATATCTATCTATCTATATCTATATCTGTATAATAGAGAGGGGTTAGAGATCTATCTATCTATCTATCTATATCTATATCTGTATAATAGGAGGTAGAGATATATCCATCTATATCTATCTATCTATATATCTATATCTGTGTAATAGAGAGCGGGTAGAGATCTATCTATATCTATATCTGTATAATAGGAGGTAGAGATATATCCATCTATATCTATCTATCTATATATCTATATCTGTATAATAGAGAGCGGGTAGAGATCTATCTATCTATATCTATATCTATATCTGTATAATAGGAGGTAGAGATATATCTATCTATCTATATCTATATCTGTATAATAGAGAGGGGTTAGAGATCTATCTATCTATCTATCTATATCTATATCTGTATAATAGGAGGTAGAGATATATCCATCTATATCTATCTATCTATATATCTATATCTGTGTAATAGAGAGCGGGTAGAGATCTATCTATCTATATCTATATCTGTATAATAGGAGGTAGAGATATATCCATCTATATCTATCTATCTATATATCTATATCTGTGTAATAGAGAGCGGGTAGAGATCTATCTATCTATATCTATATCTGTATAATAGGAGGTAGAGATATATCCATCTATATCTATCTATCTATATATCTATATCTGTGTAATAGAGAGCGGGTAGAGATCTATCTATCTATATCTATATCTGTATAATAGGAGGTAGAGATATATCTATCTATCTATATCTATATCTGTATAATAGAGAGGGGTTAGAGATCTATCTATCTATCTATCTATATCTATATCTGTATAATAGGAGGTAGAGATATATCCATCTATATCTATCTATCTATATATCTATATCTGTGTAAGAGAGAGCGGGTAGAGATCTATCTATATCTATATCTGTATAATAGGAGGTAGAGATATATCCATCTATATCTATCTATCTATATATCTATATCTGTATAATAGAGAGCGGGTAGAGATCTATCTATCTATATCTATATCTATATCTGTATAATAGGAGGTAGAGATATATCTATCTATCTATATCTATATCTGTATAATAGAGAGGGGTTAGAGATCTATCTATCTATCTATCTATATCTATATCTGTATAATAGGAGGTAGAGATATATCCATCTATATCTATCTATCTATATATCTATATCTGTGTAATAGAGAGCGGGTAGAGATCTATCTATATCTATATCTGTATAATAGGAGGTAGAGATATATCCATCTATATCTATCTATCTATATATCTATATCTGTATAATAGAGAGCGGGTAGAGATCTATCTATCTATATCTATATCTATATCTGTATAATAGGAGGTAGAGATATATCTATCTATCTATATCTATATCTGTATAATAGAGAGGGGTTAGAGATCTATCTATCTATCTATCTATATCTATATCTGTATAATAGGAGGTAGAGATATATCCATCTATATCTATCTATCTATATATCTATATCTGTGTAATAGAGAGCGGGTAGAGATCTATCTATCTATATCTATATCTGTATAATAGGAGGTAGAGATATATCCATCTATATCTATCTATCTATATATCTATATCTGTGTAATAGAGAGCGGGTAGAGATCTATCTATCTATATCTATATCTGTATAATAGGAGGTAGAGATATATCTATCTATCTATATCTATATCTGTATAATAGAGAGGGGTTAGAGATCTATCTATCTATCTATCTATATCTATATCTGTATAATAGGAGGTAGAGATATATCCATCTATATCTATCTATCTATATATCTATATCTGTGTAAGAGAGAGCGGGTAGAGATCTATCTATATCTATATCTGTATAATAGGAGGTAGAGATATATCCATCTATATCTATCTATCTATATATCTATATCTGTATAATAGAGAGCGGGTAGAGATCTATCTATCTATATCTATATCTATATCTGTATAATAGGAGGTAGAGATATATCTATCTATCTATATCTATATCTGTATAATAGAGAGGGGTTAGAGATCTATCTATCTATCTATCTATATCTATATCTGTATAATAGGAGGTAGAGATATATCCATCTATATCTATCTATCTATATATCTATATCTGTGTAATAGAGAGCGGGTAGAGATCTATCTATCTATATCTATATCTGTATAATAGGAGGTAGAGATATATCCATCTATATCTATCTATCTATATATCTATATCTGTATAATAGAGAGCGGGTAGAGATCTATCTATCTATATCTATATCTATATCTGTATAATAGGAGGTAGAGATATATCTATCTATCTATATCTATATCTGTATAATAGAGAGGGGTTAGAGATCTATCTATCTATCTATCTATATCTATATCTGTATAATAGGAGGTAGAGATATATCCATCTATATCTATCTATCTATATATCTATATCTGTGTAATAGAGAGCGGGTAGAGATCTATCTATCTATATCTATATCTGTATAATAGGAGGTAGAGATATATCCATCTATATCTATCTATCTATATATCTATATCTGTGTAATAGAGAGCGGGTAGAGATCTATCTATCTATATCTATATCTGTATAATAGGAGGTAGAGATATATCTATCTATCTATATCTATATCTGTATAATAGAGAGGGGTTAGAGATCTATCTATCTATCTATCTATATCTATATCTGTATAATAGGAGGTAGAGATATATCCATCTATATCTATCTATCTATATATCTATATCTGTGTAAGAGAGAGCGGGTAGAGATCTATCTATATCTATATCTGTATAATAGGAGGTAGAGATATATCCATCTATATCTATCTATCTATATATCTATATCTGTATAATAGAGAGCGGGTAGAGATCTATCTATCTATATCTATATCTATATCTGTATAATAGGAGGTAGAGATATATCTATCTATCTATATCTATATCTGTATAATAGAGAGGGGTTAGAGATCTATCTATCTATCTATCTATATCTATATCTGTATAATAGGAGGTAGAGATATATCCATCTATATCTATCTATCTATATATCTATATCTGTGTAATAGAGAGCGGGTAGAGATCTATCTATCTATATCTATATCTGTATAATAGGAGGTAGAGATATATCCATCTATATCTATCTATCTATATATCTATATCTGTGTAATAGAGAGCGGGTAGAGATCTATCTATCTATATCTATATCTGTATAATAGGAGGTAGAGATATATCTATCTATCTATATCTATATCTGTATAATAGAGAGGGGTTAGAGATCTATCTATCTATCTATCTATCTATATCTATATCTGTATAATAGGAGGTAGAGATATATCCATCTATATCTATCTATCTATATATCTATATCTGTGTAAGAGAGAGCGGGTAGAGATCTATCTATATCTATATCTGTATAATAGGAGGTAGAGATATATCCATCTATATCTATCTATCTATATATCTATATCTGTATAATAGAGAGCGGGTAGAGATCTATCTATCTATATCTATATCTATATCTGTATAATAGGAGGTAGAGATATATCTATCTATCTATATCTATATCTGTATAATAGAGAGGGGTTAGAGATCTATCTATCTATCTATCTATATCTATATCTGTATAATAGGAGGTAGAGATATATCCATCTATATCTATCTATCTATATATCTATATCTGTGTAAGAGAGAGCGGGTAGAGATCTATCTATATCTATATCTGTATAATAGGAGGTAGAGATATATCCATCTATATCTATCTATCTATATATCTATATCTGTATAATAGAGAGCGGGTAGAGATCTATCTATCTATATCTATATCTATATCTGTATAATAGGAGGTAGAGATATATCTATCTATCTATATCTATATCTGTATAATAGAGAGGGGTTAGAGATCTATCTATCTATCTATCTATATCTATATCTGTATAATAGGAGGTAGAGATATATCCATCTATATCTATCTATCTATATATCTATATCTGTGTAAGAGAGAGCGGGTAGAGATCTATCTATATCTATATCTGTATAATAGGAGGTAGAGATATATCCATCTATATCTATCTATATATATATCTATATCTGTATAATAGAGAGGGAGTAGAGATCTATCTATCTATATCTATATCTGTGTAATAGAGAGCGGGTAGAGATCTATCTATATCTATATCTGTATAATAGGAGGTAGAGATATATCCATCTATATCTATCTATCTATATATCTATATCTGTGTAATAGAGAGCGGGTAGAGATCTATCTATCTATCTATATCTATATCTGTATAATAGGAGGTAGAAATATATCTATCTATCTATACAGTATCTATATCTGTATAATAGAGAGGGGGTAGAGATATATATCTATATCTATATCTATATCTGTATAATAGGAAGTAGAGATATATCTATCTATATCTATCTATCTATATATATATCTATATCTGTATAATAGGAAGTAGAGATATATCTATCTATATCTATCTATCTATATATATCTATATCTGTATAATAGGGAATAGAGATCTATCTATCTATCTATATCTATATATCTGTATAATAGAGAGGGGGGTAAAGATATATCTATCTATCTGTATCTATTATATTATTAATATTATTATATTAATATTATATTATTATTATATTAATTATTATTATTATTATTATTATTATTATTAAAGGATGAAGCAAAGGAAAACTTTTATCAGAGTTAAAATTATAACATTTACATTGATCCATGGATAAGATGGTTTTTGGGGAGTCAACCTTTTAACTAAAATTCCTAGACTTATACATGAGTATATACAGTGTATATATACATACATACCTATATACATAAATACACACTGTGATGATGATGATGATGATTAATTTCATTTATATAGCGCTGTAAATTTACACAGTGCTGTACATACAATCATAAATTAGACGGATCTAATACCTTTATTGGCCAACTAAAATGCACAATATACTTCTTGCAAGCTTTCAAAGCTCTTCATCATCAGGCCAGATGTTACCAAACAAACAGGAGACAGAATAATAATAATAATTATTATTATTATTATTATTATTATTGTTGGAGGACAAAGCACCACGCAATGGAGGACGTTCCTGAAAAATGGAGGGCTCGACTCATAGGAATATACATAAAGCTACGCAAAGGTTTGTGCATGACTCTTAAGTATTAAACCCATCACGCCACAAATATATATTTGTTGTTGTTGTTGTGTGTTAAGTGTCTTGGCTCAAGGCTATGGGATTCTGGGAGTTGGAGTATGTTGTGGGTCCAGAGCGGAGCGGAGCTCCGCTCTGGACCCACAACATACTCCAACTCCCAGAATCCCATAGCCTTGAGCCAGAAAAGAGTTAAAGCGGTGCCAAACTGGGTTATCTCTCCAGTGTGGACGCAACCAAAGATCGCACAATTCCCTTCCAATCCCATCCAGACCAACAGCAGATGGCACCAGCTGCAAAACAATAAAGATAAGCAAGGAACGTTGATTCGGGTCAACCCGTTGGTGACTTTTGGCACGGACTCGTTCGGCACCAACTTTAACACATAAACACACCCAGCCCGGCAGCAACGTACAAACCAGGTTTGCGCCGTCTCGGCTGCGGATGTGCGTCTGTTTGTGGCAACGGCCTGATCGATACGCCTGATCGATACGCCTGATCAATACGTTCCAGATATGGCTCGGGACGAGGGCTCCTTTCTTGGTCGTCTCGGTCCTTAATCCTGTCGCCTGAAAAGAGACACATTTTGGAGAGAGCCAAAAGCTCCAACGTTTTGGAGAGCCAACGTCCAGCTGTAAATCCCGTGGGTCAGTCCTAAACGGAGTAATCCTACTGAATCAATGGGGTTTACCTACGTGTTGACCCACTGTGCCACGACGGACTGAACGGGTCTTACTCCAACTTGGACTAAAAACACCGGATGTCGGACATTGTTATATTTTCTCCCCAAACTCAACTTTTAATCCGCTTTCCCAGCTGCATTTAAAATGTCCCAATTTCTCTCTTCTTGACTTTCGTTGTAAAGATTGCTTTCATTGCCGCAAACCGAGCACAAAACGCAAAAGTGGTGCGCACTCCTTTAACAAAACAGAGAACTTCCCAGTCGACTCAGGCAAAAGCAAACTGCTGAAACCGAACCCAGTTTGTGTGACATCCCTCCTCCGTAACTTTTCCAACATGCTCTGATGTTGCCCAGCCCTACGGACCCCATTTTTCATCCGTAGGGCATTCCCCGTCAAAAGCTCATCAGTTTTCTAAAAGCTTGACATTGGATGCCAACGTTTTCACTTGGAGGGCAGAAGGAAAGCAAAGAGGGGGCTATCCTCGCCTCCCAAAGGGTCCTAAAAGTCACCAAGAAGGCCCTATTGATTTGCTCCCAACAAATGAGCCTGGGATGGCAGCGGGACGGAGAGTCGGACCTCGGCCGGATAGGGATTTATAGTTCATCGCCAGCCTTTTGGGAAACCAGAGTCACGGTGTGTTCCCTGCAGCCGGCACCAGTTTACCTGCGGCTCCTTGGACCCTCTGAACTGGGCTTCCAGGGGCTCTTTAGGCTTCACTTCATATTTGGGCAGGTTATTACCCGAATTGCCGTTAGGTTTCTGGACAGGAGCAAGAGGAGCTGCCCCCGGGACGTGGGTTTCGCTGGCAAAACCAGCCTTTGTCTTTCGTGTAAAGAGGTGCGGAAACCCAATGACGTTGGAGTTTATCAGACGGCAGAAATCGGAAGCATAATCCAATGGCAGCCCGAATGCAATCGTGGGGTTTCACATTGTTGCGTGAAAGACTACCACGTGCATTTTGGGGCAACGGGAAGTCCTTCCGAACACAATCGTGGGGTTTCACGTTATTGTGTGAGAAACTATCACATGCAATTTCGGGGAATGGGAAGTTGTTCCGAACGCAACGCAGATACGCAATCACGTAAATTCGCTGAACCAGCAAAACCAGTCATTTCTGAACTGGCCCCACTTTCATTTCTTTTGAAATGGAGAGAAATTCCTCCCGTGGGATAAACTCCAAAGCATTTCTATGAAAAATCTACAATGCAGTTGCAGAATCTCTCTCTCTCTCTCTCTCTCTCTCTCTCTCTGTCTCGGTGACACCGGCCTCCAATTGTGCTACTTCTGTTCAGTGCCATCTTTGCACAATAATAACTAAATAAATAAAATTTATATTTATATTTTTATTTGTAAATGCCGCCTCCCTGTCGATGACAACGCACGCCCGGGTCGCACGTCTTTGCCCTGTGTTGGGCACCTCTGCCTTTGCAGCATTGAACCCGACAAAGGCATGCCCTCCAACTGGCCTGATTTGGGAAGGTCTCCGTCCCACTTTCTCCCCTGATTTCAAAATGCCCCGGTTCATCCTCAGCTGCCTTCAATTGTTGGGAAATGTGCTTAAAGTGCAAACGTCAGCCGGGAGAAAAGGAAGGGACCGGATCTCACCCTTCCCTGCAGGCTCAGGCAAAAGCCAACGGTTGCAGCCTCTCCGCACTTCTCCGTTCTTCCTCCTTAACGCCTTTTGGCCGTCTCTGGGCCGCACTCCGATGTTGCTTGCCTTCACACGTTCGGCTTTCCCTTTGCTTTTCCCAGCTCTGCATTTCCGCAAATGTGGATGCAGACCTGGAATGAAAACCGCCTCGAGTCCCTATAATGGGAGAAAGGCAGAAAAATAAGTAAGTAAAGAATATTAATAATAGCATGCTCTCGTACGCTGATGCATTCTAGGTTTCAATGGGATTTCAAGTGCTCAGGCGGGGCCGATTTCTTCTCTCCGCGTTTCAATGTTTCGGGCGTAATGTTTGGAAGAGTTCCTTTTAAACTATTTAAAACTATTTAAGCTGCCTCTGCCCAGAAGAGCAAGCCTTCCTTTCTATATTCCTCCCAGCAATGACTCGGCTCTCGGGGCTTGGCTCTTGCAACCGGCTCTTTGCAAACCCCTTCCTTCGTACAGGTTCCGCCAGTTCCCAGTTTGTGTTTCACTGGTCCCACTGGTTTTCTGTGGCACAATACGACGGGCCTAATCCGTCCCCATCCATTTTGATGTTTCCTGGTTAGGATTTAGGTTAATTATTTGGACCATGGGGCAGAAGGGATCCTTAACAGGTTTGCAGATAATGCGAAACTTGGCCAGCTAAGGCTTTGGAAGAGACTAGGAACAGAATTCAAAAAGGGCCTGGGAACAATTAGAAAACTGGGTTGAGACAAATAGAATTAAACAGAGACAAATGCACACTTGCAGACACAAAACCAACAATAAATGCACAGGTATAGGATGGATGATGCTTATTGTTGTATTTATTAGTACCCTGCTTTCCCCCCAAATGTGGGACTCAGGCGTATATGTTGCATTATTATTATTGATAGTATGGAGAGCCAGTGTCATGTAGTGGTTTGAGTGTTGGGACCAGGGTTCGAATCCCTGCTCGGCCACAAACCCCACTGGGTGACCTTGGGCAAGTCGCACTCTCTCAGCCTCAGGGGAAGGCCATCGCCAACCTCCTCTGAACAAACCTTGCCAAGAAAACCCCAGGATAGGGTTTTGCCTTAGGGTCTCCGTAAATCAGAAACAACTTGAAGGCCCATGGCAACAAGCACCGACGTGTCGAACATGAGCTGGCAGCGTGAGGCTGCAGCAAAGAAGGCGAATGCAGTTTTGTCTTGCCTTAACAGAACCACTCTTTCCAAATCAAGGGAAGTCATAGCGCTACTATAGTTTGCAGGAGCCAGACCTCACCTGGAATATTGTGTTCAGTTCTGGGCATCTAGTTTTAAAATTATAAACAGTTTGGAGCAGATTCAGAGAAAGGCAACCAGGACGATCGAAGGTATGGATAACAAAACCTAAAAGGAAAGGTTGAAGATGGCATGATCCCCCTCTCCAAATAACCTCAAGGGCTGTCCCAGGCTTGAATGGTTTTCTATTCCAGGAGGGTAGATTTCAAGTGAGCCTCTGAAGGAATGTCTCGATGGGACCCTTCCTTGGCGTCTCTTTCTCTGGACGTCTCCGAAAGAGGCTGGACACTTGGACGGCTCCTTGCCGGAGATGCTTTCGCTGGAGTCCTTGCATTGAGCAATGGGTTGGATTTGATGGTTGCAGCAAGATGAGGACCAAGGAGGGAGGAGGAGAGGAACCAGGACATTTTGCAGGGCACCGAAAAAGTGGGACAGCTGGGCCTAAATCGGGCCGGTTGGAGGGTACGGTTGGTCCCTTTACCTGGTCCTAGCCAACAGGCGTTTGAATTGCAACCCGGGAGCCGTGTGCCTTAAGACCCAGTGAGCGAGAGGGCTGCAAAATCCCTTTGGACACGGCACGGAGGGGTGTGGAAGCAGTCGCTGGAGGTTCTCAGAGTGTCGAAAAGTGTTACACAAAGACACACACACACACTGAGCAATCTCTGCCAGCCGGCTTTGTCTCCGGGCGGTTTTGCTCCGCATCTGTCTCCGCTGCAAAATCTTTGCTTAATCCCGGGGATCTGTGGGCGCAGATTAGCCCAGCTCCGGTGGGAAATCTCTCCTCGGATCCACGCTCGCTTTCGTTGGGGCCTTGCACAACCCCGGATGGGGCAACAGGGCAATCCGGCATCAGCGCCAGGGGACCCGAGGCGATTCTCGGCTTCGCTCCCTTCTCCTCCAACACGGTGCCTGTTTTATCTTGCCTGGGATTACTGGCTGACATTTTGCAGCTGGGGAGGCCTGTTCCTTCCTTCCTCCCTCCCTCTTGATGTGGTTTGGCTCACTCACTCGAGCCACCTGTCCCAGCCTCCAACGTTTCACTGCTGGAAACCGAGGCACGTACTGGGCCGAACGGCCAGGCAATGCGACGGTATCGAAGAGGAAGCCCACACAAAACTGCTATTCGAAGCGGAGAAGATGGAGATGTGTCTACTGAGTTTAGGAAGGGCTGACCTTTGCCCTTTGATATGTCTTTCTCCGGCTGAGTTGGCAACCTTTGCGCAAAAATAGTTTGCAGCTTGTGCGCTTTGAGCTCCCTTTGCAGCAATGGAAGGAAGCTGAGGACAAAAGGGAGAAGGAGAAGGAAAGCGGGGCATTTTAAACGCCGCTGCAAAAAATGGGACAGCAGAGGATTAAACTGGGTAGTCCAAGTTGGAAGATACACACAGACACAGAATATATTTGGAAGTTAAGAGCGAAATCTTAGGTAAAGGGGAAAGGAGAGGCTTGTTCTCATCTACTTAGGGATCATCATTTGCTTCTAAACAGATGGATGAAGAGCAGAGCCGGCCCCACAACAACAGAGAGCGAAGGAGGCATTAAATACATATAGACTCCGACGTGCAAAGTCTTTGCAAGTTCTTTCGGAGCAGCCTTGGAAGCTGTAGGAAGCTGCTCCTATTCCGTTTACACCCAGCATTGTCCATTTGCACGGAGCTGAACTTAGCAAAACTGGAGGATCTGAGACGACCCACAAAAACCAGGGACTTAGGGTCAGGCCCTGGAGCCTGGCAACCTCACCGTTGCCCATCCCTCGTGCGAATGGGAGACATTACTTTTTCAAAACCCAAACAAACTTTGCAGGGGCTGGATTTCGAATCCGGCACCGCGTTCCAGCCGAGGCCCCGGCCTTCTTCCTTGTGCCAAAGGGGAACGGTACCGTTTGCGGCGGAAAAGAAGAGGAATCCCCTGCTGCCATAATCGAGATAAGCTGCAATCTCCCGCGATTGGCGCCGCGCACCTTGAACCTTTCGGGACGCTGAGGCACGGCTGCCAAGGATGACGAAAGCGAGGCTCAGGTGGAATTACTCTGGAGAAAGAGGCAGAAAGCCTCCCGAGGAGGAAAGATAACCATCGCAAGGTGTGTTGAAATGTATCCCGGAGTGTATAGGTGTGGGGTGTGGGTGTGCGCACAGAGCCAAGCCATGCTTTCTCACCCTCACGCCCAACGCCGTCCGCTCCGGTTTTGCATCCGGACGTGCCCGGGTATTTAAAGGTCCGCCAGAGAGGCACGTTTGCAAAAGTGACATTGCTTTGGCAGGGCCTGGGCTGCCGCATGGCTTCTCCTTCCAGGGTCCGCTCTTGGCCTCGTCTTTTCCTGCTGACCTCCTTGGAAGGGCTGGCGTTGTCTTTTTAATTTTTATTCTCAGGTCGACGGACAGGTTGGGGAGTGAGGAGGAAGAAGAGAGCAAGACGCCGGTTGTGTGTGTTGTTAGCAACACCTTCGAAGCTCTCCCAGCGCCTGGGCTTTTGCACTCGAGGAGCAAAGAGGCACAAAGGTAAGAAGCCAAACGCAGGTGGTAAACCTTAATGCGTTTCTGGGCATGACGCTTTGGGCATTCAACTGGGTACCAGAGGCAGAATTAACAGGTGAAGAAGAGGGAGAGGTACCTAGAAGAGCGGTTCAACAGGTTTTCTTTTGGGCAGACTTTTGATCAAACGCGAGCAATCATTATTACGCATTAAATGAAGCCATCAAGCCAGGTAAGCCTTCCAGGCACAAAACAATTTACAGCCTTCGAGAGGCAACCCGAAGCTCTCTGGGGCGGCTTTCTTTTCCACCACGCTCCACTTTTCTTATAGTTTCCATTTTCTTAACACTTCAAGATCTCTATGTTTTTAAAAACATACCCGCTCTGCCCTTTTCTCTCTGTTCTGCGATCCCTGCATGCTCTCCAAGGGATTTCTGGAGGCAGCCTTGGCTGCTGGATGCCAACCAAACACGGGCAGCGACCGTGAGATCGGCCAGAGCAGAATCTCATTCGTTCCCAGATCAAACGTTTGATGTTTGGAAAGTCATCCCATTCAGTCAATGGGGTTTCCCTCCACCTTGGCTCACCATTGAATACTTGACCTGATGGGTCTATTTTGGTTGAGACTAAGCAGATAAACTACAATATGGCCTGAACCTTTGGACAGTTCCAACTAAAGTAGGTGCACTGATTTGATAAGATATATAGTATATAGATGCTGGGGAGATAGCACAGGAAATTCCTATCTATCTATCATTGATTGTTTGTTATATCCTGTCTACAGAATCAGGAGATTCAAAGAGGTATACAACCAACCAAAAAAAGACTGAATCCATTTAACAACACAAACTTAATTTAAACAGATTAAACAGATCTAGACCATAGCCACATAGCCCGAAAGCTCCACAAAAAAACTATGGGTACCGGCCATGAAAGCCTTCGACTCCACAGATTACATTTTATATCAAATCTAAAGCAGGGTTGAAATGGTCTGCCTTCAAGTCATTTTTCTAACTTATGACAACATAAGTTGGAAATGACTCTCTGGCACACAGGAAAATAAAAACCATCATTTTCAAAATGCAACCCCAGAAGTTGAGGATGGAGTGGAGCAACCATCAGCCTGCATCCAGTGGGGCCAAAAACAAGGGATGCTGGGAACTACAGTCCAAACATTTCCCCGCTGTCTTCTCCTGGGCTGGCCGATCCATGTTCCTGCTCAACGTCCCATCTATCCATCTGGATATCCCCTCTTATTCCTTTTCTGATGTTCTTCTCTGGCTGGTGCTCAGTCTTTTGGGAGTAGTAAGCATGGAGTAGTTCTCCCCATTTGCTTAAGAATATTTGGAGGAGAGGCGACTTCTGTGCAGTTCAACCCCAAAGCAATCTCCTTTTCATGCTTGGGTTCTGGTCCCATCAACCACATTTGCCCTGAGAAAGAAGAGGCATCCGGGGAAGACATTCCCATTTCATGCCTTGTCTTGCAACGAACTGGACGAAAGAAACGGTCAGGCTCTCAAAGCGACTCAGAACCCTTGGCCAGCCCCGTGGCTTTTGGCACGTTTAATTCGGAGCCCTGGGTGCCAAAAAAAAAAAGGACGAAGGGTGGCACTCGGGTGCGTGTGTCGGAGGGTTGTAAAAGTGAGGTGGGGAAACTGGATGTGCAGGTTGGCTTCCTCTATGGCAGGCGCTGACTTTATTCCCTTTGTCTCTCCTTATCATTTTTTAATGTTTTTATGGTTAGGTGGAAGGATGCCAAGTATCTTTGCCTACCAGAGCGCCGAGGTGGACTGGTGCGAAGGGAACTTTGAGCATTCGGAGTACATCGCCGAGTACTACAACACGGTAAACCTCGGACCGACTCGGTCCTTGCAAAAGAATAAAATAATATTGTTTAATATAGATGAACATTTCGGTGTCCATAACCCAGTCCAAGCTACTCTGATCGGTTTTAATTCCCACGAAGTCTCTGCTCCAAGTTGCTCTTCTTAGTCTTTATACACTGGCTGTGTTCAGACTGGAGAAATAAACCAGTTTAAGTGCCATGGCTCGATGCTGTGAAATTCTGGGAATTGTAGTTTGTTGTGGGGCCCAGAGCGGAGCTCTGCTCCGCTCTGGGCCCCACAACAAACTACAATTCCCAGAATTTCACAGCATCGAGCCATGGCACTTAAACTGGTTTATTTCTCCAGTCTGAACACAGCCTCCGTCTTGCAAAGTCCCTCCAGATGCCGAGTTTCCAAAACATTGCCCATCGCTTCTCTGTACAGCCCAATACATTTCTAATGACGTCGATGCGTTATTTCCCATCCTTTTCTCCAGGGTTTGTGGCTTGAGGTGCTTTAAAACTTAATCTCATGACAACAACGTAATTTAAAATCTATAACAGTTAATGGAGATAGCTGCCCACGGAGCCTTTCTTACGGTCTAGAGATTTGCTTTTAGCAGGAAACGAAGGGATCCTTGAGTGGAGCAAATGGAGCATCTCCGTTTCGACGCCTTGAATCCCATTTTGGGAGCAATAAACCCATAAACCCGGGTCACCCCTTAGAAGTGTACTCACATACACGGTTGCGCAAGTGTCACATACCGGAGCGTCAGTCGAGGCGAGGCTTGAAGGGCGACAAAAAATTAATAAAGCCTGTCTTATAAAGAACAAGGATTTCTAGATTTCTAGAATACCTCCCCAGTCAAATGCCGTCCTGGATTCCTTTAATGCAATACCGAGGCGGAGGCCTCTTATGGGTGCAGCTACGGAGAGGACAAAATTAGACCATTGTCTCCACCCCGACACACAAACACACAACACACACACAACATTACACTTTCCTCTCATGCAATGCAAGGAAGTCCAGTTTCTCGCATTGCAGTCCAAATACCCCAGTTTTGCCAAGGAAGGTCCCGGGTTAATCCTCTGCCGTCCCATTTTCTCCGCTGCCTTTTAAAAAGGCCCCAGATTCTCTCCGCTGCTCCCGCTTTCCTACTTGGCTCGCTTCAATTGCTGCAAACTGAATCCAAAACCCAAAAGGCACTTTGCACCCGGTTCACTGGGCTACAATTATTATTATTCTATTATTGTTCTATTTATTTATGTCCGGCCTTCCTCCCGGTACAAGGATTCAAGGCGGCTAATTCTGGGGACTCTTTCAAACGGGAGGAATTTCTCCCAACTCCGAATGGAGCCAATGCGGATTCATGTAAATTCGCTTGTTTAGCGAATTTACATGAACCCCTGCTCCGTTCGGAAGAACCTCTGCTCCGTTCGGAATTACTTCCCATTACCCGAAAATAACCCCCTCCTGCCCGAATTTGCATGCGAAGCTTTAATTCGCAATAAGGTAAAACCCATGATTGCATTCGAATTGACCTTAAATTATACTTCCAATTTAGCCTCGTATGAAAGAGTAGTGGGAGTCACGGGTTCGAATCCCCGCTCAGCCATGGGAGCCCTTGGGCAAGTCCCACTCTCTCAACCTCAGCCTCCTTTGAACAAATCCTGCCCCAAATATATATACATATAGGGTCACTCTAAGCTGGAAGTGACTTGAAGGCACACAACACACGACAAGAACCGTCCCAAAAGGCTTAGTTTTAAACCTCTTGCACAAACCCGATTCTCACGCAGCCTTTGCAGGGCTCTGGGCTCTGAGTTCGGGAACTCTCACCTACTTTAACCTGGGAGGAGAACTCCTGCCTATGCATGTGCGTCTCTGCATGGGGAGATAATGGGAAGCATGGTACACAAGGCCGCTGTTGTTATCTCCTTGCTCCTGGCAAACAGGCAGGGCCCGATGCCCGCCCATGCCCCTTTATTGCCCCGGTCGGCCCCCAAAACCAGCCAGACTGGCCCAGCGGGTTGAGAGTCTGCCAAAGCAGGTCCAACAAGTGCGGAAACCATGCGCCCAACATCTCCTCCGGGTCCGGTCTCTCACTTTGCCCGACTGCAAATATATAGCCAGAGGTTTCCATCCATCAACACGCTGTTTTCGGGGTGCTTTGGGCTACAACTCCCATCCGCAGATGGGGACGACGGGCACCGCAGTCCAAAACAGCCGGCCTGGTGGCTGCCCAGTGGGTTTCCATGGCCGAGCGTGGATTCGAATCCTAGTCCGATACTCAAAGCATCACCCCATGCTAGCTCCCTCTATTCATTATATCAGATATTATAATATATTGTGTAACAAAATATATTGCATTCTTAGTTGTTGCTGTGTGCCTTCCAGTAATTTACCATACAACCGGATTTTGTTTGCGAGATTCATTCAGAACGGGGTTTGCCTTGGCCTCCCTGTGAGGCTGAGAGAGTGTGACTCGCCCAATGGGTTTCCATGGCCAAGCGAGGATTCGAACCCTGGTTTCCAGAGCCGTAGTCCAACACGACGCCACCTTGGCTTTCCATATTGCATTATACATAACAACAACAACAACAACAACAACAATAATAATAATTTGTATGGATGGTGGTGATGGTTTTCGGCTCTTCTCTGACGCCGGCGTTGTTTCCTTTCCCAGATCAGCAACGTGGCCTTCTTCGTTTTGGCTCCGGTCCTGATGTGGCTGAATTCCTCGTACAGGGATGTCCGTCCAAAACCCGTCCATACGCTTTTTGTCGTTCAGCTTTGCATCGGTATGGGACGGAAAAGGGCCCTCCGCCTTTTTCTGGGGTCCCTCCTTTTCCACCTTTCTGCTCAGAAACATGATAATTCCCATATATGTTATCCCTTCCTTTCCGGAAAAGGTAAAAAGGAGAACCAGAAAGTCATCCCTCGTCCAGAATCAAAGGGGGAAATTGTAGCACTCCTTTCCCCCAAACTGGCCATGGTCCCTGGGGATAATGGGATCTAGAACAGGGGCAGGGGATGTTGGGAACTCCGGTCCTAAACGTTTCGAAGTTTGGGAAAGACTGGCCGAAAGCGGTGGAACTAAGGACCCCGTCCCATTAAACAATTGCAGCACTACAATTCCATTTCAACGATCCTGGTTCCGTCCGATATTATTCTGGGATTTGCAGTTCAGGGAGAGGAATCTCAGGAATTCTCAGCCAGAGTGTTTTAGGGCCGCGCCAAACTACAGATCCCATCTCCTCTCATACCCTCCTGAGATCTAAAACAAGGAGCCTGGAGTACCATCTTCCAGAGAGTAATTTTAATAATTAAGTTAGTAATTAAGCTATTAAGCTTCCCGGGAGCAGCTCCAATGTTGGCTCCAACTACGGCGGATACCCCCAAAAGCAATGGGGTTTATTTAAGGGTTTTGACGATGGAGTAGGATTCTGGGAGGCTTGGGTTCAAATCCCAATGTGCAAAGGAGAGCACAGCCGTGTTTTGTACGTTAACGCTCTGCACGTGCTCAGAGGCCACGGGGGAAAAAATGGCCCATTGCTTTCTGTCCATCCAGGCGCCTTTTCCTTGTATTTCCACCTGACGCTCAGCTACGCCGGGCAGCTCTTGGACGAACTCTCCATCTTGTGGGGGTTGTCGATTTGCTATGCCTTCTGGTTCCCCGTGCGATACTTCCCAGGCTTTATCAAAAACAGGTAAGAACCCACCACAGGCCTAAAATCCTTCCGTTGTCCTCTACACTCCTTCTCAAAATGGCCGCAGGCCGAGCGGGGATTTGAACCCTGGTCTCCAGAGTCCCAAACCAGGCTGGCTCTAATAATAATAATAAGAAGAATGCCCCGGCATTTGAGCCTTGGACTGTGATTCTGGAGACCTGGGTCCGAGCCCCGACTTGGCCACAAAACCCACTGAGTGAGGCAAGTCACACTCTCTCAGCCTCAGGGGAAGGCAAGGGCATTTTTGGAGAAACGTGGTCAAGAAAACCCCATGCTAGGTTTGCCTTCAAGTCGCCGTAAGTCGGAAAAAGGCATGCAACCACAAAGCTTTCAAATCTGTATTTGGCCACGGAAACCCAGGGAGTGACCTTGGCCCAAGGCACACTCTCTCAGCCTCAAAGGAGAGGTTCACCTTAGGGTGGCCATAAATCGGAAGACACTTGACGGCATGCAACAACAAAGCTCTGTACCCAACCGACCCTCTTTTCCTTCCCCAGGGATCAGTTCATACGGATGGTGATCGTGGTGACCGTTGTGAGCACCTTGATGTCCTTCGTGAAGCCGGCCTTGAACGCCTACGCTCTCAACTGCATCGCCTTCCACCTCCTCTACTTGGTGGGCCAAGAACTGAGGAAGTAAGGAGAGGGAAAGATGGGATCCCCCAACGTTTCAGTAACCTTGGGCAGGTCACACTCTCTCAGCCTTAGGGGACGGACACAGTAACCCTCCTCTGGGCACGTCTTGCCAAGGAAACCCCAAGAGAGGGTCGCCGCAAGTCGGAAACGGCTTGAAGGCACACCACAACAACTAGCCCCCACAAATCCAGCTAGCCTTTCTTTTCTTTTGGCAACGATGATGACGGACTACCAGGTCTATCATCCTGCACTAACCCCATCGTCCACCCTCCTTCACCTTCCATCTCGATATTTTTGCATCGTTTAAGTAGACTCTGGTCTATTTGCGACTCACCTCCAAGTGACTGACCAGGATGGCGAAGGGATGATGGTTGCTCCACTCCTCATCCTCCGCCGGTCCACTGGACTGGTTCGGGGACGATGGGATGTCTCCTGGGGCCGCTGGCGTTGGTTTTTTGGGCACCAGCGGTGGGATCGCTAATAGGGTTTCTCAGAAGGGAAAGTCATCCGGATTTCTAGAATGAGCAGAGAACAGGAGTGTATATACTGAAACAGGCTATTCAATTATTATTATTAGTAGTAGCAGTAGTATAGTAGTACTTTGTATCCCACCTTTCTCCCAGTATAGGGGACTCGAGGTAGGTCTGGTGTACCTCCATTAGGGGCCATCTCTTGGGGGTCTTCTTGCATGGCCTGGGGCTGGATGACCTTTTTTGGTCCCTTCCAGCTCTATGATCCTATCATGACAACCCAGGACAAAGGAGTTTATCATATGACGGAATTTGGGGGTATAATGCGATGGCACTCCGAACACAATCATGGGGTTGCCTGTTATTGCGAACGTGTGTATCTCACGCAATTTCGGGCAAAGGGAAGTCATTCCGAACGCAATCATGGGGTTTCATGTAATTGCGTATTAAAGTATCTCACGCAATTTCGGGAAATGGGGGGGGGGGTCATTTTCAGGCGATGGGAGGTCATTCTGAATGTATTCCAAATGCAATTAGAATTCACGTAAATTCGCTAAACTAGCAAATTTATGTTAATTTGAATTGGCTCCATTCAAAATTGGGAGAAATTCCTCCCGTATGATAAACTCTATTGACTCAAGTCAATGCATCTATGCTGAAGGAATAATGTAATTTAACCAACTTTTACTGCCTTGGCACCGTGCGACAGAATACTTGGATTCGTAGTTGTGTGAGGGACCAGCATGCCTTGGCAGAAAAGTGTGCTGAAAGACCTTGCAAAACTACAAATCCCATAGGAGGGAGCGGCAGTGCTTGAAGTGGGGTCAAAGTGCATTCTTTCCGCAGTGTAGATGCGCCCCATATTCCTACACAGACAAAGGAGGCGGAGGGTTCAGGCTTGTGGCCGCAGCTTCGGTTGGCCTCGAACGTTACGCGGCAGGAAAAAGAGACTCAGGCTTACGAAGCTGCAGCCTTGACTGGTCCGAATGGGACGCCGTTTCCTTTCCGGGCTGACAGTTGTGCAGGAAAGACTCTGCACCTTTCAAGAAAAGCAAAAGGGGTTTCCGAAAAACGGGGCAATTTTCTGGAGAGCTGCATCTAGCACTCATAGAAAAGCTGCGCAGAGGACATTCCTGGGTGTCCCAAGGCTGTGAGATGGGAAAAGGGATGAGAAAAATGGGGATTCTGTTATCTTTCACATGGCACTTTGTGGATCACGAAAGGCTCTGACTGTCCTGACCTCCTCCTTTTCAGGTGCAAGAACCCCCGGGTCCACCGTCTCTCCGCTTGGCTGGTCATCTGGTGGCTCATTGCCATCAGCTGCTGGCTGGTCGACAAGTTCCTCTGCACTTTCTGCCAGAAAATCAACTTTTGCTACCTCCACAGTTTTTGGTAAGCGAGAGAAACCAAGCGTGGGAGGAAGAGACCCTAACTACGGCTGCATCCACACTGGAGGAATCACCCAGCGTGGCACCACTTTAACCCCCATCGCTCCATGCTATGGAATCCTGGGAACTGAATTTTGTTGTGGCCCCAGAGCTCTCTGCCAGAGGAGGCTCCATGTCTCCGAAAAAGACAGTCCCCAGAATGGCATTGCGTTGAGCTGGGGCAGTTAAAGTGGTGTCAAACTGGATCTGAACGAACAACGAAGAGCTGTTAGCTCTACAAAAGAGACAATGTAGGGCTCTTGTGAGTTCCGACGAAACATAATTTGGGGTAGCTTGGTTTTGAACGGGTTTTGAAAGCAAAGCCATTAGCTTTACAAAATAGCCGTCTTGGACGGAGACAAAAAGCCAACTGTGTTTGGACTCATCCGTGGTCAACATAGAGTGTCACGGCTCTCTGTATGACCAGAGTGACCATTACACGGTGTGCGCAATTGCCGTCCTCGGTGAGAAAGAAACCCAGGGCATGCTCGTTCTCATCGGCGTCTCTCTTTTCCGTCCCCCTCGCAGGCACGTTTTCATCAACGTGGCCATCTTCTACTGTGCCACGCTGGTCATGTACTTTGACGTTCTCTATGAGCTGCCAAACAGCGAGCCCCTCTTGACCTACTGGCCCAGCGAGACCAGTTTCTTCGCCCTGCCGTACGTCCTGGTCCAGAAAACACAGAAATGGTTCTAGCGGGGAGCCGCAAGGCACGAACGGGGGATATGCGCCCCGTCCGCACGTCGGTGCCCAGTCCTTCTAACCATCCACCGCTGGTTTACGAGAGACCGACCGTCGCTGCGATGGAGGAACGGGCCGCGATGGCTGCGGATAGAGACGTTTCACTTTGGCTTGGGTCACTTCTTGAAAGGTGGAGGTTCTTTGCAAGCCCGGTCTGTCCTGCTTCTGCATCCGACTCGTGACCCCCCCCCCCAAAAAAAACTATTTATTTATTTATTTTTTTACAAAGCTTTCATGGTTAAAAATACAACCAGCTCTCCGAATCCACTGATTTTTTTAAAAATAGACGGATTCAACCATCCACGGCTTGAAAATCCTAAATATATATACAAACGTTGATTTTGCCATTTTGTATAAGAGACACCATTTTATTATGCCATTGTGTTTAATGGGACTTGGGTTATCCACCGGTTTTGGTATCCGTGGAGGGTCCTGGCACCAAAACCAAGCAGATGCCAAGGGCCTGCTGAACCATCTTCCCACAACCTATCTTCCCCTTTAAAAAAACGACAATGTTTCGAACACAATTTCTTTCCAAATGTGAGTTACTGTATTTCAAAGCCTTGAATAGGGTCGGTGGGTGGGACATGGTTCAGAGACTGTCTGTGGCTCTGTTTGGATTTGCAAGATGGTCTGGGGAAGAAAAGGTTTGAGAACAATTTGCAGATATTAAAAGTTGCCCCAAAGACTTTTTGGCTGGCTAAGACAGTGGTTTCCAGAAACTGCCTGTTCATTTTCTCCAAGAAAAAGTGGGATGTCTAGTCCTCTCTTTTCTGGCAGAAAACCAACTGGTATTGATTCAGCAGCTTTGTCTTGTTATTTGCTGTTAACTTTCTGGAATAATTTGTGTTCAAGCATCAGATCTCTCTGCAAGGAGACTCTGCATTTCAAAAGCTGCCAGCTAAATCCCACATTCGCTTCAAGCCCAGATCTGTCCCGTTGATGCTGATAAGGACTCGCCCCCGTCGAAAACAGTTTTCGACACCTGACGCAGAGGAACACCTCCACATTTCACAAGAACGTTATTCATCCTTGCCTTTGTTGTCCTCCTTGCCTTCCAGAAGGCTCAATTAATATACATGGTTCATCCTCTCCTCTTTTATCCTTACAACAACCCTGCGAGGTAGAGGCCTAGTTGGGGGCAACGGGTAGAACTCGGACCTCGGATGTCCCAGGTCTTATAGGGTTTGACATTTGTTGGATCAATTTGACAGCGGAGTGTGCTTCCCACTACATTTGCCCCGATCGCATTTTTTCCCTATAAAATAACCCACTTGCAGTTCACATTCACGAATGAATCGGTTCAAAATGGACCCGCTCCAGCCGGCCAAAGGGCAAATTTAAATCAATTCCAATCCATATCTGGTTCACACTTGCACAGAATCGATTTATCCAAAAAGACACAGAAAACAGCAGCGTCAAAGAGACGCAGGTTAAATGGGTCTAGCTCATGGCCCCCCTTTCCAAATCAATTTGGAACCAGGATCATTTTAACCAGTTCAAATCGATTTACAATCCAGTTTAAAAGGTAGTGGGAATCAGGCCCAGGTTTCATATCTCAGATATGGCAACCCACTGGACAACTTAGGGGCAAGTCACACTCTCTCAGCCTAAGAGGAAGGCAACGGGAAACCTCCTCTGAAGTAATCTGCCCAAGAAAACCCTGGAAAGGTCTCCATCATCTGGAGACCACTTGAAGACACAGTAATGGAGCAAGGAGGGTGCAATGGTTGGACCAGGTCTCCATTTGGTGAGCTTTCAACACTCAGCCGTGGCAAGCCATTGGGTGACCTAGGACCAAGTCACACTCTCTCAGCCTAAGACAAAGGCAATGGCAAGCCTCTTCCGAAGGAATCCTGACCCGGAAATCTCACCAGAAGTGGAAGTCCCCTTGAAAGTCCATCATGACAACCGTGCCAAGGGAGAGCGGGAGCTAACGCTTCTCTCCTTCCACCAGAAGATGCTCAGAACTTTCCAGATGTCAGCCTCTGGAACCTTTTCCCGAGTAACCATCCAAACAGAACTCTGGCCTCTCCGTCCCTCGCGGCAACAGCCACCCTCCGGACACACATTCTCCGCAATGTGTGCTCCTCCTCCGGCCAAAGTGGCCCAGATGGCAAGCTTGCCCCTGGGCTTCCCAAAAAGATTATGCAGCAGTCCAAAATCTTTTACCCCCAGCATGAAGCGTACCCCCCGAGGACGATAGACCGACCCGATGCCCAGCCGAACCGACCCTTCCCGGCTTTCGTCCTTCCAGAAAACTTGGCCGCCGTCGGTAAGAGCTGCGGCGATGTTCCCCGCGGGTTGCGGCCAGCCGTATTCAAACGTCTTGGATACGTCCCTGGGTTTAGACATCCCTGCAGGCCGGGGGATGCTGGGAGTTAGAGTCCAGAGGGAAATGACATTTAAGTGGAAATTTGTGGGCAAGACCATTGTGTTGGCAAGTTGCATGCAAACGCCACCGTTCTCTCAATCTGGTTGTTATTGCAAAGATGCGTGGCTCGCTCCAAATCACAGAGGGGTTGCCACGTGTCTCCAAATAAAACCCTTCTTACATTAAATTATTTTCCGTAAAAAGTCCCAGTAGGTGGGTGAGGCTGCACATAGTTTATGTCTCCTTTTCCCGTTGCAAATATGACTCGATAACCATGGGAAAGAGCATGGGAAAAGGTGCACAAACACATGTCTTTTCTGAGACACAACAGATAAAACTAGACAAGCCCTCTGAAGTTTTGCAAAGGAATTGCCACCAAAAACCAGGCATGCCTCCGTTCACAAAGCCTCCAACAGCGATCTTCTTGTTTTTTACAAGGTCATTTTATGTCTTCCTTGTCCTCTTTCTAGCTGGAGTTTTTTCCAGCAGCATTGGCATTGGGAGATGGTAAGGAGGATAGGAGGAACAAAAAACAAAACAACACAACAACAAAAACCCTTTAAAATGCATTTTGGAAGATGTCTCCAAGTGGCCTCTTAAAAAGGTTTTCTTTGCTCGTGCAAGGCTTACCTGCCCCGGTTTTTCTCACATTTCCAGAATGCCAGTTTTGGATAAAAATTTTGCTGAAACCCGTCGACCTGCTCTCCTTTTTGGAGGAAACTCTCCCTATTCTTTCCGCGTCATTTTTGCCTCTAGCACCAAATTAATCTCTTGAAAAACTAAGGAACTCACTGACTTTGTTAGATCAGAGTGACGAATGTTAAATTAACGGCAAGAATTCAAAGAGAAGGCAAAGGAGAACAATTTGGAGAAAGCACCAAAACTGCTGTGGGTATCCTTTGCAACATGGATTTGGACGTGCAAAGATCCCCCAGGACCAGACAGTTCGGGGTGGAAAATTATTTAATTTTGAAGTCTGGTGTCTATCCTTACTTCCTTCCCAATGCTAGGAACATATCTCACCTTGGAAAGCCATACCCTTCAAGGAATGTGAAGGAAATGCAGAGACCATGCAACCATGCATGGTAAAATGTTCACAAGAAGGATGGGCGTGCATGGAAAATACCCCAAAAGTGGCCTTAGGTAGAGAGGGAAAGAGGTAGAAAATGTATAGACTGGTGCAAAATACAAAAATAAACATGGGTCAAGCATTCAAAGATATATAGCCGTTGTGTTAGTCTGTAGAATCAGTATCCAGGGAGATTTTGTAGCATCTTTTGAGACAAACCGAAGGAAAGAACTTGGCAGCATGACCTTTCCTAGGACCTTAAAAGACGGGAGGAATTTCTCTTTATTGTTAATGGAGCCAATTCGAATTCATGTAAACTCGCTAGTTTAGCGAATTTACGTGAAATCTGATTGCGTTCGGAATGCGTTCCGAAAGACTTCCCATTACCCGAAAATGACCCATTGCCCGAAATTGCGTGAGATGCTTTAATACGAAATAACGTAAAACCCACGATTGCGTTCGGAATGACTTCCCTTTTGCCCGAAATTGCGTGAGATACTTTAATACGCAATTATGTGAAACCCCATGATTGCGTTCGGATCTCCGTTAGATTATACTTCCAATTTCCAACGTCTGATAAGGTCCCTAGACTTCAGTCTCCTTCCAGATGCACCTGAGGAAGTAGATGTTAAGTTTACAAAAGCTCATGCTGCCAATGCCTTTCTCAAAGTTAGTCTGAAAGGTGCTAGAAGACCTCTCTACATATAAGAATGTGCGCATCGGGGCAGGGAGGGCTATGTCAAAAACAACCCCATGTGAGGAGGGCAAGGAGGCCAAGTGGTTACAGCTAGATTTGGAGTTACAGTGAGGAGCGATGGGAGTTGCAGTTGAGCCACCCATCATCCCCAATAAGGCCGGCTCAAGACCCAAAAGACACAAAAGACTGCGCAATCCGCGGAAAGAGAGTGAACGTTCTTCTCTTCGTGTTGCAGGGGTGCCCAACCTGTTCCATCCCCCAAACCAAGAGAAAGAGATTTTCGGGACGCCCCCCGCAGGTAACGCTCGTGCGGTGCGTAGAAGAGAAGCCAGCGAGGCAAAGGGGGAGGCGGGAACGGACGGAGAGTCCGAACTCGGAACAGGAGGTGGGCTGCGGGGTGGGTTGGTCCAAAAAGGAACAGGGAGGAAACCAACACTGCTTGCCTTTCGGACCAAAGACATCTCTCTCCTTCCCATCTCTACACCTGTCCAGTCTCCTCCGGCTGTTTACCTGATCACCATCCACCATACGAATCCAATGATCCACCTAATAATCTATTTATTTTTGCTTTTCCCCTCGATCCATCGCGCCCGTCTGAGGATCCCTTGGCTTCATGCGCACCGCAGCATGAATGCAGTTTGATGCTGACTTTTCTTAGCTGAGCTTTGTGCATTCAAATCAGGACTATGCAAGAGGTCAAGGCTAAGAAGAACTTTGGCTCCATCCACGCTGGAGAAATAACCCGGTTCGGCACCGCTTTAGGTGCCCCGGCTCAAGGCTCTGGAATTCTGGGAGTTGGAGTTTGTTGTGGGCCCGGAGCGTACGCTCCGGGCCCACAACAAACTCCAACTCCCAGAATTCCAGAGCCTTGAGCCAGGGCACCTAAAGCGGTGCCGAACTGGGTCATTTCTCCAGCATGGATACATCTTTTGAAACCCAAAGCGCAAGCAAAGCCGCATCTAAGCATCCAAACAATGCGAAGTCAAAGGCTTTCAAGGCCAGAATCCATAGTTTTTCATGGATTTTTCAGGCCACGTTCTGGAAGAGATTATATCCACGTTGCAAAAGGATACCCGCTTTCTCCAAATTCTTCTTTTTAGAGCTTTTTTGTGGGTTTTTTCCAGGCTATGTGGCCGCGTTCTGGGAGAGTTTATTCCTGACGTTTCGCCAGCGTCGTTCTCTGAAGATGCCAGCCACAGACGCTGGCAAAACATCCAGAACAAGGCCTCGTAGCCCGAAAACCCCAAACAAAAAGATCAGTCTGGAGAAAGCACCAAAACTGTTGCCGGTATCCTTTGCGACGTGGGTTTAGATGTGGAAATGATGCTTTAAACAGTCGCTCTCATTTAAGTTGTGTAGCTGCAGAATGTGCTTGAATTGCGTGGCCTTTCGGCGGTCCCTTCCGACCGTAGGTCCATTTACTCCTGCGTTCCTCCTGACTCCTTTTCTCCTCTTTCCAGGCTTCCACATGGCTCCCTGCGGGTGCTTTTTCGACCCCAGGATCTACCGCATCGAGTGGGCCACGGCCAACTTCGTCCAGCCCTCCGTCTACAAACTCTCCGGTGGGACGGTCCCACAGAACACGTACCTTCTGGACAGTCAGAAATATGTCCCCTACCACCCGGCCTACCAATCCGTGGCCAACGCCAACGCCTCCCCTTACGTTTTGCCTTTCTTCAAGCCCGAGGGGCCTCCGGCCGCCGCCGCCCCGAACCTGACGGACCCTGCAAGCGGCCTCCTGGGCCCCGCTGCCCACCTCTCCCCTTTCGTGGACCCCCCTCGCCTCCACCAGGCCGAGGGCCTCGGGCAAAGCGAAGGCCACAAGCCCTCGGCCACCTTCCCCGGACCAAGTCTGGTCCAGGCCGGAGGGGCCTACGAATCTCTGGAGCCCGGCCAGGATCCGTCCTTCCAAGTCTTCCAAGGTTTCTCCATAGAGGAAGACAGGGAGCTCAAAGAAGACCCCACAGCGCTAGATTTTTCCGAGAGGAATGTGCCGGTGCCAAAGAACCACCTCCTGGACGAAGGAAGCGCGCTTGGGCCGCCGTATGGCCAGGCCGCGGCAGAAGCAGAGACGTGCCCAGAAGCGGCGTCCATCGTTCCGGAAGACCAGGACGATTCCTTCGACCTTCCCGACAAGGTCCTTTTGGAAGTGGCCATGAAGCTCTTCGACTGTTCCCCGGTGAACTCGGACACGGAGACGTCCCTCGACGGCTTCAGCCGCCGGCCTCCGGAAGACGGCCGCCTCTCGGGCGAAGACTCCTCGAGCGACATCCGTTCCCTCAACCTGCCGGACGAACTCTTGTCTTTCGACTACAGCGTGCCGGAAATCCTCAGCGCCGTCACGAGCCTGGATTACCTCTACGACGTGAACGCTTTCGGGGAGGAATCGCCCTGGGAGAGCCGCCCGTCCTCCGCTCAGCCTTCGCTCAAGAACCCAGAGTCCCATCCGGAGCCCCAGGAGAAAACCGCCAGCAAAGCCCCGTCCGGCAAAGCCAAACCGGGGCTCGCCCTGAGCGGCAACGGGGAATGCCCCGAACCAGAGCTGGCCTTGCGGGTGGCCTGAGAAGCGGGTCGGATGGTGGAGCCCTTGGCCAAAGGGCAGGGCTGGCCAGACCCTGCCATTCTGTGTATTAAAAACCCAGACAACACGTGTGCTTTTTACATCCTTGAACTGTCCTTCTGTCTGGTAGAATTCAAAGACAGAGCCGTCTCAGTCTGCAGAATCAGTCCGCAGAGAGGTCTGGCAGCAACTTTGAGGCTCCCTGAAAGAAAGAAGTTGGCAGCAGCAGCAGCTTTCCTAGGCTTAAGTCTACTTCCTCAGGTGCATTTGGGGCGTCTGAGGAATGCATCTGAGGAAACAGACCTAGTCTAGGAAAGCGCAGGCTGCCAACTTCTTTCTTTGAGTGAGTCTCAAAGGTGCTGCAAGATCTCTCTAAATCATAATAATACCAAATGCAACTGAGGAAGTAGCTCATGTTGCCAACTTCTTTCTTTCACTGAGTCTCAAAGGTGCTACAAGATCTCTCTAAATAATAATAATAATAGTACCAAATGCATTTGAAGAAGTAGACTGAAGTCTAGGAAAGCTCAAGCTGCCAAATTCTTTCTTTCAGTTAATCTCAAAGGTGCTACAAGATCTCTCTCTATATTATTATTATTATTATTATTGCGTCCAAATGCATCTGAGGAAGTAGACTGAAGTCTAGGAAAGCTCTTGCTGCCAAATTCTTTCTTTCACCGAGTCTCAAAGGTGCTGCAAGATCTCTCTAAATAATAATAATAATAATAATAATAATAATACCAAACACCAAGAAAGTTGGGGAGCAGGGCAGAAGGAGGGAAGCGAAGGCCCGAATTGGGTATAGGAGTCACGTATCCCTTCGGATGTGGCTGGACTGCAATATCCATCAGCCCCTGGACAAGCATAGAACCAGGGTTGAGGAGTGCTGGGTGTTGCAATCCATTAACATCAGAGACGGGGGACATTATGTGCATCTTTAGAGTCTTTCCCTTCCTAAAGCTGTCCTCAAGCAAAGAATGGAGAGTGTATATTGATTATTGTATTGATTATTGCCATGCCCTGGATGGCCAGCAGAGGGAGACAGTGACTCAAGGTTGGGAAATGCCAAAAATTCCAAAGTAAAAAGAAAATTGCATTTAAGAGGAAGACTAATCAGAGCTAGGTTAAGGGGAGGAAGTATATTATATATTATTACATTAAGCACCCTTTTTAGGTCCTAAGGATTTGGAAGAGGGGGGGATCCATCTATCCATAGATGCCTTGCCTTTTTCCCAGTTGCAAAAGTTGCAAAACACAGAAAATTGCAATGGAAACACATGGAGGCTGTGTTCACACTGGAGAAATAAACCGGTTTAATTGCCATGGCTCAATGCTGTGAAATTCTGGGAATTGTAGTTTGTTGTGGGGCCCAGAGCGGAGCGGAGCTCCGCTCTGGACCCCCACAACAAACTACAATTCCCAGAATTTCACAGCATTGAGCCATGGCATTTAAACCGGTTTATTTCTCCAGTGTGAACACAGCCGGAGTTAAGAGCAAACAAAAGCTGAGATTAAAAAAGGAACAACAGGCTCAAAAGCATTTAAACTCTAAAGGCTCCAAACACTGTTTGGGCAAGGATCAAAACTTGCCGGAACAGAAAAGTCTCCATCCGATGCCAAAAGGACAGCAAAGAAGAAGCCAGAGGGATTCGGATCCTATTCTTCCTTGATCCCTTATCCTTCATTTATTTAAAGACAAGGGGTTTCTGCCATACCTTTCCTTGGAGAGCAAAGAGGATGGCTTTCCCTCTTCCTTCGGCTGTTCAATGACCAACAGCTGCTGAAATCCCCTTTTTTAAAGCCACGAATTAAAGGCACAGGAGCAGATACAGAAACCATCAGCACCGATATATATAAATATAAATATATATCAATATCAATATATGCCTATCTCTCACCCAGAAATGTAACTAAAAGCAGAAGGAGGTGAAATGAAGGCACCGTCTCCCCAAAAAGACTTCTGCAAAAATGACATTATATCCTTCTCTCCCCCAAATTTCTTGCATTGCAGGAATGTAAAATTTCAACGTAAGCATTTCAAAACAGGATTTAAAAACAGGCAAACATTGCAAACTGGAGAGTTCAGGATGCGATTTACTACTCTCTGCAAGGCTAGACATTTGGAGGACGATGGGAGATTTCATTTGCAGGGGACTAAATTGTTATTTGAAAGGAAAAAGCCTTCCTTTACCCCTGCCACGTCCTTCAATAAGCTCCAGTTGGGGATGGTGGCTCTCTATCCTCAGAACAGCCCTGCGAGGTAGGCCAGTCTGAACATGACAAAGAGAGACAGAGGCGGCAAAAACAAAGCAGCTTGGTACAACTTTGGGGTTTTTAGTTTGTTGCGACACCAAAGCTCAGCATCTCCCAAAACTGCAAATCCCAGGATTCCATAGCATGGAGCCGTGGCAGCTAAAGCGGTGTCAAACTGGATTATTTCTGCAGTGCAGACGCAGCCAGAGAAAAGCCAGTGAACTTTAATGGCTCAGTGGGGATTGAATTTTTCCAGTGTTGTCACCATTCAACCAGAGTAGCTTCCTCTTGAATACGGGGACCTGAGCAGGAAAGGCACTCTGCACATGCTCCGGGGCACCCTTTTCTCTGCTGGCTGCTGGTGCTCTCTGCATCCCAGACGATGAAAATTAAAATAAAAGCAGGAGGCTGGGACCTTTCTTCTCTCTTTTGCACCAGGCTTTGTAATCATTTTTGGCTTTACGGAGCAGAGCAACAAACTCCAACTCCCAGAACTCCACAGCATTCAGGCAGGGCACTTAAAGCGGTGCCAAACCGGGTTCTCTCTCCAGTGTGGATGCACCCTTTGATTGCCCCTTTTTGTTGTGATGACCGTTTGCCCGTATCCGGCGGCAGAAACCTTTGCGCACCCCAAATGCGGAAATCGCAGGAAAGCAAGGACCAGCCAGGGCTTTTAACACAGTGTCGGTTTATTTGGCAATTTGGGGGATAGAGAAAAGGGCCGTACACCCCCCCCCCCAAACATCTCCCCACATAAAGACGCATTAACTTGAGAGGAGCCAGGTCTATGGGGAGACAGGGGGGGGCACGCATCACAGTGGTGTTGTCCAGGGAAACCTGGGGGGAAAAGGCCTCATTTTGGGGAGCGTTTTGGGGGGAGGACGGCGGGAAGCCCCTCTCCCCACCATGACCCCCCTCACCCCCTTTCCAAACAGTCCTGCGGTCTGTCCAGCCAACCGGTTAAGGCTTTGCATGAAAGAACGAGAGGCAAAAACGGCACCGAGAAGAGTCCGTTGGCATCCTTGCGTCGGCCGCCGAGCGTCCCGATCCACCCGCGCGGCTTCTTCGGCCCCTTCTGCGAAGAGAAAGGCGCGCCGGGAGGAAGCGAGGAGCCGCTCGCGATGCCAGAATGAGCTTTGGAAATAATGTCTGTCCAGCCAAAAAAAATAATAAGGCACCTCGCGGTCCTAGATCTCCTGCAACGAGGGTCCCGGGTCGCTGCGTTCGCGCTTCACGAGGGGCTCGCCGGCGGCGCACCGGGGATCGCCCTCCCCATCGCTCCCCTGTTCGCTGATGTCGTCTGCGGGAAAGAGGAGGACGAAACAAACCGGTCAGCCCCAAATGGTCACAGCCCCCCAAGAAACGGTCTCGTTTTTTTAGTCTGGATTTCATCCGTCCATCGCTGGACGGCGGTGATGTAAAGGACATTCGTTAAAATTCGATAAATATCTGTTATTTGATGGTTTTGAAAGCTTTTTAAAGAGGAGAAATTACGATCCAGGAAATGGACGGCCAGGGTTTGAGTATTTTGCATAAGCGAATCTCCCATTCAGATTGGGTTTTGCTAGCAGAGGAATGTTCTTTAAACTTCTGCCAAACTTCCTTTTGACATGCGAATTGAGTTTGAAATGCCAGGGAATTAGTGTAAATGTTTGCTTCCCTTGTCTTTTATTTTCATTTGAAAAATACTTCTGGACAAGGAAAGGAAAAAATAACCTTTTGAAAATGGGACTTTTGGGGGGGGGGGGGGAATTTAAATTCACATCTAGTTCTCAATAGATGAGAACAAAAAAACTGGTTTGTCACAATACTAAGTGAATGGTACCTTAACCCTCAAAGAAACTCCATCAATTTAGCGGTTTTATCCTCCCTCCCTTCCCATGACTTTTCCATAATTGTTTGGTGGGAATGATGGAGAGGGTGCCTTTTAAAGTTCGGACTAAAATCCAGAACGGATCTCCAAACTGAGGGACCTCCCTCCCCGCCGTCCATCCATTCCTCCCCATAATCCCAAAAAAGAGGAAAGGGGAGAGAGGAACAAATACCTTTCTCCAGGAGAGCGGGAGACAAAGACGCAAGATCACTGAACTGGAAAAGAACCGAGAAAACAAGCCATTTGGCAACAAAGGAAATCGAATCTTCAGCTATTCTGCCCTTGCTTTTGAACAGAAATAATTTTACTTCATTTTCAAATGGGATATTTCGACATATCTTCACCCCAGGATTGACCAGGTGCCCAATATTTGCACAACATCCCAGAAAATTATATGCAGGTTCCTATATTTAAAATGTGCTTCAAAGAACCGCTTCTGACTTGAGTTTTTTAAAAACAATTAAACAAAACTTTTCTTGTTTTTCGGTATATAATTTGGTTTTAAATAAATACGTTTGGGGTGCGGTAGACTTGCTCCCCCACTTATTAAACCCCCACTTATTAAAAAAACCACCCAGAAGGTCCCAAATTTTGTCCCTGTTATTTCTGGCTTCATTTTGGAGATTCAGACAGAGTTTGGTTATTCCGACATATTTTCAATCAGCTCTTGATACCATTAAAGACTCCCCGGGTCAGTTTATTTTTGTCCACTAGAAAATCTGGAAGAACAGGAACAAAACCCGGGACTTTTCAATCAGTTGGGATGCGCCTCCCAAAACGTTTCGGAAAACCGAAAGTGGACTTGTGACTACTTTCTGTTTTGTTTTGGGGGGGAGGAGATGTGGGCTACGGCAGATCCCCAGAAAGCAGGAAACCGGGTGACCGAACCCATGGAGTCTGCCCTTCGAAACGCCCTCCCTGCGCAGTGGGACCCCCCTGCCATCCAGCCGAGTGGCACCATCCCTCTACAGTGGCCCGGAAGACCCTCCAAGCCGACTTGGGACGGGTGGGTTTCTTGCTTCTCACCTCTCCCATCACGGCGATGGGGGTCTCCCCCGTGGCCTGGGCCACGCGATGCTCCACCAGGTAGAACATGTACTCGTCGTACAGGAGGCGGATGAGGTGGAAGGAGCCAAAGCTGGCCGCGCTCCGGAGGGTCAAGTCGCGGATCACCATGGAGCTGCCGGGAGAGGAGGAGAACATGGGAAACGTTGCGGGACGGGGGCTTCGAAAGAAACCGGAGGGGGTTGCCTTTGGGCAGCCCTGAGGATTTCTTTTTTAAACATTTAAAGAGTCTCTGTTATCTGACATAAACGGGTGGGCTGATAGGTAGCCGAAAATGTTGGATAATCCAGAGGGTCCACTAAAAGTGGAATCAGTATGACTTGCAAACATATTGAAGTTTTATTGCAGTAACAGTAAATGTAAATGTAAAGAAATCACTGATCCGTCTAATTATAACATTGTATGTACAGCACTGTGTAAATTTACAGCACCATTTAAATAATAATAATAATAATAATAATAATAATAATAATAATAAGCAACATTGTGATGTATGGTATAAACCGTTCAGTCCTCTGAAAATTTAAAGAAATCACAGAAAATTTAAAGAAACCACAGCAGCCGCAATGTTGGATAATCGGGAATGTTGGATAACCGAAGGATGGATAACCGAGACTCTGCTGTTATTCAAATGTGCAAGCTGCTCTGAGAGCATTTCTAAAGAGCAGGGTATAGATCCATTTACTTAAATGACGATTTTGGCACAAGCATTTATTGCTCAGAGTCAGAAGTTAAACCGGTCAAGGGGTCCGAGTTAATGGCGAGGAAGGATCAGGACTTCCCTGGGACAACCCCAATGAATGCCATCAATCTATGTGTTGCCATGTGCCTTCAAGCCGACTCTGACTTGAGCCGTCTTCCATCGGTCGCGTAAATGGGATCCCAGTTCAGCCAGCCATTTGGGGGGATTGGATCACCGGCCAGGAATAGTCTGGTACAATTAGCTTTTTAGGGGAGTCCTCTGCTGCTTACCACCCACTTCATCCGTTCACCACCAACAACGTGGGAACATAGGCGGGCGTTCAGCACCGGAAGGATCCCCGGGGAGGACTGGAGGGTCCCCCGGCTCCGTCGCGGAGGAGAGGGGACGGCGGTGAGGGTTACCTGTAGAAGGACCACTTCAGGAGGAACTGCCGGGCGGCCTTCGGGAAGCCCTCCCCGCCTTCGTGCTGCTTCAGGACCTGGGTGACCACATTGTCCAGCCAGCTGGCCCACTGGTCCAGGGAGCTCTGCTGCTGCAGGGTCAGCTTGAAATCCTGCTCCAGCTTCTGCACCAGGCCCTCCTCGCATTGGCAGACCCAGGAGGCTTGCTCCTGTCCCGGGGAGAAACGACAGGGCGGCTGCTCTCGCTTTCCCCGAAACCTCTCCGGGGCCGCTTCGGACCCCGTTGGACCACCCCCAGAACACCCTCCTTTGGGGGCACCCCAATATTTGCTGTCGTTGTGTTGCTGCGTGCCTTGCTGCAGTTTCCAACTTGGGGTGACCCAAAAGCAAACCTCTCGTGGGGTTTTCTTGGCAAGTTTCTTCAGAGGAGGTTTGCCATGGGCGAATGCCCATGGCAAACCTCCTCTGAAGAAACTTGCCAAGAAAACCCCACGAGAGGTTTGCTTTTGGGTCGCCCCAAGTTGGAAACAACACACAAGGCACACAACAACAGGCTGAGCGCATGTGACTATATGGCGGGTTTCTTGGGTCGAGCATGGACTCGAACCTTGGTCTCCAGAGCCACGATTGGACACTCGGACTGTACGCCACGCTCTAGCCTCCCACCATTGCCCAGCTGGCTCTGGGGTCCGCGTTGCCACAATTGTGCTTTGGACTGTTGTCGTTGGGGAGGATGGTGGTTTTGCAAGGCGACTGTTCCCGACTCACCTGGACGTTGGCGAAGTCCACCCGGTTGAGGTCGCTCAGCATCTGGTTGATCTGGGAGGTGTTCTGGAGGACGGCCCGCGCCGCCTGAGCCAGGTGGTTGAGAGAGGTGTACCGGCGCAGGGTCTGGGCAAAGGCGCCCACCACACCCACCTAAAAAAGGAAGGAGAGAAGGGTAAGAAACACATGTCCCCCCAAAAAAATAAACCCATTTCCACTATTGCTATTGCTCTGAAGGGCTGACCATTCCCCAGCCAAGCCTGCCCCTGTTTTGAGGTCTTCTGGGGCATCCTTCTCGTACCTCTGGTGGGAACATGGCCTTCCCAATAATAATAATAATAATAATAATAATAATAATAATAATAACAACAACAACAACAACAACACTTTATTTATATACCGCCCTTCCAACGATTGCCCCCAAACTCTGGGACTCCCGTCCTAGAGACCGACCCCTTCCTTGCTACCCTTCCAAGGGCAAATGGAGACTTTTTCATTTAGATGGTCTGTTGACTCAGATGGGAAAGGACTTGAAGAATGTGCAGTGCGTATTTATTGTTCTTTCTTTTTAACAGCCCTGCATTTAAAGTGCTTTTTGCTGAAAGGTTAGTAATGTTTTTCACTTTTGGATAGTCTGAATTTTTAAAAAATTGTTATCTGTTCATAATTTTTTAAGTCGCTTTCAGTCCCAAACTGGGGGGGAAGCCAATAAATTAATATCAACCACCACGTCCCTACATGCTTCCGAGGAAGTAGGCTTAGGTCTCCCAAAGCTCATGCTGCCAACTTCGTCCATTCAGTGAGTCCCTTTGCATGCTGCTTTTCCAAACTAACACGGCTGACCCTTTGGTTTCATGTTCCTATGGCTCTGAGGATGATGGGAACAAAAGTCCAATGTATTTGGAGCTGGAAAGGCTAAAAGGGAAAGAGCTTTGGGTGCCCTCTCCAAGGGTAAGTATCCAACCCTGGATTTCAAAAATATATTGCGGTTCCATGAGGAGGGACTTCTGGCAAGGGATGGGCTGCATCTCACACCAGTTGGCAAAAACATTTTTGCCAAAAGTCTCAAAAATCTGATCAGGAGGGCTTTAAACTGAGTTATATGGGGGAGGGAGACATTATTTTGGAAGGCAAAAGGGCTGGAGAAAATAATCAAACTGACATAGAGGGAACAAGGCAAACAGTGCAAGGACCCAACAGTGGGAAGCAAAAAAATTTGCACAGGCAGCAAGTAAAGGGAACACATGTTCTTAGATGTCTCTACACTAATGCACAGAGTATGGGAAATAAACAGGATGAACTCGAACTCCTAGCACAACAGAGCAAATATGATATAATAGGCATCACTGAAACCTGGTGGGATGAGTCTCATGACTGGAATGTAGAAATAGAGGGATATAACCTTTTTAAGAGAAACAGGCCAAACAGGAAAGGAGGAGGAATAGCATTATATGTCAGGGATATTTACACCAGTGAAGAGATCCAGGAAGTCAATACTGGAAGCCAGGTGGAGAGCATCTGGATAAACATTAAAGGAGAGGGAAACAACAGGGATGTTACTGTGGGAGTCTACTACAGACCCCCGACTCAGGCAGAGGAATTGGATGATGCCTTTCTAGAACAATGACCACACAATCAGGAAGGAGAGATGTAGTAGTGATGGGGGACTTCAACTATCCGGATATTTGCTGGAAGTCAAACTCAGCCAAATCCTCAAGGTCTAGCAAATTCCTCACTTGCCTGGAAGACAATTTCATTGTCCAAAAGGTGGAAGAGACAACAAGGGGATCAACTATTTTAGATCTGATCTTAACCAACAGGGATGACCTAGTCAATGGGGTGCAAGTGGTTGGATCCTTAGGGGGAAGTGACCATGTTCTCCTGGAGTTTGTTATACAGCAGAAAGGGGAAGCCAGGCATAGTCAGACACGCATTCTAGACTTTAGGAGAGCTGATTTCAATAAACTTAGAGAAATACTGGGGGAGATCCCATGGTCAAGAAAACTAAAAGAGAAGGGAGTTCAAGACGGATGGGAGTTTCTCAAAAAGGAGATACTGAAGGCGCAATTTCAAACAGTTCCAATGAGGAAGAAAAAT
Organism: Urosaurus nigricauda; assembly: GCA_034509955.1. Classification (NCBI taxonomy): domain Eukaryota; kingdom Metazoa; phylum Chordata; class Lepidosauria; order Squamata; family Phrynosomatidae; genus Urosaurus; species Urosaurus nigricauda. The sequence continues at coordinate 34,853,821 of JAOEGL010000007.1, read as the reverse complement.
GGGAGGTGTCTCAAGAAGCCAGGATGGATGACTAAGGAACTTTCAACTGAGATAAGCCTTAAACAGAACATGTATAAGAAATGGAAAAATGGAGAAATCACGAAAGAGGAATTCAAACAAATAGCCAGCACATGTAGGGGTAAAGTCAGAAAAGCTAAAGCACAGAATGAACTCAGGCTGGCTAGAGAGGTTAAGAACAACAAAAAGGGCTTTTTTGGGTATGTCCGAAGCAAAAGGAAGAAGAAGGAAACAGTAGGGCCACTGCGTGCAGAAGATGGCAAAATGCTCAAAGATGACAAAGAAAAGGCAGAATTACTCAACACCTTCTTTGCTTCAGTCTTCTCAGAAAAGGCAAAGGGTGGTCAACCTAAGGATAATGGAGCAGAAGACAGAATAGGGGAATCTCAGCACAGAATAAGTAAAGAGATAGTACAGGAATACCTGGTTAACCTAAATGAATATAAATCTCCAGGACCAGATGAACTACATCCTAGAGTATTAAAAGAACTGGCGAATGTAATATCGGAACCATTGGCAATAATCTTTGAGAACTCCTGGAGAACAGGAGAAGTCCCAGCAGACTGGAGGAGGGCAAACGTTGTGCCCATCTTCAAAAAGGGGAAAAAAGAGGATCCCAACAATTATCGTCCAGTTAGTCTGACATCAATTCCAGGAAAGATTCTAGAGCAGATCATTAAGCAGAGAGTCTGTGAACATTTAGAGGCCAATGCCATAATCACAAAAAGCCAACATGGGTTTCAGAGAAACAAGTCTTGCCAGACAAATCTGATCTCTTTTTTTGATAAAATTACCAGTTTGGTAGATGAAGGGAATGCTGTGGATATAGTATATCTTGATTTCAGTAAGGCCTTTGACAAGGTTCCCCATGACATTCTTGCAAACAAGCTCGTAAAATGTGGGCTAGACAAGGTAACCATTACATGGATTTGTAACGGGTTGACTGACCGAACTCAAAGGGTGCTCAACAATGGCTCCCTTTCATCCTGGAAAGAAGTGACCAGTGGGGTCCCACAGGGTTCTGTCCTGGGCCCAGTGCTATTCAACATCTTTATTAATGACTTGGATGACAGAATTGGGGGCATACTTATCAAATTTGCAGATGACACCAAATTAGGAGGAGTAGCCAATACTCCAGAAGACAGGATTGAAATTCAGAATGACCTGAATAGACTAGAAAGCTGGGCCAACGCTAACAAAATGAAATTCAATGCGGAGAAATGTAAGGTTCTGCACTTAGGGCGGAAAAATGAAATGCACAGATATAGGATGGGGGACATCTGGCTGAATGAAACTATGTGTGAAAGGGATCTAGGAGTCCAAGTAGACCATAAGTTGAACATGAGTCAGCAGTGTGATGCAGCAGCTAAAAAGGCCAATGCTATTTTAGGTTGCATCAATAGAAGTATAGTGTCTAGATCAAAGGAAGTAATAGTGCCACTCTATTCTGCTTTGGTGAGGCCCCACCTGGAATACTGTGTCCAGTTCTGGGCACCACAATTCAAAAAGGATGTGGAGAAACTGGAGCGGGTCCAAAGGAGGGCAACTAAGATGGTGAAGGGTCTGGAAACCATGCCCTATGAGGAACGACTTAGAGAGCTGGGGATGTTTAGCCTGGAGAAGAGAAGGTTAAGAGGTGATATGATAGCCCTGTTCAAATATTTGAAGGGATGTCATATTGAGGAGGGAGCAGGCTTGTTTTCTGCTGCTCCAGAGACCAGAACGCGGAGCAATGGATGCAAGCTGCAGGAAAAGAGATTCCACCTCAACATTAGGAGGAACTTCCTGACAGTAAGGGCTGTTCGACGGTGGAACACACTCCCTCGGAGTGTGGTAGAGTCTCCATCCTTGGAGGTCTTTAAGCAGAGGCTGGATAGCCATCTGTCGGGGATGCTTTGACTGGGAGTTCCTGCATGGCAGGGGGTTGGACTGGATGGCCCTTGTGGTCTCTTCCAACTCTATGATTCTATGATTCTATGATATATTTCAGTGTTTAAAAATAGTGAATCATAGAATCATAGAATCATAGAGTTGGAAGAGACCCCAAGAATGGCCATCCAGTCCAACCCCCTGCCATGCAGGAACTCCCAATCAAAGCATCCCCATTGACAGATGGCCATCCAGCCTCTGCTTAAAGACCTCCAAGGACGGAGACTCCACTACACTCCAGAGTTTAGTGCCAGGGTTTCCGTCTCACCCGTGGTCCCACCGCCTCCAGATTCTCGAATGGAAAATGGAAGAGGCCAAAGGAATGATTTCTTTCCAAATGAAGACCGTGCTTCCGTGCCTTACCTTCGTCTGGATGATCTGCTGCGGGAAGTCGCTCATGGCATTCACCAGCCAGCCTTCCAAACTCTTGGCGAAGTTGCGGATGGCCTGCGTCAGCGTACCTGCCAAGGAAGGAAGAGATGGCCGATGAAAAGGCAGAGGGGAACGTGTGCGTAAGGGTTGAAAACTATTAGCCGTACCCTCCGACGAAAGCCAGCCTTTAAAAACCCCAAGGAGCTCTTCTTAATGGACCCTCTCACATGCTTTCCAACTCTCCTGATCCGGCACGGCTGGTCCAGATTAATTCTCTGTCTTCCCACTTATTCATCCACTTTTAAAATGTCCCAGTATATCTCTCCTCTTTCCATTTCCCCCCTTGATCCTCAGCCAGGGTGGGGTAGTGTTGGACTATGAATCCGGAGACCAGGGTTCGAATCCCTGCCTGGCCATGGAAACCTTGGGAGACCTTGGACAAATCACACTTTCATGGCCTCAGGGGGAAGCCTAGAAAAACTCTCTCTGGAGAAATAATGCTAATAAAACCCTATGATAGGTTCCCCTTAGGGTTGGGAGTGAATCCGAGGCTGCATCCATGCCGGAGAAATAAATAGCGTTTCATTTTTGTATTTTAATTCTCGACGACTGCACAGACGCTATAATGGGGCAAACAGCAACCCAAGAACAGGACGAGCAGAAAATAGGTGCTTCTGACATAGGAACGATAAAAAATACTACGCGTTTTCTCTGCGAGAAACAGTTTTGACACGTTAAAGCACCCAGTTTTGCATCTGATGACTTCTTTGCGGGGAAAAAGTGTTGCACCAAATATTTTGCACCCTACGGTTTTGCACAAACATTTTCTTATACTTTATTTTATTGCAAAATAGTCTTGAAGCTAGAAGTATGCACAAAACCCCTTGCAGTTTCCTCCAGCGGGAAGAAAACGTGTTTTTATCTAAATCTGTTTTATTTCATGTAAGCCGCCTTAGACTGACGATGAAGAAAGGTGGGATATAAAAATAAAGTTTATTATTATTTATTATAACTCAGTTTGGCACCGCTTTCACTGCCCTGGCTCAAGGCTATGGCATTCTGGGAGTTGGAGTTTGTTGTGGGGTCCGGAACGGAGCGGAGCTCCGTTCCGGACCCCACAACAAACTCCAACTCCCAGAATGCCATAGCCTTGAGCCAGGGCAGTGAAAGCAGTGCCAAACCAGGTTATTTCCTCAGTGTGGATGCAGCCTCAGAGTGAAAAAAGCCCCTATCTACATTTGGGGAGGGACACAGCCATTGTCCATCTGCTCCGGAACAAGACCCTCAAAGGCAAGAATAAGGCATTTAAAGCAATATTGGTGCTGGACGTCTGGACACAGCCTTACAAGGAAAGCCCCAGAGGTTTCCCTTTTTGGCAAAGGTGGTTTGGCCACTTTCTGTCGCCTTCCAACTCACCGGGAACGGGCCGGAGAACGTCCGGGATCAGGACCTCCACCAGCGTCTGGTACAAGATGTGGTCGCAGCTCCGCATCCAGGCCATGATGGGGTCGTACTTGCACATGGCCATCAGCTTGTGGCGCGGGATGACCGCCTGGCAGGGCTCGTCGCTGGAGGGGGAAGGGGGCAAAAGGCAACATCAGTGGGGCACCTTCGACTTTAGGCCCAACTTCAGAGCGGCGTCCCAAGTGCTGTAGTCTGGAGGGCGGGGATAGGGCTCAGCAGCTTTAAAATTTGGACTAAAACCCAGAGCGGATCCGCCACCCCATGGACACACCAGTCACTAACCACCGCTGATGTGGAGCTGTGTTTGCTGAAGCTGGTTCCTTACTAAGAATGCCCAACAATCATTCCTCGGATGTGCCTTTCATAGACACGGAACCATATATTATAAAAACATTAAAAAGTTCAGCAAACACATGAGGGATGTCATTCTTTACTAACTTGCTTTCCCAAAGGCCACAAAGTCCTTTTTAGCCATTTTCTTTCTGCCACAGTTTTCGGTTTCACAGTTTGGGACTCAATCCGCACAAAACTTGCACGTGGTTCTTTTGTGCCCAGCCTTTTTTCTGTGCAGGGGACAAGTCTATTCTGCCAGGAAAACACTATTTTTGCAGAGATTGGATTTTTCCAAAAAATCAGGATTTCTTGGGGCTGGACAGAGGAGGAGCGATGGGTGCTGTTTTTCAAGAATCCACCCGTTTGTCAGTTGCTTGGTGTGTTTACCTGGAGGCATCGCTGGAGAGGGACTCCGAATTCCAAAACGACTGCCAGAGCTTTTCCACGTAAGCGAACTGCAGGCTCATGACAACGTCCACGTTGGCCTAAGAAGGAAGGGAGAAGGACATGCCACCGGAGAGGTGGGGTATGAACAAAACAATAGTTATAATAGTGTCAATAATTCTGTTCAATTTGAATGCTGATCTTTGGTACGTTTGTCAGCAGTCGTGAGTCCCAAGGTATCAAGATAATAATAATAATGATCCTCTCCAATTCTCAACTCACCTCGCAGTGCCGCTGGTAGAGGATCTGCAGGGCTTTCACGTCGCTCGGCTCGATCCCGTCCTGCAGCAGGAGGTTCTCCAAGTCGAGGGCCGGGAATTCGGGAAGAACGCGGGTGACGTCTGCAAATGGAAGGAGGGCAAAGGAGAGGGATTGGGACGCAGAGAGAAACCCAAGCAGAGACTGGCTGCAAGGTGAGGCTTATAGGTGCCAAATGGATGCTTTGCAGGTGTTTTGCAGCACAGGAAAGCATCCCAGCCCTTTAGCAGAAGACTGCAGCCTCCGCTCGCAGCAAATGGTAGGTTTTGGTCCCTAAACAGCGAATCCTACCAGGCCAACACGGATCGATGATGGCTCTCCTGGGCTGGGGTATTTCTCACGCATTCTCACCTATGAACTGTTGGTGATGTTGGCTCTGAGCCGCCACCGATTGCTCTGGAGTCGTATGGAGGCCGCTGTTGGAAGCCCCTTCTGTTGCGCCATCCAACTTTTGGGAAGGCCTGAATCTACAAAATGGAAAAGGTCACCTCTGAAACGCATCTCCTTTTACGTTTAGGGAAACCATGCCCCCTTGAAAAGCGGAAGGAGGGAAGGAAGGAAGGAAGTTGTAACAACTTGGTGCTAGTCTAGTTCTCCCTAGTGTTAAGAGCTCTAGTTGTCTCTGAGCACAAGCAGAGTGCATCTGCCCCCCAGAGACTCAAATGGCCCAATGGGGTCAAAGACATCTGAGTAGATGCTAATATCTGGCTACTGCAGCCTCACAAGTGAAGATGATATATTTCCACAGTTTTCTCTCTGCTCCATTCTTGCCTGTTTATTGCAAAGCGTTTTGGGAAATTACCGCAGGCGGAAGTACTTGCGGGTTTTTGCACGAGGATTTGGGAACAGATAGGTGTGCCTTTTTTTTGTGTGCGTGCGCACAAGATGGGTGCTTCCTCCTCCCCATTTTTGCACAAGAAAAACCCCGTACAAAAATTCTTGCACGTAAAAAATCACCTTGGGCAACCAAACAGTGGGGCACCTTTTGGTATAGAAAAGATTGCTGTTTTGGTATAAGATCTTTTGTGCACTGACCTCCATTCCTGGGCTTGTTTTGGATGGATAAATCTCAATGAGGACTAGTAAGCTGCTCTGTTTTTGAGCGGAGGGCTAACTACCTTTGTTTCTGGTGGACAGGCTGCTGCCTCATTGCCATGTACTGAGCATCTTCCTGCAAGCGGTTGAGCGGAGAGTCCGGCTTCAGGCGGATGCCATAATAATGGTACTTGGAATTTCCCCTGGAAAACAAAGGTTTTTCTTTGAATTGCTTGTCAGTCTAGAGTAGTCAATTCTTGCTCTACATCAGAAGTCTTCAAGGACAATGAAAGCCTCTCCAAAAACATAGAGCGGCCAGGAGTCTTTCACAAAATGGCTCCCAGGCATTGGAGAAGGGACAGAACACAGGGGCCTCCTGCAAAGAGATCCATGCCTTTGTCCCAAAGGGACAGTGTGGCCGAAGGAAAGGGAGGCTGGAAAAGCCCCCAACGGACCTGGTGCCGAGGCGGCGCGTCCTCAGCCCCATGAAGACGGAGCGGATGAGCTTGCCGAAGGAGGCGGCGTTGACCGGGTCCAGCTTGTGCTCCTGGCAATGCCGGAGGTAGTGGTTGTAGAGGGAGCTCCGGGGGAGGCTGACCCCTTCGGCCGTCTCGTAATTGTCCAGCAGCCACTGAAGCTGGTGAGAATGGGAGGAAAAAAACGGAAAAATCAGAAATTAGAGAGAAGGAAAAAGTGGGAAGAATGGGGGATAGAGACTCAAGGAGGGTGAATCAAACTTTGGGGAGGCAGGAGGCATCCCAAACTCGGTCTTGTTCTTTCTAGCCCTTGCCCTTTCCACGTCTGCATTAGGAGCTGGAGGAAGGACCTAGCATCCCATAACTTGGCTTCAAAGAGTCCCAATGCCCACAAGTGGCTCAAATAAACTGTTATGTTAGTGGGAGAGATAGAAAAATATCTCAACCGATCCATCGATCTAGCAATTGGCTTCTTGGGAGGCGGAGAGGGACGATGGGCCTCTGATGCACATTGTCTGACTCTCCACTTCCGTCTCAGGGACCACCCTTTTTTTCTGAGCATGAAGTCAACGCAGAAAGGAAGAAGAGGAGGGAAAGCACAACGAAGCAGACGGACCGGGATGCGATTCAAAGTGAAAGCCACGGATCCAAGAAAGCATTCCTGGAAGGGGAGGGAAAGCCCAGGGAAAGCCAGACTCCCAACAAGCTGCTCCATGCGGCATGCGGCGTCGCAACCCACGTGGACGTCAGGGTCGCGGGGAACTTACATGGCTATTCAGCAAGCTGCTTTTGTGCGACGTTATGCCTTCGTTTTTTTGGAGGTTTTCAATCGCCATTTCCAGCTGGGAAGGGCAGCAGGCCAGAGAGAAAGAGAGAGAAAGAGAAAGAGAGAGAGAGAGAGAATAGAAAAATCAGATCCTCTGCAAACGCTAAAGGGGAGACCCGTCGGGTCTTGTTAAAGGGCCAGCCCAGACTCACACTTCAAGCTCTTCCCACCAGAACAGGCAAAAATTAAACTTTGGCACAGCAAAGGAAAGCAAGAAAGAGGCAGAAAAGAGGGACCGGGTGGAAAGGCCTTGCAAAAATAAATAGAAAAAGAAGGGGAGAAATAAGAGAGAAAGAGACAGAGCACAAAACAACCTCTCCAATGGTAAGGGCCAAGTCTCCATCCCTCCCTGATTTGCAAATAACGTTTCAACCCGGAAGGTCCATCCATTTGCTAAAGAATCCGTTCCAGTGGGGTTTGCATTTGAGTAAACCATCAGATGGGATCGTGCCATTCAAATTACCGGAAAACTACAGGAAATCCCACCTAAACACGAGGAAGAACTTGCTGGCAGAGGCTGGATGGCCATCTGTCCCAGGGAGGAAGGCTGGGATTGTGCATTCCTGCACGGATGGCCCTCGGGGTCCCTTCTGGCTCTAGGATTCTAGCTCCCCCCTCAATCCTGGTTTCTAAAGCCCACTCACCAACCACAGAAACAACCGTCTCAAGCACCGTTCCATCCCCAAGGCATGAGGTTCCCTGCCCCAATTCCAACAAAAGGCAAGCGTTTTCACTGACTGCAGCTCCCACAATCCAAGGGGACCTACCGTGGCTGGAGAGGAGCGCGAGGCGTGGGAGGCGAGCGTGGGCCGGGTGTTCTCCATCCTTCCGTGGAGGAGATACACGCCCGGACCGGAGACGATCTGGTTCCCCCCGACGTCCACCGTCAGGCCCACCATGCCATGGGAGGGAGGGAGGGCAGGCGGGGACGGTGCCCCGGGGCTCACCTGGGCAGAGCCGCCCCCTCCGCCTCCCTGCGGCTCGAAGTAGGAGGTGGCACCGCCAGCCCCCGGGGCATAGATCTGGGCTTCGGCGTTGTAGGAGTAGGCGGCCCGTCTGGCAGGAGGAAGAGGAGAAAGAGATGGGGTTGGAGATGGAGGGATCTCCTGGACACTTTTAGGGGTGCTGGCCTACAACTCTGGGGAGATTTCCAACCCTTGGGGTTAGGACCTCTGTAAGACTGGCACCAATACTGAGCAAAACAAGCAGGGAAAGGTGCCACTGACCACTGTAGTCAATGGGAAGGAGGACCGGAGAGGTTCTGGGACTGATTCAAAGTGGACCTTTGAGGACCTCCAACTCACTCAGGGAATATAGGCTACATTCGCTCTGCAGAAACAATCCAGGTTGGCACCACTTTAACTGCCATGGCCAAATGCTATGTAGTTTGTTGTTGCGCCAAAGCCTAAACATCTCTGTTGTTGTGTGCCTCCAAGTCATTTTTGACTTAGGGCAACCCTAAGTCAAAGGGTTTCCTTGGCATGATTCTTCAGAGGAGCTTTGCCATGGTCATCCTCTGAGGCTGAGAAAGTGTGACTTGGCCAATGGGTTCCATGGTGGAACCATAATTCAAACCTTGATCCCCAGAGTCATAGTCCAATGCACTACACCACAACACTACAATTCCTAGAACTGCATAGCATGGAGCCACGGCAGTCGAAGTGGTGTCAACCTGGATTATTTCTGCAGAGCGGAAGCAGCCGGAGAGGAAGCCAACCTACATCGTCCCGTTGGTGTAGACGGCCGCTTCTCCTCCCTCCACATACTGGACTTGAGCCGGGTAGATGTGCTGCACCGTCTGCACCTGAAAAGGAACAAGGCACAGGTTGGGGTCCAGCCAAAACCCCCCAAAAAAGGACAGCGAGGAAAAGGCACACTCCCTCCATCCCCAAATCGTGCCGACTTTGCACCTTTGCTTCACAAAACATCTCCCCCCGTTTTACTCAAAATATTTTGCCTGCTTTCATGCTCGGCATTTGCACTTTTTTGCTCTGTTGCTGGATGGGTTTGCGTTTCTGCAAATGATTTTAATTCTCGATCGTCTGATCGTGGTTTAGGCTTTTTCTGTAGTTTTTCAGCGAATGCACCCCGGTTTTCACTCCTGCCAAGCGCCCCGGGTTCCAGAAAAGTGAGGGAAAAGCAGGATACAAAGACATAAATGAAAAGAAACGGCGGCAACAGTGGAATCGTAATTTGGTTTCCAAGAAACACTTTCGGTTTTAAGGGAAAGTTTCTGTTTGCTTGATGTTTTAAATAAATTGTATGTGACTTGTATCTACAGATCTAACTAGTCTGTGAATAAAGCAGTAACAAAATATTTATTTCCCTTCCAGAATGAAGCTTCTATGAAGGTTTGGGACTGGATAAGGAGAGGGCACTCTTGAGATGCTCAGAGGACCTCTCTCCTTCCAGACGCACCCAACTCTCCATGTCCAAATGGAAAAGATGTTTGCATTGAAACGGCAGGAAATTTAGGGCTTTACTGGAGCAATTTGCCAAATTTACAAAGTAATGTGCTTCCACCGAGAGCAAAACCATCTTTACTCACGCAGCCCATCATCCACTCAGGACAGGAGAAATGTACAAGTTTGTTTAAATTTGTCATGTTTAACATCACAAATTGTACACATTTTGGGGCAGTGGCTTTCCCACGATCCCACAATACATCCAAAGGGCACAAATGAACAAAAATGAAGAAGAAAGTGCCCGTTCCCTTTGGAGTCACTAAGTCCTGAGTTCGAACAAAATAAGGGTTACCTGTTGGTGAACCTGTTGGATTCTGGGGAGGGCCAGCGGCTGCATTTGGACGCCTTTCGGAGTGGAACCAGTTGCCTGGACCAACACTCTCTGTGACAGCGAAAAGGAAAACAAAACATATATATATAATATTTACACATTGCAACTAGAAGGTGGGGAGAGAGACGTAAAAGTTCTGGAAATTTTGGGAGACTTGGGAGGAAAAACACACTGTATTCCCCTCTCCCTAACGGTGAGAAATTTTTGGAAAAATTAATAAATGAAATATTGACACACATACACACACACACACACACATCTTTTACAGCTTGAAAATCATCCCATTACTTTCAAAAACATAGCATTAATTGTACGTAACTTTGGCAGAGGGAAGATGGGAGTTGTAGTCCAACATGAGGGGAGCCTGGAAGGTCGGGAAGCGAGTTCAAGTGCTGCAACTTGGGCTTGGGAGGCCAGGGGCCTATCAGCGCATAATTCCTGAAGTTGACCCACTTGGTCAACTGCTGAACGGAGAGCCAAGAGGTAGGTAAATCCCATGGATTCAATGGGTTTCCTTTAGGACGGGACCAAGCGGAGAGCTTTTTCGGCCAAGGGACAGAGAGCAGCATTGCTTGGAGCATTGAAAGTGTGGCTACTGGGCCTCGTTTTTGGGGGCTCAGAAAGGAGGCATCCATCCCCAATGCCATTTGGGTTATAAGAGAAGGCGGTCTGGATTGGGCCAGGGCTTTACCTGTTGGGACGCGGGCACCGGTTGAACCACAGGAGCCTGGACCGAGGCCGAGGACCGTAGCGCCACGGGGGTTGCGGGATCGGAGACGCCTTCGGAGGTCTGCATCCTCACCTCTGCGAAAAAGGAAAAGCAGGGAAACACAGCATTTCATTAACAGCGGAGGCTAATCCCTTCATCCATCACTCAGCATCTCTCTCTACAATGCCAAGTGACTAGACTCCTGTAATGTCCTCCGTGTGGGGCTGCCCTTGAAGATGATGTTGTACTTATTATTATAGTAACTACTTCTAAACCTCCTTTTTGCAAGTTCAAGACTCAGTTAGAAAACCGTGGAAAATGCACCTAACAGTGGTGCTAAGAAGAGATCGAACTGTCCAAAATGTTAAAACCACATAGCACAAACCTCCAAAAATAAATAAACAAATGCGTAACACAAAACAACAACTAGAACATCCAACACATTGCATGAGGCCCATGGCACCTAAACCGTCCGTCCTCAAAGGCCTGTCAAAATGGGAAAATGTTCACCTTTTTGCAATAGAAATAAAACTTAATATTATTAAAAGAGAAGAGGGAAGGTGACCGTCTGGCCTCTCCAGAAAAGGCCCTGGATCCCCAACTTTGCCCCCCAAATTGGGAAGGCTCTCCCCAACAGATCCTAAAAGACAAAGGGGTTCCTAAGGGGGCATTTGGTCCTTCAATGAGCCGTACAGGGCTTTGTGGCCCAAAACCAGCCCTTTGCAACACCGGCATCCATCCCGATTCACAATCTGGGCACGCAGAAGCTATAGGGTTTTTGCAAAACGTGCCAACCTGACCTTGTTGGGTGCGTACTTTAGAAACCATTCTGTTGCCGGACTTGTGTCGGCCGCACCGGCTTCCGATCCGTCTCTGAGCTCGGTCCAAAAGTGCTGCTTGCGACCTACAAAAGGGTTTGGGGCCAGGAGGTTGAAAAGACCGTCTCCGGCTGGGATTTGGAGCGGTTCCGGGATCCGACGCCTTTTGCAAAAGTCACTTTTCCCTCCAAGCTCGGCTCTCGTTGACTGAAGCTTTCCGTCACGGGGAACGTTGGCCACTTGGAATCCATTCTTCTTCTTCTTTCCCTTTTTCTGCTCTCCCGGCAGGCAATTAAGGAGCAAAAGCTTTAAAAAGCGGCCGGCCGGTCGCAAATAGAAGCCGCCTCTTGCGTCAGCAGCAAACGTGAACGGCAGCGGAGGCAGACATTCAGGACAGATGGAGCCCTTGGAAACCGTCTCTGTTTACCCCGAGCTGCCTCCGTATCCAAGCAGAGAGCATGCAAGAGGAAGACCAACTAGTTCAGAAAAGAATAAGACAACAAAACACGGTGGAAGCAGGGAAAGAATAGCAGGAGGAGGACGGCCGGGGAAGGAAGACCTTTCAGGGCCTGTTTCTGATCTCTCCACATTCAGGCTGTTGGAAAAGTTAAAAAAAGGAGAGTGTTGTGTAGTGGTTTGAGCCTCCGACTACGGCTCTGGAGACCAGGGTTCAAATCCTTACTGGGCCAAGAAAACCCACTGGGTGGACTTGGGCAAGTCACACTCTCTCATCCTCGGAAACCCCTCGGAAGAAAAGCTGCCAAGGAAACCCCATGAGACCCTCTGAAGATGCCAGCCGCAGAAGCAGGCCAAGCATCGGGAACAGATTCTTCCGGAGCGTGGCCACAAAGCCCAGAAAAACCACCAAAAAGTATGAACGCTGGCTGTGAAAGCCTTCAACTTCACAAGCCCCACAACAGCTTCGCCATAAGTCGGAACCGACTTGAAGGCACACAACAGCAACATGTGACGCTGCGCCGGTTCCCGTCCTTCTCTCTCTGCAAAGGAAGCAGGAGTTATTGCCCAACAGGTCCCTGCTTTCTTTGCAGATACTACAGAGAGGGAACGATGTATTTAACCTCTTGTTTTCTAGAGAGAGCATCCTATTGCAAGACGGGGAGGCGGGATGACTGATTTGGAAACCATAATAACATCACACTTATTACTATCACTATGATGCTGGGTGCCTGTCCTTTCCCTTTTTGCAGAACGAGTTACTTGTCTTTTTCCTCTTTGCAGAACGAGTTACTTGTCTTTTTCCTCTTTGCAGAACGAGTTACTTGTCTTTTTCCTCTTTGCAGAACGAGTTACTTGTCTTTTTCCTCTTTGCAAAACCAGTTCTCTTTCCTTTTTCTCTCTGCAAAATGAGTTACTTGTCCTCTTCCTCTCTGCAAAACTAGTTATCTGTCCCTTTCCTCTTTGCAAAACTAGCTACTTGTCCTTTTTCTCTTTGCAAAACCAGTTGCTTGTCCTTTCCCTCTTTGCGAAACCATTTCTTTCCCTGCTTCCTTTGCCAAGCGTGGCCCCCGCGGCCTCCCTTCCTCCTCTCCTCTCTGCTCGGAGCCCTGGAAGGACTGAGAAATCAGGTTGACATATGGAGCCTGTTTTCCGAGCTTTAATGGGGAGGAAGGGAGAGGGATGGCATTGTTTGGTTTGGGTAGCATTCTCCCCGTCGCCGGGCAACCGGCCCCCTGGATACGGGAGTGGACCGGCGTCGCCGGGGCAACCGTTGTTACTGGATAAACAATGCGGTCCAGGCCCCAGTGATTAATGGAACATCTGCAAGATGCGCTCCTCTTGGCCGCCTCTCCTCCTCCTCCTCCCCAGGAAGAAAACTGGCCAAAGAAGACAGATATTCTGGCTTCAGGTGATTATCTGCGTGCGCCAGCCGCTGGCTCCGGTCCATCAACTGGAAAGATCCTGGAAGAAACAAAAGTTTTGGGGTTTAGTTTTTGTGTTTTTCCGCAGGGCGCATGCATGCGCAGTGCTCCTTCTGCAGCCGATAATCCCAGGGCAACGGAGGGCTTTGGGCTTTGGAGGATAAGGACGGATTTGGGGCAAGAAGAGCCGGGGACCGGGGGGGGGGGGGAGGTTCTGTTTTCTGGTTTTGCAAAGGAAACTTTTGCAAGGATCTCCTGGAAAGGTTGGAAACTGAAGCACCACAAGCAGAGAAACAGAAATCCAGGCACGGGAATGTACTAAACGGTGCATTCATGGTGGACATTTTACAATATCTGATATATTTGGTTGGAGAAAGATGAAATTCTTTCCCAGTGTCTCAGTTCTTTGGGACAACAGCCTTCTCTTAATGGGTCCAGAGAGGGCCCCTGAGCGTGTCCAGAGTGCTTTCTCCTTCCAGCAAGGAGTCAACTTCAACACATCCATCGCTTTCTCTTCCTTACTCCAGTTGGCTTCGAAACACCTCCTTTTCCAGACATATACGCCCAAACCGGAGCCGTTCCTCCGGTGCGCACACAGAACTACGTTTAATCCGAACCGTTTGTGTGTTTTAATTCAGGAAAAGCTCTCCCGTATTTAGTTATTTGTTCGATTTCTATGCCGTCTCTCTCCCAAGATGGGACCCAAGGCAGGTTACAACACGTGCTAAACCAAAAGATCAACAGCAATGAAACGCGCTTTAAATACGAGAAAGGTTAGCTTCCAACAGTTTTAAAAAGGCAGGATGAAAAATCTCTCATGGCCATCCTCTTCGTTATTTACAGCCCGGTCGAGGGTCAGACATTTCCGAAAACCAAAGCCTCTGCCTGTTGCCGCCGTGAGCCTCCGAGTCGCTCCTGACCTACGGAGACCCAAAGGGCCTGGTTTCTTCGGAGGGAGGTTCGCTTCCGCCTCCCTCTGAGGCTGCGACGGAGCGACTTCTCCAGCCGGCTGCTGCGGCCGGGCGAGGATTCGAACCCTGGTCTCCGCACCACGTAGGACACTTCCAGACACACAGAGAGAGAGAGCAAGAGTCGGGGACGTGATCCGAACCTCCCTTCCCTTCTTGGCAGCATCCAGGGCCCGGGAAACGGGAGATGGAAGCTTGTCTCTGGGCCAAAAAGCCCTGTTTGGTTGTGGGTTGCCCGGGTGAGGAGGGAGAGAACACTGCCAAGGGTCCCGAGGAACTACGTTCAGCCGTGAAAAAGGCACCGGAGTTTCCACGCTCAAGCCACGGACCCACATCTTCAAGGGGTCCACAGAACAGGACGAACCCCAACTCCCTGACCGCCCTTTCAACTGACCAGGTCTGGATCGAGACCCAGTCTGACCGCCTTCGTCCAATCCACGCCGGACGCCGGGAACTGGTTCAGGACAGATGCTTTTGGCTAAGGTGCAAAGGAGAGGCGGAAGGTGCGTCTACATTGCGGAAATAATGCAGCTTGGCCCCGCTTTGAGGAATGCGGCTCCATCCTACAAAGTCCTGGGATTCGTAGTTCGTCCAGGAGCCAGCGCTCTTGGCCAGAGGAGGATGAAGTGTAGGGCTTAAAGTGGGGCCAAGCTGCGCCACTGACCCTCGGCGCATGGGGAGCAAGCACTTTAATTGGAACTAAAGTCCAAGAACTTTACTTTGAGATCTTGAGGAAAGTCCTTAGTCTGGGGCCGAAATACCTCGAAGGCACCGAGTCTCGGAAGCTCAGGAAGGTCAGGCCAGGCTCGCGCTTGGAAGGGAGACCGCTCTCTTTCGGAGGACAGCCACGGCAAAGCGCCTTTGGGTCTCCCTTGACGGTAAAGGCCCTACGAAACCCATGAGAAAATGGCATTTCTGTTGTCGGTCAGGGCAGGAGGGACCACTCCGGACCCACGGGTTCTGCAGCCACCGATTTAGCCGTCCACGGCTTGGAAATATTAATAATAATAATAATAATAGTAATAATACCCCATTGTATATAATGGAACTTGAGCATCCATAGATTTTGGTACCCACTGGGAGTTGAAGAACCAATCCCAAGTGGATACCAAGGACCCATAACAACAACAACAACAACAACAACAACCCATTGCATATAATGAGGTTGGAGCATCCACAAATTTGGGTATCCATGAGGGGTCCTGGACCCAGACCTTGGAGGATACAAAGGGCCCACTGTAACAACAACAAACAACAACAACAACAACAACAACAAAAACAACAGCAGCATCCCATTGTATATAATGGGATGTGAGCATCCATGGATTTTGGTACCCAAGGAGGGTTGTGATAATAATGATGATAATAATAATAATCATAGAATCCTAGAGTTGGAAGAGACCCCAAGAAGGGCCCTGATCCAGTCCAGCCCTCTTCTGCCATGCAGGAACTCCCCATCAAAGCATCTCCAACAGACCCCACTGTATATAATAATAATAATAATAATAATATAATACCCTATTGTATATCATGGGACTAGATCATTCATGGATTCTGGTATCTACAAGGGTTCCTGGCACCAAACCCCAGCAGATCCCAAGGGCCCACTATAATACTACTAGTAACAACAACAACAACAACCACCCATTGTATATCATGGGACTGGAGCATCCACTCATTTGGGGATCCATGAGGGGTCCTGGACCCAAACCCCAAACCCTGGCAGATCCCAAGGGCCCACTGGAATAATAGTAATAATAATAATAATAATAACAACAACAACTCATTGTCTCTAATGGACCTGAGCATGCATTGATTTTGGGATTCATGGAGGGTCCTGGACCCAAACCCCAGCAATTACTAAGAGCCCACTGTAGTAATAATAATAATAATAATAATGATAATATTAATAATAATATCTCATTGTATCTAATGGGACCTGAGCATCCATTAATTTGGGGGTCCATGGAGGGTCCTGGACCCAAACTCCAGCAGATAACAAGGGACCACTGTAATAATAATAATAATAATAATAATGATAATAATATCTCATTGTCTCTAATGGGACCTGAGGATGCCTTCGTTTGAATTAACTCTTGCCCAGCAACTAATTAAAAGAAAAGTTTAAGGAACTCCTTAATTCAACCCGAAGGTCCCCCTCTCTCAGCCTCAGGGCAGGTGACGCTCTCTCAGCCCCGGCAAGGAGCCGCTGCTAATCCGGAGCGAGTCCGCTTTACCTTCTGGGTCGGTCCTGGGCTCCCTTCGCTGCTGCCTCGCTCTGAGTGAGAAGGAAGAAGAGGAGGCTGCTGCGGTTGGCAAGGAACCGTCTCCAGGGCTACCGTCACTATGGCTCCGCCTCCTGGGTCTCGGGGCAACGGTTGCTATAGGCTCCCGGGTGACGTCACGCCTAACCACGCCACGCCCCTCCCGCCGAGAGAAGGAAAGGGAGAAAAGGGAAAGAACCCTCCGCTGGGCGCTGATTGGGCAGAGAGGAAGGGGGCGTGGCTTATAAAGAGGAACCTCAGAGAGAGGGGCATCAGCCAATAGGGAGAGAGGGGGGCGTGGCTTCCAAGTGGAAGAGGGGAAAAGAGGAGGGTTCCTGAGCATCTGCAGAGTGATTTCTGCCCCAATTGTTTTAAAAAATAATTTTAAATTTTGTGCCCTTTTGTACAAGAAGGATGAAGAGGTTATTACTATTATTATTATATAATTATGTTTATTATTATAAGTATTTATTATTTATATTTATTATTTCATAATTATTTTTATTATAATTAATTATTTATAATTATTTTATAATTGTTTATTATTATAATTATTATATAATTATTTTATTATTAATTTATAATTATTTTATAATAATTATTTATTATTATTTTATAGTTATTTTATTATTATAATTACTTATTAATAGTAATAATTTTTATTTTATAATTATTTTTATGATTATAATCACTTATTTATAATAATTTTATATTTTTATTATAATTATTATATAATTATTTTTATTTACAATTATTTATAATTATTAAAGTTATTTTTTAAACCATGTATGTTTTAAAATTTTTATACCTATTTTGTAATTTTAAAATATTTTTTTACAAATTTACAATTGTGTGATTTTAATTGTTTTAATGTGCTCCATATATATATATATATATATATATATAATATATATATAAATGTTGTTAGCCGCCTTGGGTCCCATTTTGGGAGAAAGGCAGGATAAAAATAAAATACATAAATAAGTAGGTTTGGCACCGTTTTAGCTCTTTTTCTGGCTCAGGGCTATGGAATTCTGGGAGTTGAAGTTTGTTGTGGGTCCGGAACGGAGCGGAGCTCCGTTCCGGACCCCACAACAAACTCCAACTCCCAGAATTCCATAGCAATTGAGCCAAAAAAGGAGTTAAAAGCTGTGCCAAACTGGGTTATAGTGTGGATGCTGCCATAGACATGCAAATTAAATGCAGTTTTTTGGCCTCATTTCAAGGACCCAAACTAACAAAATGGTCCTTTATTAAGAAAAATAATTAAACCCCCCCCCCCCCAATAAACCGTGAAAGCCTCCCATTTTATTCCGAAGCCGCTCCAAAACTGGAAAAAATAAAAGACAAAACGGAGACCAGAAGCTGTTCAGATCATTTATTTTGACGCTCCAACAAAGCAGAATAGAGTCATTTTTCAAACCTTTTCGTTTCCTATCAAATATATCCTAAGGCTATTTATTTCATTTATTTTTTTGGTTTTTCACAATATATATTAACAAAGACTCCTATCGCCATCTTTTCCCGTTATTCTGACTTCGAAAATTATTCTTTGGGGCCAAAAGCGGCATCTTAAAAGCCACCCCCGCTTTCCACCATTTAACACAAAGCCACAAACACAATTCACAAGCCACAATTTCTCCCCTTTATTTTGGACCATTTCCCCCAAACAATATTCTCCCCCATCGTTGCTAATACCCCTCCGAACCCAAGACAAAATAATTTGTGCAAATCTCAACCCCAAACCTCTTTTTGCCTTTTTAAAAAGTCTTATTCCTTTTGCATAAATGCCTGGGAAGCGCACGAGGAAGATTCGAACCGCCGGCCGGCCGTCGCGTTTGCAAAACCGGCAAAACCCTATAAAATATATACACATATATGTAATTATTACATTTCTAACAGGAGCATATGGACTGACTTCAGAGAACAAGGGGAGATTTGCACTCGGTTCCCCTCTGCGGCCGAAGAAAGCAAAGAGGTGGCTTAAGGGATCCCTTTAAGCCTTTGAAAGGTCGCGCCGAAATCCGCACGCGGCGCCAGAAGCTGGAGAAGGAAACCTCGGCTGCAGTCCTGCGGAAGCTCGGCGAACAGCAAGTCGAACTCGCAACCCAAAAGAAGAATCGGAGAGACACGGGTGCACACTTGGACGTTGCGTAAAGCGCCGGCGTCCATTTTAGTGAACGTGGGTGAGATTGTGAGCGTGCGTGGAATGGCTCTGGCGTGTCCAGAGAAAGGAGCAACGTTCCTTGGGAAATATAGCGCAGAACGGCAACTACGCATCCCTCCCGGGAAAGGAAGTCCTGCGCGTTTCGCCCCGTCCGTGGTTGGTGTCCACGTCGCTTCTTGGCCAAGGATGGACTTGCACCTGGTGAAAAGTGAAGTGGGTACCCACAGTTTTAATGGGGTCCATACGTGGCTTGTGGCTTGACGCGAGCACGGCCCGGGTTTTCGGAACATTTCGGGGCGAAAAGACCAAAAACCACAACCCGCCACCGTTGTGGATCACAGCAAATTTTGTGGAGATGGAAGGACAGTGCGGAGGACGGACGCGACCGTCTTTGACGGACGCCACGATAGACGGCTCCGTTCGCACCCTGGATCTCGGCAAACAACGGGTCAAGCTCTCAACCCTACAAAAAGATCCCTACAATCTTTGATGGATTATCTCCAAAAACACAGAGGATGGAGAGAGAGCAAAAGGACGTGGAAAGGAGAGGAAAGTTTTCACGACGGAGAGGAAGAAGCGGAAAGAGAGAAAGCGGACAGAGAGAGCGAGAGCGGACTTTAAGGAGCTGCCCTTTATTGAAACCTCATTTGTCACCGGAAAAGAAGAAGAGTCGATGTTTCTCTTTGGAAGAGGCTCCGTGCAAAAGGTCTGATAGAGGTGGGCCGGAGGTTGGCACGGATCCGGTTCGGCGTTTCATGTCTCGGAGTAAATCTGGTCTATCTGCTGCTTGTACATCTCCAGGACCACCGGCCTCTTCAGCTTCATGGTGGGACCTTTGGAGAAAAGGGAAAGGCAAAATCATTGAGGAGGAAAGGGAAGCCGGAAGTCGGGTCGCGGGACAAAAGGGTGCCATCGGACGGCTTTGCAGAAGGCTAGATCACTGGCATGGCTGGGTTAAAGGGATCAGATCACCGGATCCTTTCTCCAGGAGAGATTCCTCAAAGGGCTGCGATTGTGATCCTGCTCTAAATAATCTTATTTTATCTTTCTATGCCTCCCTGCAAAAAGCAAAGGAAACAGCAGCTGCTCCCAAAATTGCTTACGGAGAGTGCATGAAAAGCCAAATGCAGAGAAAAGGGGAGATAAATCTGCAAAGAGCCACCAAGGTTTGGGTGCTGGGCTAAGACTCTGCAAGTCACACTCTCTCAGCCTCAGAGGAAGGCCATGGCGGCCGGCCTCTTCTTCTGAACGAATCTTGCCAAGAAAACCCTATTACTGGTCAGCCTTAGACTCAGCCTTAGTTGGAAATGACTGCCGTGGCTCCGTCCCTCTGGGATTTGTAGTTGGTTGTGGCAGCAGAGCTACCCAAGAAAGAAAGGGAAAGCTGCAAATCCCAGGATGCCATTGTACAGAGACATGGTGCCAATCTGCTTTATTGCTGCAGTGTGGATGCAGCCTTGGTTGCTTCGTTTCACACATTCGTGTTGTTTTAAATACAAGGTTTGCCACCTTTTTAGGGGTGCAACCTCTTCCTCTCCTTCCCAGGCCCTGTTCCAATTTTGCCATCAAAGGAGAGACGCAGAAGGCTTTGTTCGCCGGCAGCGAAGGAGGCGATGCGGCCGCTTCGCAGACACTCACCCAGCTCTCCTCCAGAGATGGAGAAATCCTTCTCCAGCAGAACCCACTTCTGGATCTTCTGGGCGTTGGAGGTGGCCTGTTCGTTGACGGACATCACCCCTTTCTGGATAGCCGTGTAGACGGCCGGGTCTTTGCTGCGGACGATCTCGGAGACCCTGGTGGCGTGGCTGCCCACCTTTCGGCAAAACTCAATCACTTCGGGGGTGAGGTTGTCCTCCGGCTCGCCCGAATCCAGGTTCACGGTGCACTGGAGAAACCGACAACAAGATTTTTGAAGGAGACTACATCCGCACTCCAGAAACAACCCACTTCGGCACCACTTTAAATGCCACGGCTCCATGCTAGGGGATGATGACAATCTGCGAGACATTTAGAGATCTCTGCGGTGTCTCAACAAACTCCCAGGATTCCACAGCATTGAGCCGCGGCTCTAAAGTGGTGGCGTACTGGATTATTGCTGCAGTGCAGATGCAGCCCTGGTTTCCAAACAGGAATATACATGTGTGCCTTTGAATGACAAGCTGTGAGCAATCGGCACTTAATGCACGACGCTTCACAGCATCCGTAGGGAACGAACGTTCTCCGGTTTGGGACCCAGGATGACGCTAAGCTGGGAAACGTAGCACCGGTCCTTACCTTGAGCGTCATGAGCATGCTCAGGAATTTGGCTTTGTCTCCCACCAGCATGACGTTGCTCAGGATGGGGACGGCTTCCTTCACCGCGTCCTCGATCGGCACCGGAGGGATGTTCTCTCCGCCCGCGGTGATGATGAGCTCTGCGACAAAGAAGACGGCGGTTGCAACGCTCAGTCTGTGTGCTCCCCATTGGTACCCTACACAAGTGATGCAATGCTGCGGGACAGGCTATCCGAAATCCCGTATCCTCCCCTATAAGCTGGCTTGAGCCTTCTCTGGATCCAGCCACCTCCGCAGGCCCATTTCTTGGGAACGAGGGAGACGGGGCCTTTTTGGTGGCTGCTCCTAGACTTTGGGAATCCTTCTCTAGGGAGACTAGAACGGCTCCTCCTTTGCCGGCAAAGACCTCTTTTCCTTTTGAGAGCCAATGTGGCGGAGCGGTTCGAATTCCTACTCGGCCACAGAAACCCAATGGGGGAATCTTGGGCCCAGGGGAAGGGAATGGCAAAGCCCCTCTGAACAAACCTTGCCAAGGAAACCCCAGGATACGTTGGGCGGCCCTAAGTCGGAAATGACTGGGAGGAACGCAACAACAGAAACAAAGACCTTTTTACTCCAACGTAACTTTCAGAACCGGTTACGGACCTTGAAAAGAGGAGTCGTACCTTTGATTCTCCCCGTGATGTAGAGGAAGCCGTCCGCGTCATGCTTTCCCAAGTCGCCTGAATGGAGCCAGCCGTCCTCGTCGATGGCCTCCTTCGTCTTGTCCTCCATGTTCAGGTAGCCCATGAAGACGTGGCGGCCGGCAAAGCAAATCTCTCCGACGCCTTCCTTGTCTGGCTTGAAAAGCATCGTCTTGCAGCCGGTGATCTCCTTCCCACAACTGGGGAGAGAAAGGAGGGAGCGGACCAATGAACGAGGGAAGAAGGGAAGAGAACAGGAAGGAAGGGGAGAAGAAGGTGACAGAGAAAAAGAAAGATGAAGATGATGATGGTAAGAAAAAAAGACATGTTGGGAAAAAGACAGTAAGAATGAAGAGGATGAGAAGAAAGGTAAAGAAGAAAATATATAATAATGATAAGAAGAAGTAAATAAGACAATAAGAGAGAAGATGAGAAAAAGAGGATAAAAAAAGAATATGATGATAGGAAGAAGAAAATAGATAAATAAGAAAAATGACAATAAGCAGAAGGAGGATAAAAAGACAAGAAGGAAGAAGGAAGATGATGATGATAACAAGAAGAAAACAGATTCGATAAGGAAGAAGAGATTAAGAAGGAAGAGGATAATAAGAAGAGAGAGATAATGATAAGAATATAGATGACTAAGGAAAAAAACAATAAGAGGATAAGAAGATAAAGAAAAAGAAAGATAAAGAAGATGACAGAAAGAAGAGAATAAGAATGTGATCAACAAATAAAGAAGAAAGAAGATGAATGAGAAGAAGAAAAATAAAGAAACAGACAATAAGGAGAAAAAGAGTAAGAACGTGTCATAAAAATGAGAAGAAGAAGAAAGAGGAAGATAAGAAGACAACAAAGAGGGAAACAGATAACTACGGAAGGAAGGAAAGGACAGCATGAGCCTGGGAACCACCACCCAAAAGGCCCCGTCTCGCGGACGCGCCTGGCCCCCAGAGAAACCGTGGGGCCGGTCCCGTACCTGGCGAGGCGGAAGGCATCCGGGTGGGAGACGGTGTGGGGCCCGGAGCTCTCGCTCATGCCGTAGAGTTCGTAGATGGGGATGTCGAGGCTGAGGAAGTACTCCAAGGTGTCCCTGGAGATGGGGGCGGCCCCCGTGTAGCACTTGGTGCAGCGGTCCAGGCCCAGGGCTTTCCGCACCTTCTTGTAGATCAGCGACCGGGCCAAGCGGTAGTTCAGCGGGAGCTCTGTGGCGCTGCGGGGACGAGAGACGGACAGCCGCCGTGAGAAAGGGGGACCCCTCCGGACCAATGCAAGAGGGCCAGCCCTCCAAGTGGATGGTCCCATTAAAAGGCAGCCCTGGGGCAGACAGACCCAAGCCTTTGGACTGGAATAGCAGCAAAGAGATTGTGGTTCTTGTTGTGTGACTTCGAGTCATTTCTTAGTTATGGCACCCTATCTTGGGGTTTTCTTAGCAAGATTTGTTCAGAGGAGGTTTGCTACTCCCTTCCCCTGAGGCTGAGAGAGTGTGACTTGCCCCAGGCCACCCAATGGGTTTCATGGCCGAGCTGGGAACTGAACCCAGGTCTCCAGAGTCCAACGCTATCCAAGAGCACATAAAAAAACACGTTGAGCTCCCTTGAAATGTGGCTCTGGAGGAGAATTTTGCAGATAGGCTAAAAAGACTCACGGATGGGTCCAAGAGTGAATCTTCCCCTAGAAGCCAAAAAGACTGAATGGAGGCTGTTACATACTTTGGAGTGGAGCATAGGAAGCCTTGGAGATGTCTCTCCATGGGTTGAGATCGACTCGAGGGTGGATAACAACAACAACATTTGAATATATCAACTAATTGGAAGAAATAATAATTCTTGGGGGAGTGGAAGGGAACAGGAGAAGAGGAAGACTATGGAGAAAGATGCCACCAAGGAAGCCCTGAATGTCCTGAGCTTGCAAGACCTTTGCAGGACTGCGGGTGCCTTGGAGGTCTCCACAAGTCAGAAAGTGAAACATAACCTTTAGCATGTTCACAGTTGCCCATGTCCAGCTTGAAAGACTACTCTCACCCCCAAACGCTCTCCAGATCCAGCATTATTTCCCCACGTGCCACAGCAACTGGGGCCTTCCAAGTCAGCAGGGCTACAGATCCGCTCCAGGGTTTCAATTGAATGTCAAAGGAGCTTGTGGGGTGTCTTCCCTGCCAACCGCCATCACCTGCAACGGTCCCAAAAGCGTGCGCCTCGTCCCCGCTGTGTGCGCTGCGAGCGAGCGGTTATCCTTACCCTCCCATGCGCTTGAGGTTGGTCTCCAGCCCAACCGCTTTGGCCCAAGTGGCGATCCGGCGCTTCAGGGCCGAGGACTTGGCCCCGACCGACTTCATCCGCTCCTGCATCTTCTCCCAGACGCGGGGGACGCCCATAAAGGCCGTGGGTCTCACTTCCTTGAGGGTGTCCACCAAAGTGCCCTGAAAGAGCGGGAGGTCAAGGTTGGCATGCTCTGGGTTGGATTATGACCAGGGGGTCCCTTCCCATAGCATAAATCTACATTTTGCATGCAAGAAGTCTCAGAGAGGGTGTTGAGATGGGAAAGTTACTTTTCTTTGTCCAAAAATGTAATTTTCCAAGATTTGGGGAAAGCCCTGTAGAGCTTCTGGAAACCAGCACCAACCAAGGATGGCAACCCTGCTTTATGGCCGGATTGCAAATCCCAGCATGCTGGAGGTTACAGTGCAGTCGTATGTCGAGGAGAACCATGGCTAGAGCAGGCCAAGCACGGAAACCACGCAGTCTGCTGGACGCGGGTGGACTACAAATCCCAGCAGCCCGAGCTTGCATTGCAACACAGTTCCATAGCTTAATTTTGGCTTCAATCTTTTGTAAATTTCACAGAAGATGGCTTTTAATGGCAGCATTTTTAATTCCTGCAAGCCTCTTTGTGTGCCCCGAGGGAGATGGAAAGGGATATATAAATTTAGTAAATCCTTGAAGTCAATTTGCCAGATTTCTTTGGTGGAGGTTTGCTGTTGCTTCCTTCTGAGGCTGAGAGAGTGTGACTTGCCCAAAGGCACGTAGTGGGTTTCCACAGCCAAGTGGGAATTTGAACCCTGGTCTCCAGAGTCGCAGTCCAAAACTCAAACCATAAAACCATGCTGGCAAGTCGCTGCTGACCTATGGCAACTCTAAGGCGAACCTATCAAGGGGTTTTCTGGGCAAGATTTGGTCAGAGGTGGTTTGCCATTGCCGTCCCCTGAGGCTGAGAGAGTGTGACTTGCTTTCGTGGCCGAGCCCTGGTCTCTGGAGTCACAGCCCAACCCTCAAACCACTACACCGCACATAAATACTACAAACATGTTCAAAGGGAGACAGCGCTCCCACGTTACCTTTAGGGCGTCCGGTTGGGCGAAGCACGTTTGCATGCCAAATGTGATAGGCAGCCAGATGTCAATCATCTGGGCAGCCACGTGGCTGAGAGGAAGGTAGCTGACCACCACCTCCTGCCGCTCCGTGGCTGCAGTCAGCCCCACGTACTCCCCTCCGGCCCTCGCGGTCCACGTTATCTGGAAGGAGAAGAGGCACACAACGCGCTTGGCACAAACGCACAAGGACAGAGGAGCTGCTGAGACTGGTCCCCTGCATGGCGACACGTTGGGTTTGGGCTTTGGGAACTCCCCGCCACCGCGTCCGGCGTCTCGACTTACGTTGTCGTGGCTGAGCATGACCCCCTTGGGCTTCCCCGTCGTTCCCGAAGTGTAGATGAGGGTGCAACACTGGTTGGGGCTCTGCGACTCAATGATTTGGTCGAGCAAGTCGTCCGAGATTTGGCTGCCCAGCGCCATGAACTCGTTCCACTGGGGAAAGATGAGAAAAATCCTTATTATCGACCGTTATGGGTTGTTCTTATGGGGGGAGAAAAGGAGGCACCGAACTGCTCCCCGTCCCCCAAAATACGGTTGCCTTGGGATGTGTGCCAAGGAATGCCAAAGGACGGGGAAGAAGTCACGACGGGAAAACTCACAGAGTAGAGATTGGGTCTTTTCTCCTTGATTTCTTCGCCGTATTGGACGATGGCTTTCAAGAGGGGCAGTTTGCTTTCAACCTAGAACAGAATATCGTCAGCACATTATTCTTATGTATAAGTATGTCCGCCTTCAGGTTGCCTGTCGACGTTTGGCGACTCCATCGATTTCTGAGGGTTTTCTTCAGCGAGGAAGATCCAAGAGTCGGTTTGGCCACTTTCTTCCTCCAAACTGCAGCTCGAAAACTATTCTCCCTTAACTACATCTATTATATCTCCATCTCTCTCTCCCTTATCTCTAGCCCTGCCTAAAAATTCCACCAGCATTTGGTTATATATACTGTATACTTTATTTATTTGAACAGGTTTGGAGAATCATTCAGGTCAGATCAAGGGGCTTAGACACGGTGAATTTTGGCAAAGCTTGCAAGACGCCCGAGGCTTTTGCTCACCTCCAAGATTTTCTGGAGCTGCTTGTCGTTCTCCACCACGATGATGTTGGCACCGCAGTTTTCGGCAACGTACTGGCAGGCGTCCGGGGAGTTGGTGGTATAAACGCCGACGGCAAAGCCCCTGGAAGGGAAGAAAAAGAGAGGAAATCAGCCAGCAAAGCCCCTTGAAGCAGAACAATGGCAACCACCAGGCGAAGCTGCCATGAGGGTTTCTAAGAAGGTTTCTTCGGAAAGGGTTTGCCATTGCAATAATGTGAGGCTGAGAGAGTGTGACCTGCCCAAGGCCACCCTGTGGGTTCCATGGCCAAGCAGGGATTCGAACCCTGGTCTTAATCCAACACTCAAACCACTATGTCAGGCAGCACTCTGACTCTTTCTTAGCCCCTTTTATAATATAACACTTTCAACAACAGATGCAAAATAATTTCAGTGTCGAATGAATCGCAGACGACAATAACAGATAACAATGTAGTTATTCTGTTGTAAAGCGCCATGTACATCAATTGTGCTATATAAATAAATAACAACAGCAACAACAGGCACCTGATAAATTTGTTTCACAATTATATTGTTTTGTCTTTTTATAATTTTTTCCATATCTCTGTCTGTGTCCTTGGCAGAACCCACCGTTTTTGGTCCTTTTACTTGTACATTGATGGCACAGTATAAATTCACAATATTTTGGTGGTGACAGGGCAAGGGGACAAACCGGTTTCCTCACCCGGCCAGAATGGCTCCGATGTCCGAGATAAACCACTCCATGGAGTTGAATCCCAGGATGCAAACCCCGTGGAAACGCTCCAGGCCCAACTGGGAACCAAGAATTGAGACCAAACAAAAAGCTAAAGTCATTAAGTGAAAGTTAAAAATGTCGTTGCAAACTGTATTGAACTGACCAAAGTGAACATGAGCTGCTTTCTCCCAAAACCAAGCCTATCAATCCCTGATTTTTAAACTCTAAAAACGCAGCTGGAAAACCTTCTAGAGCAGGGAGACTGAGTGCAAACTAAACCCAGATTTTATTTGTTTGCAAGGAGAAAACTGAACCATTGACTTAACCAGTTATACTTTTACTCTTCCGTTGAAGAATTTATGCCCCGGAAAAACATTAACTTCTCTCACTAAGAACACTTGTCCCTGTATATTAAAAAACAGAAATGCACCTCCTTTAATATTTTACAGAGGGGAAAATGGGGCACATGGCAGGTCCAAATGACGCAGCTGGGCAACAAGAGGACAAAAAGCAAGCATGCACAAAGTTACTTTTTAAGCCAAGAGACTCTGGAGGTCAGTTCCTCCTGAACTGAGTGCAAACTACTTTCCATGCAAAGATTTGTCCAGCAAACCTTTGCCATTGCCTTCTTCCGAGGCTGAGAGTGTGTGACTGTCGCTTGCAAGGATGGGCTCAGCTCTGTTGCACCAAACCAGGGAGCTACAGTCCAAGGAAAGGCTGTTTTTTAAACCAAGGACTTGCTTGGTTATACATACTGTATACTTTATTTCTTTGAACAGGTTTGGGGAATCATTCGGGTCCGACCGAGGGGCTTAGAGCCTCCCACCCGACCCCAAAAATGCCCCGAACCTTCAAGAAGCTTTTTGCGGCCACGCGGCACTCCTCATAGTACTGCCGGAAGGTCAGGCGGTTCCACCGGCCGTGCTTCTTGTAGGCCAAGGCGAAGTAGTCCCCGTACTGGTCCACGGCGTTCACGAAGAGCTTGTGCACCGTCATGGGGGGCTGGCACCCGATGCCGCTTTCGTCCATCCGCAGCTTGACTTGGCCGTCGCGTTTGGTGGTCCACAGGCCCACCGGAGGGGGAGCTGGATGGTCCAAGAAGGAAGAGAAAGGAGGAAAAGAAGACCTTAAAGTCAGAGAATCAAGCGTGGGTCTCCATGGCCGAGCAGGGATTCGAACCCTGGTCTCCAGAGTCTGGTGCTCAAACTACTACATGACACTTGTGGTTGCCATCTTATCAGCTCCATGGATGGAAAAGGGATGCTACACAGCAGGGAAGCCTCTTGGTCCTTTCTCCGAGGGGTCCGGCATCCCCTGCATGGATGGGCTGGGCCCCCAAACTAATTCTACCCAGACTATCCCCAGTTTGGGGTCCAATTTCCTTGGCTGGCAAAATGGGGAGCCCCAGGATGGTCTTGCAAAGAACACCTGTCTCCAAGGGTGAGCGGTGGGTTTGCAAAGGCCAGAGAAAGAAAGAAAGTCAATGGATGGCCCATCGCTCCCACTTTCCATAGGTATGAGAAATGTGCAAAAGGGGGGATCGCTCCCCCAGTTTCTTACCAACTTTCATATATTGTATTGAGAAAATACAATATATCCATACACTATATGACAACTCCGTATCTCCGCCTCTCATTGCTCACATTACAGCTCTTAAACCATTCCCCAAAACTGGCATTTTTGCTCGCAGGATTTGACGTCTCTTATGAAGAGAGAGAACTCTCTCTTTTCCGATATCACTCCAGTTCTATTTAAATAGTCCTATTTTGCACGTTTGTAGCGTTAAATCAATTATATGATTCAATTTGTGCACAGGTTTATGCCGTTTGTTTTCCCCTTTTAGGGTGCTTGCAAAAACCTGGTTGGCCAATGCTGACTAAACGTGTTGTCAGATCAAATTCATTTATCACAATCCAACAATTTGGCTAATACAAGCGGACCCTTTTCCATGGCAGCCGTTCAGGCTGGACTAGGATGCCAGCAAGGACTCCAAAACCCATCCGCCTGGCCCTCCGTACCTTTGTTGGAGCGAAACATCTCCGGCGCCGATTTCTCGTTGGTCTTGGCTGCCTCCGACGGCTGGTTTTCAAGGCTGCAGAAAGGAAAAACAAGTGGACCGGTGAGGTCTTTGCAATCCCTCGGCCCTGGGTTCGAGGCTTCTTTGCCCATCTGCCCCCCTGCAGGGAACCGTCCGCCGTGTCCCCTTTTCTGTTCTCCGCTTAATCTTTCCCAAAGGCCGGATTTTGAGCATCCCTGGCTAAAAAGGCAGGCGGCAAACGGAGAATTAGATTTTCTCATTTCTCATTTAATTCACTCGAGGCTGAGCCCAGTTTGCTGATTCTGATGGAAGGAGAAGCTAAAATGAACCTTCATAGGAAGGAGTCAGCAAAACCGGCCTGATCTTGGAAGCTAAACAGAGCAAGGCCTGGTTAAGATTTGGAGAGGAGACCACCAAGAAATCCCAGGTGCTGGAGGCAAAATGGCAAAGCCACGATTGAGGATTCCTTGCCTAAGAAAACCCTCTCAGACCCATCACTGTAAGTCAACAGGCAACTCGAAGGCATGTAGACGCAAAACAAACCTATAATGGGGTTTTATGGCAAAATTAATTTTGAGAAGCTCAATCTGCTCTGCCTTGCTGTGGGGCCGAGACAGCGTGACCCCCAAGTGAGCAATCGACAGAAATGCAACGAAGCAGCAATGCAAGACAACAACATAAAATATTGCAAAAATTCCCAAACGGTTTCTATTTTGAAGTTGTGGTCTGTTCAACGACAATCATACTCAACAAAATAATTCCTGCATTTGCAACCATTGGGTTTATTTTTTTTTTAAAGAAAACAGATTTGCAGCATTTTATATTCTTATTTTGCATTGCCGTTTTGTTGCTTTTCCATCGATCCGTTCCAGGAAGGGTCTTGTGGAAGAGGTTTGCCATGGCCTTCTCCTGAGGCTGAGAGAGTGTGCCTGGACCAGGGTCACCCAGTTGGGGTTCATGGCCTGGCAAGGAATCAAACCCAGAGCCCAAAATGCTAGGTCACACACCTGGCAATAATTAATAATAATAGTAATAATAATAATAATGATGATGATGACGATGATGATGATGCCCGGCCAATGCAGCAGTTACCGTTGTGTGCCCTGGCGATGCGGGGTGACTCTTTTAGATGGTCTTTTTCATCCGGTGGAAACGGGGCATCTTTTGGGGGGGCGCAGGTGGTCCTTGGTTAGGGGGCACCGATGTTGGTCAGAGGGTCTCCCCCCGCAGCCCCTCCGGCCGCTCCAGGAGGGCAGCTCCGTGGCAGCGGTGGTCTTCCTGCCTCTGCCAGCCCGAGGGTGAGCAGGGGGCCGCGTTCTAGAACCCCCCGACCTGCTTGTGATGTCATCGGGATCCACCCCAGGGTTCCACCCGGGTCGGGGGGGGGGCAGAGGATCCACTCTGGGTCTCCCTTTAAACCCTATAGGAGCTCACCAAGGTTCCCGCGGGTCCCGACACGGCGAAGTGCGGACGCTTGCGGCGAGAATTACCGGAGCCGTGTGGCCCCAAAGGCCAAAGAAAGGCAGGCTGAGCCTCCCGTATCCAAAATGTTGGGGACCAGGAGTGGTTTGGATTTTGGAATATTTGTGTATTTGTTGTGTGCCTTCATGTCGTTTCCAACTTGCGGCGGCCCTAAATCGACTCTATCATGGGGATCTTTTTGGCAAGGTTTGTTCAGAAGAGGTTTGCCATTGCCCTACTCTGAAGCTGAGAGAGTGTGACTTGCCCAAAGTCAGCCAGCGGGTTCCTAGATGTTTTGGAGATGGGGCCCACGTCTAACAACAACATTCGTTTTATGTTTTGTGTACACCTAGCTTGAATGTTGAACATGGCCTAGTGGTTTGGACTGTAACTCTGGAGACCCAGGTTCAGTTTCCAGCTTCGCCATGAAACCCACGGAGTGACTGTGGGCAAGAAGTCACACTCTCTCAGCCTCAGGTGAAGGCAATGGCAAACCTCTTCTGGCCAAATTTTGCCGAGAAAACCCCACGTTCGCTTTGCGTTAGGGTCGCCATAAATCAGAAACGACTTGAAGGCATGCAACAAGGTTAGGTCATCTTCCAAAAATCCTGGGATTTGTTGTTTGGTGCGGCCCCAGACCCCTCCGACAGTCTGCACCAAATACCTCACCAAACTACAAATCCCAGGGTCCTGTCGGATGGAGTCGTGGCAGTCAAAGTGGTGTCAAACTGCTTTAATTCTGCAGTGTGGACGCACTCTTAGACACTGGGAAATCAGACCTATAATCCCTGCACCTCACTTCACCTGCAAAACCAGGAGGCAGAGGAGAATATTAATAATAATAATAATAATAATAATGATAATAATAGTAATTTCTCATCCACTTCTCCTGTGGCTCAAAGACAGGGACAAGCAACAGAAGCGACGGACAGCTTTTAATCCCGGAGCGAGAACCGGTTGGATGCGTTTGCAGAGTTTCCAAAGCCAATAAAGGAGGAAACGGAAAGCCTGGTTTATTGAGACACAAAAGACAGAACAAACAAGAAAAGTAAGAATTCAGGAAACGGGGAAAGAAAAGGACTTTCCCTCGCTCCGGCCCTTCAGCGTTTCCTGAAATTTTACCCCTTTTGTTGGTTTCACGGTCCTCCGGGTCAAGGGTTTTTTCCAGCTCCTGAGAGGCTGAGAGAGTGGCACCTTTGGCTTTCTGATGGCTCAAGATACACAAACTTTGCTTAAGTGCAAAATTAGTTTTAAAAAAAATACAGAATACAGAATCCTGACATTCAAAATACTCCAAAATCAAAGGGACACCATTTCTTTCTGATGCTCCAAGTATAGACAAGCTTTGTTTCATGCACACAATTATTAAGAATATTATGTACGAAAGATGCACATGAAACATAAAATGAATTTTGTGTTAGGACTCGGGCGTCCGATCCTAGATCTCTCTCCTTAAGGTCAATGCAAAATATTCCCAAATCCCAAATGCTTCTGGTCCCAAGCATTTCAGACAAGGGAGAGATCGGCTTGCGCTCAGCTTGCAACTGGTTGAAAGCTTGCAAAAGAAATGTTTAAATGTTTTCTAAGAAACAAACCATACAAATGTTTAAAACATTTTAACTACTGTATTCCTAACCAGTTTAGGAACTGGAGCCAGCATGGTTCGAGCGTTGGACCATGGAGACCTGGGTTCGAATCCCGGCTCAGCCATGGACACTCACTGGGTGACCCAGAGCAAGTCACACTCTCTCAGCCCCAGAGGATGGCAATGGCAAACCCCCTTTGAAGAAACTTGCAAGGATAACCCCATGATAGGGTTGCCATAAGTCGGAAATGACTCGAAGGTACGCAACAACAAATACATTTTACACTTCTGCCGCGTTCCCCAATGCAAAAATGGGAGGGAATCGAAGTTGTTCTTTGTGCCTTGAAGAGAAGGTTCCACCAACCTGGGCAAAACGGTCACCGAAACCTCGTCCGGTGAAATCTGGTCCGGTTCTGGAGGAGGAGGAGGAGGTGGATTCGGGTTCTCCGTGGAGGAATTCGCCACCGCCACCGCTGCCGCCATCTTGCCCCGATTCTCCCTAAAACACAAAGGCCAAGAAATTCAGATTAAGGGAGTCGTCAATTGCACAAAAGTGGAGCGCAGACCCATTTGGGATGGAAAGTCCCATTAAATCCTCTGCCGTCCCGGTTTCTCAGCTGCTTTTCAAACGTCCCGGTTTCTCTCCCGTCCTCCCGCTTTCCCCTTTTGTCCTCAATTGCTGCAAAGTGCAAAAGACGTTTTGTTGCTGTTGTTGTTTTGTGCCTCCGTGTCCCTTCTGACTTAGGACCCTAATGCAAACCTATCACGGGGTTTTCTTTGAGGATATCTTCAGAGGAGGTTTGCCATTGCCTTCCCCTGAGGCTGAGAGAGTGCGACTTGGCCAAGGCCACCAGTCAGCGTCATGGCAAAGCGGGGATTTGAACCCCGGTCTCTGACACTTGAGTAGTCCAACACTCAAAGCAGTATTCCTGCATTCTTATTACTCTTAGAGCCAGCACTGGAGACCAGGGTTCGAATCCCCGCTTGGCCATGGAAACGCATTGGGCGAACTTAGACGAATCACACTCTCTCAGCCTCAGAGGAAGGCAAGCTCCCGCTGAATAAATCTTGCCAATGAAAACCACATGATAGGTTCGCCTTGGGGTTGATGTAAGTTGCAAACAACCTGAAATAATGCCAGCAATAAAGATAATAGTAGCAATACAAATAATATCATCATCATCATCATCATCCAGGGGCCACTTGAAGGCACATACGTGGATAGAAGTGTCTCAGTGAGTAAAAATGATCCTTTGCTGGCCTCGAACAAACCGCTTTAGCAGCCGGTGGGCTTTGCAGCATTTCCTCTCCGTCCCCTTCTTTCAAAAACTGCGCTCGGCCGGGAGCGCCTCTTGCATCATGCGCCTTCCCAGCCTCGCCATTGGAGAGATGCGCTCACCCCACACAACCGCCGTCTGCTTTTGACACCGCGGCCCTTCCGCCCCTTTCCCCGGCTATTTCCAGCTGCGGATGCTCTTCCTCTCCGCTTCCAGAAGTCGATTTATTTTCATCTTTTTGGGGCTCTGCTGAGAAGGCAGCTGCCGCAGCGGGGAAGTCTCGTAACCGCACGGCTTTTCCGGCGCGCAGACGCACAAAGCCGAAGCGCGTTATGTGACTTTTGGGGGCGGCCCCACAAGTGGCACAAGGTTTTCCTTAGGTCTGAAATCCCCAAGAGGTGGTTTTTGCCGGCTCCTTCCCTTGAAATATCGCCTACAGCACCTGCAGTTCGTTGGCGGTCTCCCATCCAAGTACCAACCAGGGCTGCCCCTGCTTAGCTTCCAAGATCAGACAGGGATCTGGTGCCTTTGAAGTAGCTTGTCGGCTTATGACAACCCCACATTTCTCAAAAATGCTTTGGCCAGTTCCTTCCTGTGAAATAGAGCCTCCATTGCCTGGGTTTCCCTGGGGTTTCCCATCCAAGTGTCAACCAGGCTTGACACGGCTTAACTGCAAAAATGAGACAAAATCTAGTGCTTTGAGGGCATTTTGGTCAAAGGTGAAGCAGCAGCATGCAAAGTCCTCTTGCATCAATGTTTGAAAGATAAGAGACGGAAGAATTTTGCAAGGCGTTTTAGAAGCAAAGGTTGGGTGCCGGAATGACTGACCAAGCTGCGTCCGCGCTGCAGAAATAATCCAGTTTGGCACTGCTTTAACCGCCATGGCTCAATGCTGTGGAATCCTGGGAACGGTACTTCTGCAAGACATTTGGCCTTCCCTGTCGGAGAGCTCTGGTGCCACGACGAACTACACATCCCAGGTCTCTTCAGCATGGAGTGATGGGGAGCGGTGTTAAACTGGATTATTTCTGCGGTGCGGATGTAGCCCCGGCCCTAGCTTTTGGAGCTGCACCAGAGACGAAATGGAGCCATTCTATTTAAAATAAAGAAAACAAAGAGAAGACTGCACCTTCAGAGAAGAAGCCTATGAACTCCGCAATCCTCAAGGAAAACGGATGAAGGATAGAGCAGGATCCCTTCGTTCGGATGCAGGAATAGCCAAACGAGGAGAAAAAGGAAAAGCAGAGGAGCCGGCTGCACCAGCTTTTCCTCCCCTAAAATGCTTTTAAAAAGCAACGTTTGGCCTCCAAAATGGGAATCCTAAGAAAATTAGAGGCTGACGGAAGAAGAAGTTGTCCCTGGAAGAAGAAGCCTTCAATGTTCCAGGTGTCTCTGTTCACTTCTCCAAGGCAGACCTGGCTGTTTCGTTTCACGATGTGCCTCCTTGGATTAAAAGCCAATCGAGGTTTCAGCCGAACTGCTCCTGACTCTGGAGGCTCCGTTGAGCCAACCGCTGCAAATGCAGAGACTTCTCCCTCCCTCAAAAGAAACTCAGTGGGAGCAAGCCATAAATCAATCCAGGCATATTGGTGGCCGGTTTCCAAGAGGAGGCAGAAACTGGGACAAAACGTTGTTAACAAACTGTGCTCAGGATTCGAACCCAAGCCCGCCCTTTTCCCTTTGATCGGGAGGATGTATTTATGCCCCGGGAATCAGCCCTGTTTGGGATGTGAGGAAAGAGAAGGCGGCAAGAATCCAGAACCGGCGGAGATCAGAGAGAGGCACCGAAACCCAGTTAATCCGAGAAACAAGCAAAGGCTTGGGTCAGGAAGCCTTTCCCAACGGAGACCCAGTTTCTGTTTTAAAGCAAGCGTTTTTCTAGACCTCTGGGCTGGAAAGGGAAGCAATGCCAAGGAGCTTGGGAAAGGTTTCCCAGGGATGGGAGAAGGAGAAGAAGAAGTGGGTCCAATGAATTCGGGGGAGACTCGAACCCGGTCCCTGCTTGAACAGCGGGGCCGTCATTTTAGTGGCATAAAAGCGGTTGCAAAGAATCTCCCTAGGCTAAGAAACATAATACCTTTGTATTTGCTCTTTCCTTCTTTCTCTTTCTTTCTCCAAGGCCATAAATGGGAAGATATCTATGGGGTGCATCGACTGCAAAAGCGTCTCTCAAGGCCTTAGAGTTTGCAAACGTTCCTCTTTTGGGGAGGTTTGGGGACGCAGACCCTAAAAGAAATTCCTTTTCCCCAGCTCTGTAACTGATCTTCCAACAGTGTGCTATGTTTTCCAGGTGTGTATGTGTGTGTGTGTGTGTGTATATATATATATAAACACACAGCTTTTCTAAGCTTTAAATGCTGACCCTGAAAGGCCGAGACCACCGTGACCCGGTTTCGCAAGTCAATATTGGCCCAGGGTTAAAAATTACCTTGTCCGCCTTGGGTCCGAGGGTAAGGCAACCTTGTGCAAACATTTAGCGGTGACCCCCAACGTTTCAACAAGGCCGTCTGACATTCCGGAAAGAGCGTCTGGCCAAATATCCCAAGGGAACGTGACCCGATATATGCACACCAAGGCAAGATTTGGGCAAAGCATTAAAAACCGCAGGATCACGTAGAGGGGGCTGTTGATATTTGATTGTTCTTGATGGCATAACCTGAACTCAGGACGAGAGGCTTGACAGAATATGGAGAGGCAGAATTGGGAAGGGGGTGAGGCATCTTATCACCCTATTTCAATGTATAGAGAGAAAGTTATAAGATGGAGGCGTGAAAACTGGAAAATACAAAGGTATGCATGCTTAAGATATATATATATATATATATATATATATATATATAGATAGATAGATATATATGCAGGTGACACCCTCCTTCTAGCGGAAAAATAGCCATGATTTTGGAAAGATTACCGAAGAAGCTCAAGGAAGAAAAGTGCCAAAGCAGGGCTGCAGTTGAGCTTTACGAAAACAAAGAAGCCCGACGGTTTGCAGAGATTTCGAGGAGTTGATGAAGACCTCGGAAGAGTCAAAGGCTTCCCACTCCTTGGCTCCGTCCAAAACGGAGACTCGAACGCAAGATTTACGGAAGAAGTCCTGGGCGAAGGCAAACAAACAGGGCTTGAGAAAGTAACTTTTCTTCGACTGCCACCCCCCAGCATCCTCCCTCGCCAAGGATGATGGGTGTCGTCACAACCCCAAAAGAATTGAGAGAGAGAACGCTGGAGGATAAAGTGCTTTCTCTGGACGTTGAAGGCTTCCCCAAATGGAATAACTTGGGATGTGTCTGGGGGAACGTACTTGGGGATAGGAGCAGAAAAGGGGACCGTGGAGTGGGATGGATTAAGGCGGAAAGGGCTTCGGCCACAGCGATCCTGAACTGGAACAAAGTTATCTTGGACTAGGACAGAGTTTAACCAGAAAGGGACACAGGCAGCTGCAAGGCTGAATAGGAATGGAGTATTCTGGAAAGTATTCTGGAAAGGGGCCGGGATGCTGCAAACCATCCGGCCAAAAAAGACAAGCCGTCACAATCTGGGACTGGAATCAAGTCTCTTTCGATGGGGCACAGGTTGCCAAGACTCTGAACTGGAACGAAGTGTTTTGGGAAAGGAGCCAGGACATTGCAGTGGCGCATCTGGCAAAAGGTTATCGGGACCTAAGCCCTTGGGACGGAGTATCCTAGGAAAGGGCACAGGTCGTACCGTCTAGTATGGCAAGGGCACATCAGGATTCGAACCCACGCCCGTCCCCCTTTGATCGGGATTAGACACCGCGATCAGCAACTTTTGGGGTGTGAGGAAATTGAGGATGGCAAGGATCCAGACCCTGCAAAGATCAGAGAGAGGCACAGAGACCCAGTTTATCTGAGAAACAAGGAAAGACTTGGGCAGTATTTCCCAACGGAGACCCAGTTTGAAGCAGGGCTGGAAAGGGCAGCAATGCCAAGGAGCTTGCGAAAAGCCCCACCAGGGACGGGAAAGGAAGAAGGGGGTCCAGTGAATTCAAGGGTGACTCGAACACGGTCCCTCCTTGAACGGCGCGGCCACCGTTTCAGCCGCATAAAAGTGGCCTTGGGTGGTTCCCACCCTTGGTGACTAAGTTAGGGAAAATAATATATTTGTATCCTTTCTCTCTTTCCCTCCAAGGCCATAAATGGGAAGATATCTATGGGGTGCGCCAACTGCAAAAGTGCCTCTCAAGGGGGCAAATGACT